>LPNX011233061.1:304666-391980 GCA_001517045.1 Pseudotsuga menziesii
ATATTTTTAAAATATATTTCCTAAGTTATATAAAAAATTCCATCAAATACTTTGAAGAATGATTGAAAACCAAACTTAATGACAAAATTTAAAATGAAGATTAAACATATTATTAAAAATTACATTATATTCCCCAACTCAACCTCTTTGGACTTTATATGTATTTAAACTAACATCTCTTATGCTGGTCCATTTTCAAAATTCACGGACCTTTATATATGGTATTTAAGTTAACATCTTATGCACTTTCAAAGTATAATTAGCAATTGCCCTAAGAAGGTGCAATAATAGGTCGATAAGTTATTGTTGGAGGGTAAAAAGGGTTGAAAAGAGAAACTAAGATAATGAAGGTGCAATAATATGCCAATAGGTTGTTGGAGAGTAAAAAATGATGAAAAGAAGAACTAAGATGAGTTGGTGTAGACATGGCGTTGTATGTTGAGGAAACCAGGGCTCTTTATTTGTTTGTAGGCTTCTTCTAAAAATCACAACCTTATAACATGTGTGTTTTCTTGTAGGAATGCCCATTCATTCTTCTAATTAGTTTTTCACCTTGGTTTGGTGTTGCATGTTCCAGACACCCAATATACCTCAAGTCAAAATCATAATCGGAGTATTTGTATGAAGTGGAGGGGATGTTCAATAAGTCAAGCAGTTAATGCCAAAAAAAAAACATAGATGATGTTAGTGATGGAAAACCAATAAGTTACTATTGCACTCCTTAAATCAACTAGCCATTAACTAAAATAATAGCAAAAATTTTCTGATACGAGGAGAAAGAGAATGGTATTACCCTTCTCTGCATGGGCTTGAACAACATAAAAAAATGTGATTAGTAACTTGATAAAGGATCATATTTGATGTGGCAATCTCCTTTCCAAAAATCACCTGCACCCACAATTGCATTGATGCAAACTCGCTGAAGTGTTAAGGAATCGAAGCATCTTTGAAAAGCAAGACAAATCCCCGTTCAAACATGTTCCAATTTAGATCACATTTTTACCATATTTGGATGTGATAGAAAATAAGACTCCAAAGAGACATGTGATGCATCTTTCCCCATAAGTAGAATGAACAAATATTCCTAAAAAAGAACTGCAAACAAGGAGAACATATCGAGTGTCAATATGGCATGCTTTGAAGACTTGGATAGATTGACAATTTGATGAAAATGGAATTGAAAAGCATAAAAAGCATCAACTTTGTTTGGGAGTTACCCCCAAACTCTCTAGTCTTAGTAACGAAAGACATTGTTGTTATAAAGTGCAAAAATATAACAACAGTGCAAAAATAAAGCAGACATGAGATATTTATGATAGCAGTAGATTTGAGCCTTTAAGAGAGTAAAAATTGAGTGCAAATTTGGCTAGAAGAGACAAACAAGCATGGAATCAATACTAAGTACTATAGACTCAATTAGTTGCTTGTTAAACCATAAAAAATAAAGTGTTTATCTAATTATGTTGGGTTGATAATTGATACATATTTCATATTGTTAGGGTGCTCTATGAACCCTAAGGAAATTAAGTGATTTTCTTAAAAAATTTCTTTCTTTTATTTGGGAGATTAGCAAGGCAACAAACAATTAATAATTAAGTAGAATTTTTATATGTTTGACAAGGTCTTTTGATAAAATAATGAAATTAAAAGATATTTTAATGTTTAGGGATTTGAAAAATATTTATAAGACATGGTCTTCTACTAACTCCTACATAATCCATAGTTCAATACAACCATTATGACATATTGGACAAACTTGAGGTAGGGTATGTTGCAACATACCCAAAGTTAATCAACCATAAACATATTATGAGTTCATTTAATGCCATGGAAAAAATGCATTATACAATTTGACGATAACTTTATACTCAAAACAAGAACTCTAGCCATAAAACTCATATTTTGTGTTAAAAATACAAAAACAACCTTCAAATTAAAAAGTGGTGCTACCGGTAGCACCATTTCTTTTTATTTTGAGGCTAAAATTACAATTTTTTTGAAACCCCACCCAGTAAGGTTGCGATGAAAATTGTAATTGAACCCCCAAATCGAAAAAATGGTGCTCCCAAAATCACCCTCTTTATGGGGGGGTTAAAATTATGCATTGTAACATCCCCTCTACTACCTCAATTCTCCTTCAGTGGAAAGCACAAATGCAAATTTATAATGTGCAAGTTTATTGCTAGAAGCTCAAGATCGACAAAAGCATTGTAAGTAATTGTTGTATATTTCCTAAGTTGATAATTTGATATGTAGACTGAGGAGGCTCAGGACTTGATGCTGCAATTAACGAGAGGGGCATAAATCCACTAGGGGAAGAGGTAAAGGCTAGGAAGCCTTGAGAGTTTTCTTGTTAATGACAGGATGCCATTTTTGTGCCTTGGACACAGTAAGAAGGATGAACTCCTAATGTTCATTAGGTTGTTTAAACTATACGTATCAAATGCAAATCTAAAATAGTAAGTAAACCTCTAAAACAGAGTGAAATGAGATCTATTGGTTAACATTATGAACACATACTATGACGTTGGGCATAGTAAGAAGGATGAACTTCTAATGTTCATTAAGTTGTCTAACCTATACGTATTAAACATATTGGAATGAGATATATTGGTTAACATTATGAACACATAATGTTCATCAAGTTGTCTAACCTATACGTATTAAACATATTGGAATGAAAACGAGGGGACCAAGATCAAATCACTCAAATTTGCTCATGGATATTAATGATGCTAACAACTTCTTTTAACAGAATGCGACTAATGCAATAGATAAGTACTATGCAAATAGCAATGACAAGCGGAATAGCGGTACACAATAACATTGCAGAGCCGATGAACAGTATAATTACAGAGCCGAAAGAACAATGACATTACAGACTCAGATATGGAGCTAAACTGAACTTGTGTTTCTGATCCCAGCTGATCACACGAAGTGCAGAGGGAGAGCATACGCACTTGTTCTTACAGACTCGTTACAAATGAGATCACTGCTTTTGATCCCAACTAATCGCTCGAGGCGCAGAGGGAGAGCATACACAGCACTCGACACACAACATAATGATAAACCTAAAGCTGAGCAGACTACTTGCTCAAGACTGACTCTCTAGACTTGCAGAGCTCCTATGAGGCAACCCACGATACGTAGAATGAGCCCGAGGAGTCTTATTTATAACAACTCAGCCGGTATAACCGGTAGACGAAACTGGCACTAACCGGTCGTAAAGAGATCTGGTACCTATGACTGACAACTACCAGTCATAAACGAATCACCGGGGTGGAGAGTGGGGAATACCACTTCCATTATCTCGTCCCTTAACTGGCCGAAAGGCATTATGGGGACCCAGAGAGACATCATGACAGACCCGACAGAATAATACACAGTGGAGCATAACTGGCCCACGATAGTCCTAGAATCTACGTATTACACAACGAAGCATTTATCCGGCCCGTGACGGAAACAGCGTGGGGCAACACTGGCCCACTCAGTCTTCAAATGGCCCACCACGGATTTCAGTCATAAAGATCATGACCTTGGAGATATTCCCATATGTCTTCATCTGGTGAGTCATCACCTTGAGCATCTTGTATCGGAGATTCAAGAATCTCAAGATCCCGAGGAAGAGGATAGAGCCACTGACTAAAGCATCCTTGTACATCTGATCCATGGAATGCTTCTAACGGCTCGCAAATAAACTCTCCTCTAAAATGTGACCTAACCTTGAAATCAAGTGGAATGTCACGAATAGTAACTCGTGATTCTATGTGGTCACCTTCAAGGTTTCTTCGAATGACTTTTTGTTACATACATACATCCGGTGCTCAAGCAGGAGATAGGATCCTCCTTCAAAATGAAGTTTAAATTTAAACCAATATTCTTTTTGGTGCGCAACTTCAAGGTCTTCTTTCAAGTGGAGGATAAAATTAGCTCTACGGTTTTCCCAGTCAAGTCTAGGGCAGAACTTGTCTAAGAAAACATCAGTCCATCCCGACCATTTAGTATTTGCTTTAAGATTTGAAGGGTCGGCGAAGATCATGACAGTCTCATTCTCTCTATAGCATTGCAGAATGAGATTGTAGGAAGTCCATGTTAGGCTACCATTGCCTAAATCAATGTACCAGAGATGTTCATCATCATCATAATCAATCCATACCTCTGGACAGTCTCTGAGCTTGCCTGTAGCGTCTGCAAAACTGAGGAAGGCATTTTTCTCCCATCGTTCTAAGATAGTCAACTTCAAGGGAGAAGTCTGGATATTCTGAATCATTGTTAACTGCAGAAAACGCTTGGCTTCATCTACGGAGGCATATTCAAGAGACTCTATTCTGACATCTCTAGGCAATGAACCATCCCAGGGAAGAATAAATAATCCTTCCTTCTGTAGAAGTTCTTCTCTGGTCTTCTTCTTGTCTTCAGCTTCTTCTCTCTTCAATCGTCTTCTGGCAGGTCCAGAGCTAGATTCACTTGGATCAAACATGCTTAGAGTCGGCTGAAATTTCACTAAGTCTTCTGCCGACTCCCTAGTTAACATGTCAGCAAGGCAGTTTAAATATCCTAGTTTATATACAATCTCATAATAAAAATTAGATAACCATATAAACCATTTCAAAATACGACTATTGTTTTCTGCCATGACATTTTCATTTTTTAACATTCCAGGCATAATTTTAAGATCTGTCCTGATAATGAATTTAACAGGCTTAAGGAAGAGAATGAAATGCTGGACAGTCTTCTTGACTGCTAATATCTCTTTATGGCTGGCTGGATAGTTAAGTTCATCTTTCTTGAAGGAGCCAGATCCATAGCCACAAACATGTTCTTTCTGATCAAGTGCTTCTAGGAGAACACCTCCCCATGTATGAGCAGAGGCATCTGTTTCAATAATGAGTTGTCCTTTACCAGAGGGCAAAGTTAATGCTGGCAATAGCCACACTTTCTCTTTTATACGCTTGACGGCAGCAGTCATTTCTTTAGACCACCTAGGCGGATTCTTTTTAAGTCTTTACTGAAGCACATGGATATCTTCAGCCTGGCCTTTATAAAATGGTCTAATATAATTTAAAGAAACAAGGAACCTTTGAAGTTGTGTCTCCTCCATAACTTCATCAGGAAACTTTACAAAGCTTTGGAGAACATGTTTCTGTAACACAACAGTTCCTTTGTTTATCTTCAAACCAAGAAATTCTATCTCGGTCTTTCCAATCTCCATCTTTGGCTTTGAGAGAACCAATCCATGCTTATATACCAAATCATAAAAGATCTGCAGATGCTTCAGATGTTCCTGCAGGCTGTGTGAACAAATTAGTATATCATCAATATATACTAAGATCCATGGATAGTCTCTAAAGATATCTTCCATCCTCTTTTGAAATTCAGATGGAGCATTGTTAATGCCAAAGGGTAGAACTTTCCACTGGTATAGGCCATTCGGCACTGAAAAAGCTGTCTTAAATCTATCCTTAGCTTCGATACCAATTTGATAAAATCCAGATTTAAGATTGAACTTACTAAAGATAGAGCATCCAGTGATGCGCTGTAATAAGCTTTGTTTATCAGGCAGTCGATACCTGAATTTCTGAAGAACGACATTTAGTGGCTTAAAGTTAACCACTAACCTAGGCTTACCTCTTTTTTGTTCTGAATGTTTATTCACCACAAAGGAACGGCATGCCCAAGGGATTTTAGAGGGTTCTATTAGCCTTTTCTGTAGTAACTCTGCAATCTCCTTTTTGCAAAACTCTCTTTCTAAAGGAGTCATTATTCTTGCAGAGGCCTTCATAGGTTTGATCTTTTGGAGCGGATCATATGGAAGAGTAACAAAATACTTTTCGCGCGTCCAAAAGGCATTGGGGCTGTCTGAACAACAATCTCTTTTGAGCTTTTCTGAAATCTCTTGTAACATCTTTTCACCATGCATTTTAGAATAAGCTATTGCTCTTTCCATCTTAGCCAATCTCGGACTGTTATAATTTTCTTGTTCGACTACAGTCTGGCATCTAATTTCTCCATGGAAAGACAAAGGGAGAACAACCTTCTTTTGATTTATATAATAGGTGAAGGTCATTTTATAATGATCTACGGTATACGGACTGACTTGATGCAAGAAATCAGATCCTAGCAAGCAATCATCTTTAAGCTCATCTAATCTGTAAAATGTAAGCTTACTCATGGCTTTTCTAAAAGCAACAGGAATGATTTCTGCTTTACCTTTTATAGGCACAGGCGTACCATGAATTGCAGTTCCACTACCAAATGTCTTTTCCCAATAATAGAATGGTAGTGCTGAACCTTTAGCCAGATTCACTTGACATCCAGAGTCAACCATGCAACTCAGCTTATATGGCTTGAATTCAGACAAATTAAATTGTATTGTTAAATACAATTTAGGACCACTCATCAAAGACATACTAGGCTGGAAAGACATAGTCTATCCAGGAGCATCTTCAGCAGTATCTTCTATTTCAACTTCAACAGCTCCTGTGACGAACTTATTCAATTCATCTTCTGAAGAATGTTCTTCTTCAGCATCTAAAATCTTTATATGATCTCCTAGCTCGCTTATTTCTGTACAGAGCTGTTTAACTGCTTGCTGCTTTTCTTTAATCATAGCCTTCAAAGTCTCTCTTGTAGAGAGTCTATACCTCTGTCTACTTTCATGCTTATCTGGATAATTTCTATAAACAGTAGCAGGCTCATGAAAACTTACTGCTTTAGATATCGGACTAGTGTCTGGACTGTCCTTAATCTTTTGTTTGCCTTTTAGCTGTTCTAGCAGTAGTTCTTTCTCATTTCTCAGCTGTGTTCTTATCTGGTATTGGTACGGCTGAGTATTAGCAAGAGCTAAGTTAATGGCAGCAATTTGCTTTTCGAGATCAAGCTGTTTCTGGAAAGAAAACATATACAATGAGAAATCAAACTCAGGAGGCTCATATGTATGTACAGAATGAGAGGAAACAGGGGAACTAGGGTCATTAGGCAGAGTACACCCCCCTAAATTTGGGACCTCGGGAGCCAGAGAACTGAGACTAGAATCAAAGTCAGAAGAATGTTCGGAGGCGGAGGAGGGGTCAAATTTATGCAAGATAGGAGGAACATTAGAATCAGAATCATATCCATCAGAATCAGTAGGGAGATAAAGGAATTCTCCAGAAGGAGGCTCATCAGATGGTGAATATTTCCACCATTGGGGTTGGATGGAATCACAAAAGGCAGCAAGGTGAGGCTTCGACTTTTTCTTAGGGAATTTGTTAGCCCAATGGCCTTTAGCGCCACAAAGAAAACAAGACTCTTTATCAACAGGTTTCATGCGCTTCGTAATAAATCTTTTCTTTGGAAGCGACGGTCGTTGTCGGCGATACCTTTTGTATTTCTGCTTTCTTCTTTCAAACTTGACAGGTTTGTCAGGATAGTGAAATCTAGGATCACTAGAAAAGAAATTCTTTTTCTTTTTCTTAGAAGAGCAGTGACAATTCAAGTGACCACGGTTGTGGGCACCGCATCCCCAATCGGGTAGTTCTGCAACCTTCTTACAGAACGAAGGCGTATACATGTTCTGATGACGTTTAAAATCTTTATCTATCCTCTTAGCAAGACAATGTTCTTTCCATGTCTCTTTAATGTGATGATGCAATTGTGCAATAGAGAGATTCTGATAATTCAGATTCTTATCCTTCATGTACTTTTCAACTGCATCTGGAACATGCCCTAGAAAACTTCTCAGGTAATGTTTCAGGTATGCAGGATCACTTGCTTTTCCTGCTCTAATTAGCAGTTTCTGCATATAACAAAAGTATTCATTAGCAAGCAATAAGTCACAAAGTCTGGCAGACATATATATAGACTGAAGATGATCAGCATCATCCTCATCATCACCACCATGAAACTGACTAGCCAGAGCTTTGAGTAATTGTTGGTCTGCATCCTCTGCATTTAATATTTCATCTCTCTCTCTCTGAGAGAGCCATCTCCACCATTCACTTGCTAACCCTATTAATCCAGTGATTAACAAAGTTGCAATCTGCTGTCTTGTAATGCCAGGGTTCTGAGCTTTCTTGGCCAAAGACCAATGAAATAGCAAATTCAAGGAATCATGTATGACATCACGAGGCTGACAGTCAATATTCAAGATTGGGTGTTCAGGCATTTGGGAGATAATGTTATTATAGGTAGAGGTACTGAAATGAATAGGTATTCTGGGTGCATTAGCAGGCTGTCCTTCAGACATATGTGCATCAAATTCAGGTTCAGGTTTCACACCAGAACTTGATCCAAAGTGAGTATGCACGCTTAACATGCTTAAGGAAACTGGGGCTTCAGAGGGAAACTCTTCAGTTAGTTCTATGAATTCTGGTTCTGTAGAGGTTTCTGCAGAATCAGGCAAGGTAGGAACACGACTTAAGACTTTCTGAGCATACTTCTGAGACAGGGTAGGAGGAAGATATTTGATTGCAGTCACCCATTTCGTTAAACATTTAAATTCCCTTTCAAACCTTCCATAATCGAATTCAGGTCTAGGGTATTTTTCTTCAGCACTCATCATCCCAAATGAAACACTTCTTTCTAGCTTAGCTTTTGTTTCTTTACACTTATAACCTTCAGCAGCTAATGCTAGAATAGTAGGACTAGGCTTTGTAACTTGTGATCCCAATATAGATGCTCTATTTGATATCTCTTCAATCTTCTGGATTCTAATCAAGATCTTTTCAGAAGTAGACTGAATCATCTTCTTAATGGCTTCTGAATCAGCAAGTAAATGGTTTACCAGCTCTAACTTTTCACTGACTTCAACAATCTTTTCTTTTTCTTCAAGCATGCTTGCTTTGATGTTTAAAATATCTTGGGCCATATCATCCAAGTTCTTGGCAGTCAAAGCATGCTGTAAATTTCCCCAATTACTCAATCTGATTTCATCAGATGGAGTTTCTGCAGTTTCAATAGTCTTCTGAGGCAAATATTCTCTTTTACTTAGGCCATCTGGAGTATATTGTCGGAAAGGGGTAGTAGGAATATTCCTACCAAGAAAGTAGGATTTACGACCATCCCTTTCTATTTCATAGGACTCATTTTCCCTAGGAAGACAAAACATACCTAAATGGCGAGTTTTTCTATGTCGTCTAAGTTTTTCTACTGTCTTACGACAAGCAGGACAATCAGTGTGCTGACCTCTGTGTTCTGTATCTTGTAGACCAGTAAAAGATTCAGAAGGAGTATTTTCTTGAGAAGGAGCATCGGGATTAGAAGGATGTGGAGACAATCTTCTATCAACAAAAGTGGAGGAAGAAGCAGATCTGGTGAACGTGGGGTTTGCTTCAGCAAGAGAAAAGCGAGGAAAATGAGTAATGTTTGGCATCCAGAATGAACTATTCTGTCTGTCAAAGGTTATAGGCTGAGACCTTAATGAGGCTTGAAGAGCTTCAACATTTCGGAGTTCATCGTATTTACATTCCCATTCTTGAGGATATTGAATACCTCTCCAGTCAAAGAGGACAGGTTGTGCTTTTCGGGAAATATCTTTTTCCACCACGCTGAGCAGGCGCGGGGTATTATGAATAGGGGATTGCAATGGCGGTAGGGTATCATTTCCGAAACGGACTATGACAACAGCTTTTAACTGGATGATGCGGGAGCCATCCATCATAGAAAAGCCTTGGGGAAGGACATAGGCTTTCAAGAGTTCATAAATATGGGGGTCAAACAAACTAACACTAAATTTCGGATATATAGTTCTGAATGCAGAACCATCATGCAATGGAGCAGCGAAACCACCAATAATAGCATTGGCAAAATGATTATGGCGTGTATCAACTGCGACACATAGGGAAGAAACATTTAAGAAAGGACGAACAAGAGGGTTGAGACCTAAACGGATTGCACCTAAGTGAACATACTTATAACCTTGCTTTCGTGCCCAATCGATTTGCGATCTGTCAAGCAAGTTAGTATTGACTGGATTATCAGCATCTGTAAATGCAATATCTACAGAAGAAACACGGAAATGTTGTGTAGCAATATATTCCCAGAGCTTAAGTTTATAAATTTCTTTGGGAAAGAGTGGAGGTAATTTCCATTCAGCAGAAGGGTTGGTTTCATCGGTATGGATTATACTGGAGTCAGGATCAGAATTACTGCAGTGAGAAAAGGAAGAACGACGCTCTGCCAAACTGACAGTACCATCTTCTGCCTACTGGCAGTCTAGACGGGTGTGAGCTACATTGTCCATCGTTGGGTCCATCTGAAAAGAAACTAAGTCTCACTAGCGGCTGGATCTAAACAGGGACTTACTCAGGCACTCTCTCTTCGGCCTTCTCTGCCCTCTATCAACAGCCTCTCTTTTAGTTCCTTGGAACACCACCGATCACTCAATAGGGGATACCTGTCTACTGAACAATGCAAAAATGTCCACAACTCACCATCAGAAACAAAAGATAGAATGTAAGCGTAACAAGCACTTACAGTGATTGCTTCTCAAAATGTCTGCAGAATGTTTGAAATGCTAAATCACAATCCCGAACCATTTGCTGATAGTTCTCATAACAATCTAAATCACTCTCAGGATGAACCATTAACCACAATAAAAACTTCTCTGCATGTGCTGGACGATCAATCCACAAAACCATACTATGATGAAGTACTATTAGAGTAAATGCATAATTATTATTATTTGGCGTTGAAATGCATATATAAAACATATGTATAATTCACCAAAGAAAAACATTCGATTATATATATAAAGTAAAAATATTATATATATAAATACTAATATTAAGTTTTCTAACCTATACATATTAAACATATTGGAATGAGATATATTGGTTAACATTATGAACGTATACTATGATGAATTACTATTGGAGTAAATGCATAATTATTATTATTTGGCCTTGAAATGCATATATAAAACATATGTATAATTCACCAAAGAAGAACATTCGATTATATATATATATATAGAGTAAAAATATTATATATATATAGATACTAATGATTAAAATTGGAAGAATGTTTATAAGTGAAATATTTTTAAAGAGTTATTGATATAAGATAAATACTTGTCATATGTTTTTTTAGTAGGGAATAGAACCGCCATGCGCCAATATGAGAGAGGGGTGCAAACTTTGCAAACTTTAAGTTATGAAAAGACGGTTATGGAGGAGATATGTTTCCTTCATGAGTAGCATGGTTGTGGTGAGTAGCACGAATTGTGGGGAATGGTTTTGATTTTGTCTCCTTGGTTGTGGCATAGTTCCAAGGGCGTGAGCCTTCCCTTATTTATTGTATTTATTGTTTTGTATGGCATGGTTTTGGAAGGGAAAAGACTCATCTGCTATAACATTCTTCTTCTTGTTTACACACAATGCATATTGAGGGAATGAGAAAAATATTGAGGTAGTATGGCTTACAATAACGATTGGGATGGTGGAGAAAGATTCTAGTTTTGATAGTGTGTATTTTATTTGGTGCTCAAATGGATCCATAATTAGATGAGGTGTACTGAACGGCCTTTTATCAATAGAAGATATGCATATTTGTTTCAATTTGTGTATGGTTCTGGTTTAAGACCCAAAGTTATAAGGAATATAGTGGGTTTCCCTTTTCTTAGTTGTTATAATCATTATTGAGAAAAGGAGAAAGGAAACCTATTTCTTTTAAGAGAGGTAAACCATCTTTGTCATTTTTCATCATGGAGGGCTTAGCCATATAATATTTTATCTATATGTAATTTATATCTCTTTGATTAGTAATGGCATTCTCGAGGAGAGGATCGTCAATAATTTCTAGTTTTTACTTATGATATCCTTTCTTGTCAACTACGTTCGTGCGTTCTCGCTAATAGTTAGTCATTCTCCTTGATAGAAGACGACTTGTATGGGAATATTAACTAAGTTTAGTGCTGATATGTATCATCCATTAAAATCCCTACTCATTATCTATTTGATCTCAAGAATGTAAATTGTTGTTATTATATATTTAAACTCTTCTGGGAAAACATTGTCACGTCCCCGTCCCTCAACCGGCGAAGAGGACGCGACGAACACAACAAACACGGCCGGGAAAACAGCCCCATGAACATGAACAGAAATCAAATGCTGAAATTAAACACTACAAGCATACACAGATGCATTTATCTTCAATCATACAGCGGAAGCAAACACACACATTCCAGCCATCTCCATGTTCATTATAATTCATTTAACACCAATATAAATTACAGAGATGCAGTAAACAGCAGTACTTATCTTTGATGAAGAATTCACCCACAACCAGCTACGTCGCTGCAACGTTCCACCCAACCATAGGCCAGCTTGCTCATCAATCTCTCAGCAACGCTACCACCCCCGAGCTGGGCATGATTCCTCCGGAGTAAGGGTCAATTGCAGGCTTGCACATAGCCAAGGGAACATAAGCAACAACCAACACAGTTGGGTTTAACAGGCCTTCACAAATTGGCCAAGCCAGCACAGTCTAATGGACAACCACTGCATACCAGCAGCCATATCAACCCTTCACAGCTCTGTGAAGAAGGAAAAACAACCAGGGACAGCCCCAAACAATGGATGACCACAGCGTAAACAGGGAAAACGAATTCCTGAGTCATTCTTGGCCCTATCGTGGCCAAAATGACTCTCACTCGAATTTACAATGGCCCCCAAACGTAACAGCAAATACATTCACCACATGGGGAAGACTACAGCCCTGAAATCTACCAGTGAGCATAACTTACAGCAGGGAAAACGACCCAATAAAACTGTGAGACAGCCAAAAACGGGAATGGCCCTTCACGGTCAGTCGTGGATGCAAGAGCACAGCTCTCAGCTCACTATGTGCGCCCCAAACAGAAGAATACCTGTGCGTGGGTAAACAATCCGACCCAGCAAGGAAAAGAACAGGCAATGGAGGCCCTACGTGAGGAAAAACGGCTCCATTTTTGCCCGTGGATGCACCACTAACAGGAAGGACGTGAATTTGTAGTTCGTGGGTGCTCAACAACTCGTGGGGGAGAGGAAGAAAACCTGCGTGAGACCAAAAACGCCCCCCCCAAAACCTGTGCGTGAGGAAGAAGAATGGGCTGACATGGGTGGAGTGGGCAAATGGGTAAGGCTGACAGCCTGCCACAACCACCACCACTTCAGCAATAACTGCCCCAACCACCAGCTGAAGCATTAAAGAGGTTGGGAGAGGTTGGATGAGACAAGAAAAGGTGACAAAACATGGGTTTTTCCCCCATAACCAAGGTTAGACATCCCCCACCCCTTATCCTTTGGAACCATGCCCTTTTCATTCAACGTTGCACTGCCGTAGCTGGTTGTGGTTTTAGTTTAATTGATGTGCATGTTTACATGATGTCAAATTATAAGGTGCCGGATAGCACAACAAACCATCGGCAAATATCCCCATTGCCGAAACATACACAACAAAATCGATGGTGGGGCTTTTGCCTTGAGCTCCTCACCACGATTATTTACAATATATACATCATGCAAACGGGGTCAAAACCGGGGATGTGACAAACATGGTTTAATAAGGGCCAACTCTACTTAGAATTTATATGATATGTATTGGACTACCATTTTTAAGAATTAAAGTTGGCCAAAAATGGTGAGTACCAACCAAATTCTGATTGTATTGTTATATAATTAATCCCTCTGCAAAATGACAATTTAAACCGTGACTATTGGATTTGTGTTTGATACTTCTTTAAGAATGAATTATGGCCTTAGTGGTGAGGAACAACTGAACCTTATTTACATTGTTATGTCAAATCCTCTCTAAGCCAAGACAAGTCATTACATATGGGTTAAACAACTAAGATTATGTGTCCCCTCAGCCATGTTAACAACGCTAAGTTTTGGGTGGTTGAGTCCTTTATTGATTTTAGTAAGTAGGAAGTTGGTCTTCTTGTGGTGGATCCTAATGAGTAAGAGACAACATCTTAAATATGAGTTTAACCTATAGATATGTAAGGTCGAAATAATCGTTTAAATTAATATACTTAACATGTCACTGTGAAACAATGTGAATTTAATGGTGGAATTATGATGAAGAATCTCGACAAGAGATTCAGTTTCCTTCCTTACCTAGTGGATTCTTTCCCAGATTGGGGGTAACCTCTCATTGGGAAAATAAATGTAGAACAGAGAGCTTGTTGGTTGGGCAGAAAGTTGAAGTTAAGTCCTTGGTCTCTCTAGGTTCCATAAGTCCTTGTAAAGACTTGTTCACATTTATGCGGTGTTAAATAAATTATTGATAATAGTATAATGTTATTTTTCCATATAATATTATAATGGGATGTGAAACTATTACTAAACATATATTTTACCTTTGTGAGATAGGTATACATTTGAATAACTATTATTTTCTTAAATGTTAACTTTATCTAAGTGAATTTAAGGCTTCGGATATCTTTTATTATGATTAACTTATTTTAAAGAATTAGACAAGTGTTTTGAATAACCTTACCTTCGTTAACAATGTTCATATGGTTGATTGAATTTTATGCTTGTGAATGTTCTTGCAATTGAATGAAGTTGATATGGTTATTTGAAAGAAAAAAATATATTAATGCTGAACATGGAACAGTTACATTAAAGTGGATGTACTAGATTATAATAAGTGGATGTATAATTAGTGTAAGGAGTTATTATAGTCATCGATTAATCATATTCCAAAATGTTTAATGGATAACTATATTATTTGAGAGGACCTTACACCAATGACTAAGTATGATGAATGAAAACCTTATCAAGGAAGTTAACATAGACTCATACTATTTGATACATAGAAGGTTTAAGGGTAATGGTTTATTATCTTAATTGAGATTGAAGTCATATAGCATGATTATATGAAGTTCACCATGTCATTATTATAATAGTATTTTAACTAAGATGACACTATTTTAGTTTGGTTACATTTTATAGGAACCTCTACATAAAGTAAGAGATAATATTTTAGTGTGAAATACTATTGTAGTCAAGGAATAATATTACTCCTCGTTTGCTCAAGTGGATAAAAATAGACTCAGTATGTCCATCTATATCTAAGATCTTGGAGGTGTACTTCCCCAATGATTTATCATTTCATGTAAATGAACAGTTTTAACCTTTTGGATTTGCTTGAATGTCGTTTTTGAAAAAATAACACTTGTATTACTATTTTGTTAACAACATAATATTGATATTGATTCAATGTCTCTCATGTATAAGAAATGAAATTTATTGGTAGGTACCTTTACTTTAATGATTCAATTAGCATTGGAACTAACTTATTGGTTTATTGGATATCATAACAAAAAAAATTACCCCATTTCCCTCAAAATTACTTGAAGATTTTGGATATGTTACAAGTGGTATCATGGCAAGGTTACAACACCACGACCTAATGGACTCGCTAACGCACATGTATGTTGTGTACTATGTGAAGTATTCATTATTTTAAATGCAAATTGTTGCAGCAAGAATTTATTTTATTGGCATGCATATTGTAACAAGAATGAATTAAGTCTTTGGTCGAATTGCTTGGAATCCTAATGATAAATATTGGCATGTTCAGTTTCCTTTATATGTGTAGAAATATGAGTGATTTTAATTATGCTATAGAAAGGAATGAATTCATTTGATTACATGGAATATTGTTGACATAAGTAGATGTTATGATTGGTAGTTGCATGTAAAGTAAGACTAGAAATTTTTAGCCGTATGCTTGAAAGTGAGTGAGATGTAAGCCATCATGTGTAAAGATGTTTTTACTTGGTCATAAGAATTTGAGGTAATGATTTCTTTATTTACCTTTACATGTGTAATAAAGAATGGTTATGTTATTGAAACCATGATTATGTCTAAGGTGCCTAAGTACTAAAAGTGAGATGTGAATGAAATTGAATGAATTATGATGGTAACAATAATGTAAATTGGCATACCTATGCAAAGATATGCTCGATATTTTCACATGCATAATGTTGAGTAACGTGCAAGTATATGTATAAATTGTGGAAATTATGATGTAAATTATTATGGCAAGAAATTGTAAGTAATGTATGCAGGTACACATGGTTGCAAGAAGCACACCCTCAAAGGAATTGATAAGATAATTGAGAACAAAAGATAAAACGCTCGGTGGAAAAAGGTAATTTCTGGAATGATTATGATTCCTTAATTATTCTTAGAACAAACAATTGCATTTCATAACAACATAATTTGGTGACTCGATATGCCAAGAATATAGTGCAAAAGAAAAACAATAAGAACTAATCAATGGGTTTGGAAATTTTTGTTGAAAAATACTCAATATTAGTAACAGTAAAATTTCTAGGAATGATTAGTTGTGCAAATGGCATATCTATGATAAGGAAATTGATTCATAGAATTTTGGAATAGTTTACATTAGTGTTGGAATATACTAGAAGTATCAAGTTATGAAAAGTGATTATACGATGTTTATCAATTTGGATGTGTAATGTTGTTAATCAAGTCTTGGGTGACTTAGATAAGCATGCCTTGATGTTGAGTGGGTAAGCTCTGAAGCATCAATATTATTGAGTTACCATGTTGATTTGAAGTCGAGTTGGTGGGATCAAGAGCATCAAGATTGTTCAAAATTATTATAGGTTTGGTTGATGTGGAGCTGATAGGATCTAAAACATCAAGCATAATCAATGGTGATTATGATATTTCATTTATTCAATATTTATTTTTGAAAATTTATTAAATATATGTCATTGTGACTGACAGTGCTTTGAGGTTACTACAATTAATGAGTTATGGAAATTCCAATAAGACCATAAATTAAAAACTGAATATGAACATATGAAACTTTCAATAAGAAGAATAAATTTAATACAACCAAAGACTAATCAAATTAAGAGTTATGAAACTTTTGAGCTAATCATGGGAACACCCTCGGTTATAAGGCTCTTAAACTCTTAAGAAACCTTTCTACATTAAAAGTTAAAATTTAAATCATGGAAAATGACATGTGAATATTGGTAGTTTTCTTTGACAAAGTTTATGACTTGGATGACTTTAAATAACAATGTAAATAGTTAATGATTTAGTAATTTTAATTAAAATATTAATGAACGGTTGTGAGCATCCTTGCAGTGAATTGAAATAAACTCGCAATAAATCATCTACACATCTTTTACTCATCCCTACGGGGACGAGTGGCCAATGTGAGGAAATTAGTTACTAGCCAAGGAACTCCTAGGAAAGATAAAAGGCATGCCTAGGGAGGAAAAAACCTTGATTTTTAGAAAAGAGAGCTTCCAAGCTCTATTATAATTGAGCTACTAGACTCTATGGTATTTGTGAGCTACCAGGATCTGTGGTATTTGAAATCTTCCAGGATCCATGGAAAGGCTCTGAGAGATTCCAGGCTCTCAACAGTAACACTTCCTGCACATTTTGATGGTAGTTAAATTGTAAATACTACATGTTAAATTTGAATTATGGAGAAAATTGATAGTAAAAATGCGAATAAGCAAGAGATCCTAAATTTTAATTAATAAAGATATAAAACAACCCTTGAACTTTTGACAAATTCTACAACAGAAAAAGGGTAAACTTCTTCGTATATTGGATGATTTGATTAAGTACTTGGCATTGAGCTTCTAGGCTTAGGAAAATTAGAGCTTTTAGGATATGTGGTATTTGTGCATCCAGGATCATGAAAATTGGAGCTTTCGGGCTCTGTGATATTTGAGCTTCCAGGCTCAGGAAAATTAGAGCTTTTAGGCTTTATGGTATTTCAGCTTTTGGGCTCTGAGATACTTGAGCTTCCAAGCTCTGTGGTATTTGAGCTTCTAGGATCTTTGTAAGAGATATGTTTGAGAGCTATAAAAAACTGATAAAGGGTGTCTTCTTCGTGTCAGCTGAATAAATTATATACAACTTGAAGAGGCCTACACGTGAACTAGTGGCTCCATGAGGAAATGACCCACATGTATATAAATTCCAGAACTTCTGAAAGAAGTTTTTTGGCAAGAAATGTTTGGAACATCAATTCCATACAAAAGGTATGTGTGTGAATATTGTTTTGGTATTTTATGTACTAAGTTATGATGAAGGATAAAACATTGGATACAAAGTTATATTGAGGTGAATCCTACTATGACAAATGTGATAAAAGGATTTTTGTTGTGTGCATTGGTAATGCTTTTAAATTAGTATGATTATGCACATGTTGTGTTAGTTTAATAAAAATACTTGTGTTGTGACACAAAGTAGAAATGATTAAAGGCACTTGAGAAGAAGTACCACCCTACCAAAGGTATGGTTGTAAAAGTTCAATATGGAAAAGTTATGTGCCATGAGCTACAAATGCATGGATTATTCTATTTTAAATCATGAATTTTATATATGCCATGTGTAATTTAACGTTGTAGGTGCATCTGGAAGGTAAAACTCATCTTTAAAGAGTTGGCATGATAATAAACAACATTATGTTGCAAAAGAAATTGATATTGATGCTTCTTTGGATTTAAAAAAAATCATATCTCTGCATATGTTTTGTACTAAACATCGGAATACCTCATAGTGTATGTGTAAAGAACATGCTATGAAAGACAAGAACATTAAATACATTCCAAAGAAATGCCAAAGCAAGCAAATATAAATGAATATTGATAATTGAAAGAAAAAATGTATGTTGAAGATAAAAGCTTTGAGAGAAACCAACACCAAGGACGATGTACTTTTAAAGGGCAAGGGGGTGGTGGGGGTGTGTAACATCCCCTCTAATACCTCAATTCTCCTACCTCAGAAAGTACAAAGGTAAATGTATAATGAGCAACTTTTTGGTGAGAATCTCAAGCTCAGTGAAAGCACTGTAAGTAATTGTGTGTATTTCCTATGTTGTGAATTGCATATGTAGACTTAGGAGACTGAGGGCTTGACACAATTAACGATAGGGGCATGAATCCACTAAGGGAAGAGGTAAATGCTAGGAATCCTTCATATTTTTAGTGTTGATGATGGGATGACATCTTTGTACCTTGGGCATAGGAAGAATGGTGAACTCCTAATGTTCATTAGTTTTTCTAACCTATATGTATTAAATGCGGGTATAAAACAGTAAATGAACTCCTAAAACAATTGGAATGAGATCTAATGGTTAATGATCATATACAATGATGTCTAAAGTACTATTGGGATAAATGCATAATTATTATTATTGTGCCTTGAAATACATATATGAAATACATGTATAAAGATTTAATTGTTACATTTTATATATGTAATATAGGAATGATATATATAGATATTAATGATTAACATTGGAAAAATGTTTATGACTGAAATAAATTTAATGAGTTATTTAAATAAGATAAAGACTTGTCATATTTTTTTTATTTGGTATTAGAACCGCCTACATAAGAGGGAGGTGGGATTGTAGTTATAAAAATATGGTTATGGAGCAGATTTTCCTCCTTCGTGAGTAGCATGAATTGTGGGGAACGATTTTGATATTTTCTCTTTGGTTGTGGTGGATTTCCAAGTTCGAGAAATCCATCTTATTTTGTGTGGCATGGTTTTGGAAGGGAAAAATCCCATCTGCTACTGCACTCTTCTTCTTGTTTACACTAAGTGAAAATTGAGGAAATGAGAAAAATAATGTGGTCGATACTTTTGGGTAGTATGGATTATAACAATGATTGTGACGGTCTAGAAAGCCTCTATTTTTTATGGTGTATGTTTTATTTGGTGCTCAAAGGGATTTATAATCAGATAAGGTTTATTGAATGGCCTTCAACCAATACAAAGGTCTACATTTGTGTTTCATTTTGTGTATGGTTCCGGTTTAAAACCTAAAGTTAAAAAGGATACAGTTTTTTCCCTTTGCTTAACTATTATAATTAATATTCAGAAAAGGAGAAAGGAAGCCTCTTTATTTTAAGAGAGATACACTTATCTCTGTCATTTTTCATCCTGAAAGGATTATCCATATAATATTTTCTCTATATGTAATTTAGATCTATTTGATTAGTAATGGTGTTCTCAAGGGGAGGACCATCTCTATCTTCTAGTCTTTACTTTATGCTAGTCTTGCTTGTTAACTAAATTGGTACATTCTTGCTAATAGTTAGCTATTCTTCTTGATAGAAGATGGCTTCTATGGGAAGATTAAATAATTTTAGTGTTGATATGTGGTATCCATTAAAATCCTTTCTTATTATCTATTTAAAGTCTTGACTGCAAATTGTTGTCATTATATATTTAAACTCTCATGGGGAAAAGAAGGTTTGATAAGGACCAACTTTGCTTAGAATTTATATGATATGTACTGCGATACCCTATTTAAAAATGAAAGTTGGAATCAATGGTGAGTACGAGCTAAATTCTGATTGTATTGTCATATAATTAATCCCTCTGCAAAATGACAATTTAAACCATGAATGTTGGATTTGTGTTTGATACATCTTTAAGAACGACTTCTAGTCTCGGTGGTGAGGAACAAATGAACCTTATATGGATTGTTGTGCTAAATCCTCTCTAATCCAAGAAAAGTTATTAAATATGGGTTAAACAACTAAGCTTATGTGTCCCCTCGACCAAGTTAACAATGCAAAATTTTGGGTGGTTGAGTCCTTTATTAATTTTGGTAAGGAAGTTAGTCTTACTGTGATGGATCCTAATGATTAAGAACCATGATCATAAATATGAATTTAACATATACATATGAAAGGTCGAAATAATCATTTAAATTAAGATACTTAACCCGTCACTAATAAATTATGTGAATTTAATGTTAGAACTACGATGAATTATCTTGATAAGAGATTCAGTTGTCTTCCTCACTGTAATGTCCCCATTCAAATAATTGCATAGCAGGACAATTCCACCAATCCTACTAGTTCCCTAGGTTGGATGGATACTTTTGGAATTTTAATAAGGTAGCTAATAAATTATGTTTAGACATTAGAATGGGATAAATATTTAATAATGTAGCTTAGTAAATAAATACAAGAGAAAATTGAAGTGGCAATGGAGCATGGAGACACATGGAGACCATGGGGCCCACACAAGCTAGAAATTGTGTGCTACATGGCATCATCCTCTTGCAATTTTGAATCCATGGGAATCTTAAAGGTTATTGGATGAGTTATAAGTCTAATACACTTGGCCATTTTCATCATAGGTCTAATTTGGGAAGAAATGTAACTTACATGGGAAAGGAAGAGTAATTTTGGAGCTAGTGAGACACTTGGACTAGATTCCGTAGCTTTATGACAACAATGATGAAGATGCTATGAAACCTATGAAACAAATAAGATCTGAAGGCTGACATATGATATATATGACATGTCAGGTCAAAATAGAGAATCCTAGAGAGCTCTCATGTGAGTTGGGGAATCTCAATGGGCTTCTACTCAAATTTGGGGAAGGTGGAAGGCTAGGAAAGGGAGGACACATGACAAATCATGAGTACACACCCAAATTTGAATTGGATTGAGTTTGTGGATAGATTGGGAACATTATAAGGATAAGTATGTTTATAAAATACAGTAATCAACCAAGAGAATGGCTTTTAATCATTTGAGAAAATTGCATTTGTGAATTGAGAGAACTAGTGGATGACTAGTTTCTTGCCTTAGCCAATTTCGAGGGTGAAAAATTCCCATCCAAGTTGGTGTTTGGAGAGGCCAATCAAGTATTTCATGGAGCTTTAATGGAGTTTTATTTTTAGGTGTAATATACATAGAATCTTTTGGTTCCTTCTATTGCAGCACTTTCTCTCAACCATTTCCATTTTGTATTGCATATTCTTTCTCATGGAGGGATTGCGCTTTGGGTGAGATATTGATCTCTTTGGGGAAGCTTCTGATTCCTCATTATTTTATATTATGATGAAAATTATCTATATTTCAAGTTCAGAATACTCTTAGGTTGAAATACTGAAATATTTCATGTAAAATGTTAATCAATGAAGAAATAGTGCCATTTCCCCACTATCTTGTTGTGAACCAATGTAATGTTGATGGATTCGAATGGATAAGTAAAATACTGATGGTTTATGGATTAATCAACTGTTATTTCTGTATTTAAATTTTAGAATATTCTCATGTCAAAATACCCAAAATATTTCATGTATAAATGTTAAACAATGAAGAAACAGTGTCATTTCCCCACTACCTTGTTGTGAACCAATATAATGTTGATAGATTTGAAGGGATAAGTAAAGTAATAATGTTTTATGGATGAATGGACTGCTATTGATGGATTATGTGAGTTTAATTTCCAATACATATCATTTGGATTTATTTTATTGGGTTTCATAACATTTGGAGAAGTTTTCCTATCATTGCCCCCAAGGTTGAAACTAGTCTTTTTGCATCTGATTTAAGGAAGTTAAAGCAGCAATTAAAAGTTGAATGGTGATGGATAAGAGTTAATATTGATATCCTTTATATTTCCTCTACTTCCATTCATAAATTACATCTTTCTTGATTGCATTTGGGAAGGCATTTTCAGTATTCATTGTGGGGGAATTAGAACCCCAAATTACTAGTCAAAACTCCTACTTCGACCAGAATATTAAACAAGTTTGCATAATCCTTTAGAGGTTCATAAATATTCCCTGAACATCATATTCAAACCTTAATATCAGTCATATAATTTCTGTGAATATTTGGGAGCATTTGGACCAATTTGGAGACTTAGACATCAAAACTAGTCAAAGGTCGAAATAGAGGGAAAAACTGAAAAAAAATGGTCTTTTAATAAAATTTCAAAAAGGGACACTACAAGTGGTATAATAGAATGGTATTGGCACATGATGGTATTAAATAGGATTCAAATATATAATTCACCACCATTAGACCCTGAAGTTGAAGGTGTTTTTTGTTGAAGAAGTAGTAGTAGTAGAAGAACAGGTACATTTTGCTGAAACTATGACTAACGAGGGGAAGGGATGCACTGATCGTGATAAGGTGGAATATATTAATCTCATCAACCTCTCTTTGATGACATAACCAAGAACATGAACCATTAGCTTATGAAAGGATTCGAATTGTTGGTTAGCCAATTTAGAAGTGAATTAGGAGTAATAGGAGATAGCAGTAGTTCACAATCAAAAGAAAGAAGACAATGGGTGAGCATAGTTTCTCAAGAAAAGGACCCCATAATAGACCCCATGAATTTCATAGAACACCAAGGCCTACTACACCTAAATTTCTTGTACCCAAATAAGAGCCTAACATTCAACTTCACCTTGCTACAATGGAAAAAGAATGGGATAAATTGGATGAAGATTGTAAAAAAAGTGTATCATTTGATCAGTGCTTTCTTGTTGCAAAAAAACTCAAAAAGAAGGAAGATAATAAGTATCTATACAAAAAAAAAGACTTAAATTGTGCCATTAGTAAAGTGCCTCTCCCTACTTTTGATGGTTCCTCTCAAAGTTCTGCTAACACTTGGGTGCAAAAGTTAGATGTGTATTTTCAGTTGAATCCAATGGTGGAAGAAGATACCTTAAAAATGGACATATTGCACTTGGAAGGAGATACCAATTAATGATGGTTCCATGGACTGAAAACTTTGGTTCATGATCAGGTTAACAAAGATGGATAATTTATTGACAATGTACCAGAGAGATTTGAGCAAAAAGATCCTGAATTGTCTTTCAAAGAACTAGCACAATTGAAGCAAGTTGGGCCCCTGACTGATTATATGATGGAATTTCAAAAATTATCAATCAAAGTGGTTGATGTGTATATGGGAAGGTTAGTATTGTTGTTCACTAAAGGTTTGGTTGGACCCTTAAATTTTTTGGTCAAATCCCACAAGCCCACTACATTAAAATATGCAATGAGCTTGACTAGAGATCTCCAAGATGTGCTTCCTAGAACAAGATTTCCTCCCAAGCCTAACTCTGAATTTGAAAAGGAACCTTGGAAAAAATATGCTCCTGATAAGAAGCCTTGGAAAAGAGATTCATATGAAAATAATAATAAATAAGGACTAAATAGGGATCAACTTCGAAGAAACAAATTGTGCTTCACATGCTTTCAACCATGGACACCAAGGCATAAATGTACTAAGGGAAAGGCTCAATACATAGAAGTATTTTCTAATAATGATGGGTATGAATGGGGCATGGAGGAAGGAGGACACATTTCAGATCAAGAGGAGGCATATGAGACAGCATTTGAAGAAGAAACACAAGAAGAAAATCATCCTTCAATGGGAAAAGCAAGAATGGCAGTACTTTCAGCAGTGCCTCGCTATCACACTATTCGATGCAAGGGTGTGGTACTAGGACAAAGAGATTCAATTTTGGTAGATGGAGGAGCCACACATAAATTCATTGATGCATATATGGTGGAGAAAAGGAATATCCCAATTGAACCATTCGATGGCTTCACAGTTGTCATTCCCAGTCACAACACAATGCAGTGCAAAACATGGGTCCCAAAGCTGCAAGTCACTGTAGGTAACTATACTTTTGTTGATAGTTTTTATGTGGTTAATGTTGCTGATAATAATGTGGTTTTTGGAGTACAATGGTTGTATTTTATAGGGGAACATACAGTAAAATACCAAATTCCTGAGATTAAATTTCAAGATTCGAAAGGTGTACTCAAGGTTGTAAGAGGACAACACACTTACCCAAATCAAGTAGTGACTTGCAAAAGTATGAGATCTATATTGAGGCATGGCACGCAGAATGGGTTGCTGAATGTCATATCACAAATCCCAAGACAAACATAAAGTTTTTTTAACACCCAAAGGAGATAGAGAAACTATTGCAGAAGTATGAAAAAAAATAGAGGTCTTCCACATGGTAGACCACCTGATAGGGGGTTTGAGCACAACATTGTTTTGGATGAGGGTACTTCACCCATTCAAATACAAATTCATAGACATCCCAAGAAATTCAGAGATGATATTGAGAATGCTATCCAAGAGCTCTTATATTTGGGACTCATTAGACCAATATCTAGTACAAAAATTTTGCAAGAAGCACATGATTTCCCACTAGTTGGCCATCCGATGATCTCCAAAACTTATAGAAAATTAAGGAAAAGATTCTTTTGGAAGGGGCTGAAGGAGTATGTTCAGAATTATGTGAATGGATGTAAGTATGTTAGCAAAAAAAATTAGAACTTACATGCCCAGCTGGTTTATTGCAACCATTTCCCAGTCTGGAGAAAAAATGGGACAGTATCTCAATGTATTTCATCACTGGTTTGCCAAAATATTTGGGTAAGGATTGCATATATGTGGTAGTGGATAGATTGAAAAAAATTGCTCATTTATTTGTTATTGCATCATATTTTAGTGCTGCACAAGTGACTTATATTTTATTCAAGGAAATACTTTCTCCTTTAGATGATGAAGGTCATCTCACACTTGTTCCATAAAATATTTTGAAGACAATTGAAAGGAGATTGAAAAGCATAACTATCAAAGACTACTTAGTACAATGGAAGGATCTAACAAGTGAAGATACCACATGGTAAAAGGAGAATATTTTTCCCATCCAAATCTGAAATTGCTTAAGGATAAGAAATCTTGGGTGGGGAGGACTGTAATGTCCCCATTCAAATAATTGCATAGTGGGACAATTCCACCAATCCTACTAGTTCCCTAGGTTGGATGGATACATTTGGAATTTTAATAAGGGAGCTAATAAATGATGTTTATACATTAGAATGGGATAAATATTTAATAATGTAGCTTATTAAATAAATACAAGAGAAAATTGAAGTGGCAATGGAGCATGGAGACACATGGAGACTATGGGGCCCACACAAGCTAGAATTGTTGCGCCACATGGCATCCTCCTCTTGCAATTTCGAATCCATGGGAAGCCTAAAGGTTATTGGATGAGTTAGAAGGCTAATAAAATTTTCCATATGCATCATAGGTCGAATTTGGGAATAAATGTAACTTACATAGGAAAGGAAGAGTCATTTTGGAGCTAGTGAGACACTTGGACTAGATTCCCTAGCTCTATGACAACAATGATGAAGATGCTATGAAACATATTACACAAATCAAATATAAAGGCTGACATATGACATATATGATATGTCAGGTCGAAATAGATCATACCAGAGAGCTCTCATGTGATTTGGGGAGGCTCAGTGGGCTCCTACTCAAATTTGGGGAAGGTGGAAGGCTAGGAAAGGGAGGGCACGTGACAAATCATGAGCACACACCCAAATTCGAATACGATTGAGTTTGTGGATGGATTGGGAACCTTAGAAGGATAGTGATGTTTATAAAATATAGGAATAAACCAAGAGAAGGTCCTTTGATCATTTGAGAAAATTGCACTTGTGAATTGAGAGAGCTAGTGGATGACTAGTTTCTTGCCTTAGCCAATTTCGAGGGTGAAATATTCCCATACAAGTTGGTGTTTGGAGAGGCCACTCAAGTATTTCATGGATATTTAATGGAGTTTTATTTTCAGTTGTAAGCTACAGGACATCTTTTGGTTCCTTCTATTGCAGCACTTTTTCTCAACCATTTCCAGTTTTAATTACATATTCTTGCTCATAGAGAGATTGTGCTTTGGGTGAGATACTGGTCTCTTTGGGGAAGCTTATAATGCCCCAATATTTTATTTTCTGATATAAATTCTCTGTATTTCAATTTTGGAAGACTCTCAGGTCGAAATACTGAAATATTTCATGTAAAAATGTCAATCAATGATGAAATAGTCCCATTTCCCCACTATCTTGTTGTGAACCAATGTAATGTTGATGGATTTGAATGGACAAGTAAAATACTGATGGTTTATGTATGAATGGAATTTTATTTCTGTATTTAAATTTCAGAATACTCTCAGGTCAAAATACCCAAAATATTTCATGTATAAATGTTAAACAATGAAGAAACGGTGCCATTTCTCCACTACCTTGTTGTGAACCAATATAATGTTGATAGATTCGAATGGATAAGTAAAATGCTGATGGTTTATGGATGAATGGAATTTTATTGACATATTATATGAGTTTAATGTTCAGTACATAGCATTTGGAGTTAATTTGTTGAGTTTCATGGCATTTGGAGAAGTTTTCCTATCATTTCCCCCAAGGTTGAAACTAGTCTTTTTGCATCTGATTTAAGGGAGTTATAGCAGAAATTAAAAGTTGAATGGTGATTCATATGATTTCATATTTATTTCCTTTACATGTCCCCTGCTTCCATTCAGAAATTCGAGTTTTATTGAGTGCATTTGGGAATCCATTTTCAATATTCATTGTGGGGGAATTAGAACCCCAAATTACTAGTCAAAACTCCTACTTCGACCAGAATATTTTGGCAAGTTTGCATAAGCCTTTAGAGGGTAATTAATATTCCCTAAACATCATATTCAAACCTTAATATTGGTCATATACTTTCTATGAATATTTGGGAGCATCTGGACCAATTTGGAGACCTAGACATCAAAACTAGTCAAAGGTCGAAATAGGGGAAAAAAAGTGAAGGATTTGGTCATTTAATAAAATTTCAAAAAGGGACATTACACTCACCTAGTGGATTACTACCCAGTTCATGGGTGGCCCATCGATGGGAAAACATACGCTAGACAAAGATCCAGTTAGTTGGGTGGAAAGTTGAAGTTAAGTCCTCAATCGCCCTAGGTTTAGTAAGTTCGTGTAAAGACTTGTTAACATTTATGTGGTTCTAGAGAAATTATTGATATTAGTATAATTTTATTTCTCCTTATATTATTTTCATATAATATTGTAATGAGATGTGAAATTGTTACTAAACATATATTTTACCTTTGTGAGATAAGTATGCATTAGAATAATTATTCTTTTCTTGTGTTAACTTTAGCTAACTGAATTTAAGGCTTGAGATATATTTTATTATGATTAAGTGATTCTAAAGAATTAGATAAGTGCTTTGAATAAGATTACCTTCATGTTAATAAGGTTCATATGGTTGATTAAAACTTTATACTTAGGAATGTTCTCACAATTGAAGAAAGTTGATATGGTTATTTGAAAGAAGAAATTATATTAATGCTTCATGCAATAGTTATATTAAAATGGATATACCGAATTACAATAAGTGGATGTGTAATTAGTGTAAGGAGTTATTATAGTCATCGAATAATCATATTCCAAAATCCCTTAAATGGATAAGTATATTACCTTAGAGGACCTTACACCAATGATTAAGTTTGATGAGTGAGAACCTTATTAAGGAAGTTAAAATAGACTCATACTATTTGATAAATAGAAGGTTTAAGGGTAAAGGTTTATTATCTTAATTGAGATTGAAGTTATATAGCACGATTATATGAAGTTGGCCATGTCATTATTATAATAATATTTTTAACTAAGATGATTATTTTAGTTTGGTTAAATTTTAGAGGAACCTCTACATAAAGTAAGAGATAATATGTTATTGCAAAAGATTATTGTAGTCAAGGAGTAATATTACTCCTTATTTGTCAAAGTGGATAAAAATAGACTATATGTCCATCTGTATTTAAGATCACGGAGGTGTACTTCCCCAATGATTTATCATGTCATGAAAATGAATGGTTTAAACTTTTTGGGTTTGTTTGAATGTAGTTTTAAAAAAAAGAACACTTCTATTACTACTTGGTTAAGAACATAATATTGATATTGATTCAGTGTCTCTCATCAAAAACTTAAAATATATATAAATAATCAATAACAAAAAAATTATAATTTAAAAATATTAAAAAATATAAATAACAAAAAAACAATTGAATAAAAACAAACAAACAAAATATATATATAACTATATTATAAATATATATATATATATATATAAAACTATACTATACACTATTTTAAAAAACCAAAAATACCTTATATTATGGTATCTTTAAAAACTAGAAACAAAATTATTCAAACAAAAAAAATTATACTATGATACCTTTGTTATATTTAAAAAACCAAAAACAAAATTAATAAAAATAAATAAAATTATATTATAATACCTTTGAGGGTAATAACGCGCTGCTACAAGGGGTGGCAGGGGTGGGGGGGGGATTCTCTTGAATCCTGAAGGATATGTTGACCAGACCTTTGCTTGGGGGCTTGGGAGAAGAACCAATAACGAAGCGGAATAGCTGGCCCTTATTCAGGGTCTTCATCTCTTAAACAGTAAAAAGATTAGTAGGGTTCTGATATTTGGGGACTCAAGGCACGTCATTTACAAGTTGGTCAATGGATATCCTACAGGAGCTATCAACTGTCATTGGTTATATGGGAAAGCCAAGCTTCTCATGTCCAACTTCTATGAGATTTATCACATCCTCTGGAAAAACAACACAGCAGCGGATAGTATGGCCAATGTGGGAGCCTCCCTCCCGCAAGGACTTTACAGTCAGAATGGAGCCCAGCCCTCTCTCAAACCTATTCCTTAATGATGCACTGGATGCACTCTCCTCACTTAACTACTTGGAACTCCCTATTGATGCATATAACCCTCTCCCAACTCAATAAAATTACCTCACCCCTCCCCCCTTCACCTCCCATTTTCTTCTCTCCCACTTCTTCTTCCTCTTCTTTCCCCTTTCCCCACTTTCTCCTCTCCCTTCTTTTTTATCCCCTCCTCTTTTTAGACCTCCCTTCCTCCTTCATATCCCCCCACTCCGATTTGACCCTCCCCCTAGCAGCTGGCTTCCTCTCTCTTTTCCCCGGCTCTCTACATTTAATTGCCCGTCCTTTCAACTTCTTTCTCCTGGCCGCGTGGACTACGGTCTGCTCTCCCCTCTTCTCGAGCTCTCCCTGCATTAAAGCTATTAGGTGGTGGGGTTATTGCTATCCTCCCCCGCACGTATGCTCTATCTTCGAGCCTCTCCATATGCCGCTCCATTGCAAAGTCATGTATTCTCTCCCGGTCTTGGATCAGTTCGGCTCTCATGATAAGCTTCGAATTCTTCAGGAGGTGGTGACTGGTATTGAAGGAGGACAGTTGCACGGCATTCCTTGGCAGGTTCTCCCCCTGACTTGCTCATTTGTGAAGGAGAGGCTGGCTCTTGCCTCCTTCTCCAACTGCCACTGTAATTTCACCTCTGCGCTGTGGCCTTGAGGCTCTGGTTCTGGCATAAATACTTCTCTCTTTGACATCCCGCGCCGTATTTTAGGTTGCTTTTGTTCCAGGTGGCAGGATGGCACGGTAGGAACATTGGTCTACTCTGACAGAAAGGGGGGTTCGGTGCTTCAGTAGGAACTGTCAGTGCTGAGTTGCATCCTTAATTGGCCTGCGCTTGAGCTTTCGAACAGCATTCCAATTGCTGACCCTCTGTTCAGACAGTTTGATTGCCTAGAAATCTCCTCTGATTCTGGCAGGATGGCTCAACCTGGGGATAATGCAGGCATCCAGGACATAAAGAAAAATTTGCGGCATCTGTATGAGATGGTTTCCATAGGAATCATGGATAACAGGGAGGTATCCCGAGACATCAAAAAGATGGAGGACACTGTGAGTTACACTTCCCTTCAGATCAGCAACCATGATTCCCGTATCGATGATAACGAAAGCACCTTGCGTGAGATGATGGGGAAGCTGGATAGCATTCAGGAGGACCTTGCATGACTCATATCCATGAATTAGGGAAGTAGGATCAATAGAGCAACTGTTGAAGCAGAGCGTCCATTGGAGGAAGAGTCAGTTGTGCAACCAAATCACTTCAGAGGTCACCTGTAATCTGGTTTTTTTTATGGATACATGTTTTTTTGTCTCTTATTATGTAGGCAATATATAAGGGTATATACTGCCCGTGCTGCTAGTTATCATGGAAAAACTTTGTATGTAGCTTTTTGGACTACTTCGAGGTTTAGCCTTCAGTGCTTCCCCTCTGATCTGGAGGTTTATCCTTCCTCTCTTTTTGATCTGTACTGAATGGTTGTGCACAGCCCGTTTATAATATACCCTTTTCAGTTTCTGTTAAAAAAAAATAACGCGCTGCTACAAAGTCACCCTTAGAACGGTCAATGGGTAGTGGGGATTCTCATAATCACCTTCTTCCTTGTTAATAAATCCCCTCCCCCTCCTTTATCCCTCAAATAAACATATAATTTCTTTTATATTTTCTTTTGTATATATTTTAGTTTTCAGTTTTTTTTGTTTGTTTTAATCGGTTATTTTTTAATAATTTTTTTAATTGTTATTTATTTATTTTTTAGTTATTTTATTATTGTTAAGATTTTGTTTTTCTAGTTTTTTTTTTATTTTTAATTTTTAAATTTTTTTATGTAAATTTTTTTATTGTTATTATTTAAAATAATATTTTTTTTGGGTTAAAAATGGTTTCTATTTAACATTTTTTGAAAATAATTTTTAAATTTTTTTGGGTCGTATCGTTAAAATGTATACAATTTTAATTCAAGAGAGTAAAGAGTTGATAATGATAGCATCTCTTTTCGATTCAAAGGTTGGGTTAGGCATTTTCATTGCATCAGTACCAGTTGTTAAGCTCACAATTTCAAATAAGTTGTAATTTCGATCTCAAAAAGAAAATGAGAGTGCTATAATAGCATTAGTTTTCAATCCAATGGATGATTTTACAGTTTTGTTGCAACATTTTTGGTTGTTAAGGAAGTGATTTGAAATAAGTCGTAATTTTATTTCTGAGAAAAACAAGGGTTATTCTGGTAGAGATGTTTTTTATTTGGAGTTTGAATTACAGTTTCGATCACAACAACACATGTCGGGGTTCTAAAAAAAGTTGTAATTTTAGCCCCGAAAAAAAGAGGTGCGACCAGTAGCACCACTTTTCAATTCGAATATAAAAATACCCACTTAATACAACTTATAAAAAAATGAGAACTTTGGAGGGTTCTCGTCAAGTTGTATAATGTGTTATAAGCGAAAACATAATTATATGCACCCAACAATCAATAATTTCCATAGTGACATCACATTCACACAATCTCACACAAGCATAGTGTAATGAAGCCTCTGACAAAGGGATGGACAAAGGCATGTGGATTTGATCTCACCCAACACCATCTTAATTATTTATGCTCTAGCATTTCCTCTCTAAATAAATTCTACAAAATTTGTTAAGCTCAAGAAAATACCACCAGGCCAACTAAATGAGAATATAACAAGGATCTTCATACACTTAGGGAAGGTTTGTGGTTTAGTAGGGAGACTATTATGTGTTCTCAATTGTGCAACATCTTTAGGACTTGATGGGTAAATTCTTGATGAAGTATGGTATAATAATCTTACTATGGTATCTCTTATGTGTCCATTTTCTTCCAATCTCAAGTTTATTGCCACTTGCTTTTGTGGAATCCACACAGTACCAAGACCAATGTAGGTTTGGTAGTATTCCATGGATAGTGAATAGAGGAATTTTGCTTAAAAGTGACAAGAAGAAAGGATCTAGAGCTTATCCTTCTTGCTCAACTACTGGCTCTAAGTTGGATAGTTGGGAGCAAGGGGGGAATCTTCATAGTTTGCATAGCATTGGAATCGAAAATGAGGTTCTAACCCCTGGGGTTTTAGAAATGATGGTTTCATACAATGACTCCAACATATGTGTCCCCTATGATCATTCTAACATAAACGGGTAGTTCAAGGTTGTGGATGGCATCATGATGACTATCAAGAAAGCATATCAGAGGTTATGTGGAGATGGGAAGTGTAGAGAAAAGAGTGGAAGCTAAATAATGTCAGGGAGAAAAACAAAACAAGGACATAGTTGATTTAGATGAAATATCTATTGGAACAGGTAATTAACCAGCAAAATAGAATGGCATTTCTAGCATAATAGCATTGGTTTCTAAAGACACCATTTGCGCTTAAGCACAATGAGAAAACTCCATAAGAGCACAATGATCCTATGTGATAAATAGATATAAGAGACTATCTATAAATAGCTTTGGATAGGGTCCCAAACCAACAACAAGTGGACCATTTCGGTTGTAACTATTCGTAAAAGGTGGATCTGAGATCCTAATGTGGACATAAGTTGACAATATGAGGGCACTGGTGGAACATAGGTTCCAACACCCCCCCATAAACTCATCTTGGAGGAAAGAACAAATTATACAACATTCCCTTTTTAATTTGATCTTTATCAACCCTAGTACAATAACACTCCCGGAATAAGTTTGAAACATTGTAACCTCCATCTTCAAACTCAATGCATCTACCTAAAATAATATACAATATTGTTGTCCAAATATAATCCCAGCCAGTCAATCGACTAAACAATAAGACAGTTCGATCCATTAAACCACTCAACTAGTTCAATAATACAATAAATACATGCAATCTCTATCTATAAATACAATCTATGTCCTTGCAACAAACAAGTACTCGCAATAATACTCAATATGATCTCTCAACAAATGATCCAATTGATTCAACAAGAAACATTGTAGTCAACAAAAGTTGGGTTTACATGGAAAGTAGCTTCAATTTCTTCAACACATTCCCCTCTTAAACATAAATGAGGAATAATCAATAGAAAATACAATGATAGAAGTCAAAAACCACTCGACAAACAATCCAGCTGAAACATCTTTCAATGGTCACTACTAGTCGAAGCTTATTCAATTAACATTCCATCCAGATGTCATCTCTGGTCCAATCTCATTCAATCTCTCCAAAGCAATCAAAAGAGGGAAAGATGAGCATTGTATGGTATTACAGTCGAATATACATGTTTGTATGATGTCTTGAGGAATCTATTCAAATTATTCCAATACCATTCATCAATCCAACAACAGTTTGTCCTAGTATTCGGAATTGGCATGCAATTTTGTCTTTCACTTCTCTTATGCAAAGTTCTAAAAGCATATGGGAAACCTATGCACAACTCCTAAGAATGTACAAATCCCTAGCAAGGAGGAGGAGGAGGAGTGTGCAGGCTCCTAAGTAGGAACCAGATCCACAGAATGACACATTTAACAAGAAACATGCACATTCAACCATGAGAGAAGGGACATTGTCCAAGAAGTATGCCTATTCACCCAAGATGAATTTGGTCAGTGAATCAATAAAGTGGTTGTTAGAAAGATAGTGGTATCTAGATCTGAATCACATGGTCAAACCTCGTTTCTTATTGTAGCAGCTACTATATCAAGATTCCTTCATTTCTCAATAATAATATGTATGAATCGCTTTTGGATCTCTTCTATTGTTATGTTGTTCTTGTTATTTGTTTATTCTATCTTGTTTGCATACTTGCTTAGCAGATCAATTGGTGTCATAGAATTAGATCTAGATGATTCCACTATGAACATCAACTCTATAATTTTTTGTGATTGTAGGTGATTCCACCTCCTCACTCTAGTGCTAGGTATCCTGACACTATGGTCTACATTTGTATTTTGGGCTAGGTTCCCTCTCCAGTGGTTTGTTAGGGTTCCCTTACTCCAGTCTTATTTGTGTGTCTCTTTGGAGATTCTAAGGTTTTTCATTGAGATTTATGCAACTCTTCAGAGCTTCCAAGGTTTCCCTCCTTGCTCAAATTCTATGATACCTCCATTGTCTCTATAGGGTTCCACTAGCTTCTTTGGCATTCCCCTTTTGTTCTGCATCCCTCATTTTGTGACAGGTAGGGATCCCTACATTCTGCATCCAACATTGAGCTTATTGTTGTAGATATTGCTAGTATGTTCCTTAAGCATTTGATTTTGTGCCACTATGCCTCCACACTGAGAGAACTCCGCGCATGCTTTGTCAGTAGATGAATTGGAAAGGACCCTACATCAATTGATTTGTTTACAGCAACAATAGGCCACTACTTTCCCTCTGCATTTGGACACTCGTTATCATCTACCCAAGTATAATGGGAATATGAATGGAGGTCTCTTGGATTCCTAGATGAAGAGTCTATCCACATACTTCCACACCCACCCAAATATTGATGAGGAATCCAAACTTCATATTTCTAGTATTGATGAGGAGTGGCACAACAATGGTGGGATTCACAATTAGTTGCTTCTGCATTGGTGGTCGATATTGGTATGGATGTTGTTGAGTCCTCCCATGCTCACCTTATTCACACTTGGGCTCATATGTTCCAAGATTTGCAAGATTTTTTTTATCCCCTAGCTATATTTAGAATTTGTTGGCTCATTGGCTTCAAATATAATAGCAGACGAATTAGTCAGTGAAAGCTTATATTGATGTCTTCTGCAAGCTTAACTTCAAATCAACATTGGTGATATTGAACAAGTACTTGTGGTTAAGTTTAATTCTGGTCTTTTTCTTTACTATCATCGAGAAGACGATCTTTTTTACTCCTCCACTCTGAATAATTAATTTTTGCATGCTCTTGTTCACCCCTCACTTGCATATCCCCCCCATTCCACCCCTTCATCCCCCACTCAACCATCCTCTCCTTGATGTCCCAAGTGTTAAGTTTTTTTAATTGCTTAGATGATATTCTAAAATTTTTTACAATAGTAGGATCACTGAAAGAACAATAAGAATAGTAACACAAAGAACACAAATATTTTCCTCGGGGAAACCATAAGGGAAAAAACCCTGCAAAAATTCCTCAGTATGGAACTCAACCAGGCCAGTGTAAAACCCAAGACAATTGTTTCTTTCTTCTTCCTAGTGCACTTCTACTTCTCTCTCTTGCAAAATTGCTTGAGTTAAGTGTGTACAAATGAAGGGGGCACCTCCTTATTTTTATTTGACTCTTGACTTGACCTAAAACCTAGAAGGAATGACTTGTCCAACTTGCAAGGCCAACTTGTCTAGTAAGACACCAAAAATAATATTTATTATAATGACAATTGGGCACTATTGACCCGACTTACATCTGGAGGTTTACATTGATTCTTTCAATGACCCTTACTTGACCAATCTCATCAAATACATCTCTTGAAGGAGTAATACAATTAGCACAACTATAATATCTTCCGAAGTTACAATACTTCAACACTCACTCTTAAATAGGAAGGTATTCAACCAAAGTAGCAACCACTACCACAACTATACATATGACTGGTGAGTCTTTATATGTCATAGAAATATTTGGAACACCACCATACATATTCATCATCAGTCTGGATCTGTATCAATACGTGAATACTGAATCTTCTTCTTTGTCATCATCGTCATCTACTAGATCATCATCTGCAACATCAGTATGTAAATATGGAATCATCATCTACAACATTAGTATGTAAATATTGAATCATCATCTGCATCATCAGCATAGAGATGTTGGAACATCATCATTGTAATATCCCGAATTTTGGACCTAACACTTATGGGACTGATCCCATTGATTATGATGTTACCTTGATGTTTTATTTTGATATACTGGGTTGAAGATCACATTGCATATGAACATGATGATTTGTTTGATATACTGGGCATAAGCCACTTGCATATGATATATATATGTTTGCTTGTGTTGGGCGTGGACCCTAAAGCACATGATTAATGAGATGTTTTGTGTTGAGCAAGGAGCTCTGGATCACATGGGTAAATTAATGTTTTTCGTTGAGCAAGAAGCTCTTGAGAACATGGGTAATTATATTTGTGTTGAGCATAAAGCTATGGAACACATGAAAAGATAATTTGGAAGTGTTGGGCATAATCCCTGGAGCCTTCCATGTTGATGTTGAGCATAAGCTCTAGAACATCAAATCCTTGGCCATTGTATCCCTAGGTGTATCCTACAAGTACATCCTGAGCGAAGAGCTCTGGAATTTCACTAAGTTTGTAACTCCATGTTTTAGCATTGAGTATGGGCTCTTGTAAGCACTAGGAGTTACTGAAAAAAATTAATGATTCCTAAGTGAAAATGACTCGAGAAAAATATTGATCTCTTCTGAATTATTCATAAGTGATTAAATGAAATTTCAAATTTCTGTATTCTCATCAAGTACTGAAGAACTACCATGTTATACGAGGGAATCCAATATGCAAGGATGTTTAGAGTTTCCTAGCCTAGTAGAATTAACCACCTACCTGATGGCCTTAATGAAGAAAATGTCATAAGTTTAGGGATCATAACATATGATACCAAAAGAAAAATGTTAACAAATAATATATTATTATTATATATTTTATACATGGTATGTATAAAGAGTAAGCATAGTAATAATATTAATAATGTGAGAAAGAAGGAAAAGTTCCATCTGTTACTATTATTACTAAGATAAAAATTAAATAGTATAATACCTATAAAAGTTCCTAAGTTAAAATATTAAAAGTACTAAATTTAAAAAAAATGGTTAAATCAAGAAATGAAGTGATTCTTGATGTAACTGCCCCTTATACTGAAAATTCTGTCTATAAAGTCCCAAGCCAAAGAGAGGCTTAGGGACCTCATCTATCTTTTTGGAGTCATTATTATGCCTGTTGATTCTCAAGAGAGTTCTTGGAGAACATTTCCCTAAGAGGAAGAAGGAGAACTGATCCAGACCTGATATACCAATTAGGGAAGCCTCACCTTAGGAATTCTAAGCTACTTGCATGTTGGAACTAGATCGGGGGGATCTGGATTAAAACCAGGAACGGTTTCAGGTCTAGTTGGGTGGAACGTGGTAGTTCCCAAGTGATTTGGTCATCTATACAGAGGTCAGATCTGCCTATGCATTGTTAATATTGGGTAATTGAGTGTGCAAGTTTCATCCATTAGAAGAGCTTCAATTTACATGTATGAGGTTCTGGACTACTTATCTCATTTCCTAGAATAAATGTTGTCTAGATGATGAAAGTGTTTATATTATATGTTCTAACCCTATGTGCTTGTATTTTCCCTGTCTAATTCCTTTAGGGTTTACATTTTTGAAATATAAACCCTAGGTTGTAATTTAATTCCTGTGCTAGACTTATCAAAGGTTTAGTCCTTTTAGTTTTACTTCTGTAACTTAATTCCTGTTTAAAGATTTATCAAGGCTTTTGTTTCTTTCCTTATTACTTCTGTATTCTCTTTTACAACTTAAATTATGTTCTTTCCAAAATTAGGTTTTATTTCTAAAAAACATGGCCTGTATGCTTTATTTGTTTAGGAACCCTACTGGTAGATTTCATATTGCCTGTAGAACTTTGTTTAAAAAGTAAAGGTTAGTTTCCAAGTCTAGCTTTAAATAAACTTAATTACAGATATAATAAACTAATATAATAAATAGAATTTAATAATTACTTTAGATAAAGTATAAAATAGGAATATATTTCTAAACTATCAACACTATAAATATATCTAAGAATAACCATAATCTTCGAATACTAAAGCTAAGATAAAAACCAGCGAAGACCTCTCAGGGTCCGAATAAATAAAATTATGCTAATAACCAAGATAAAAATGATCATTCTTCTTAAAACAAATATTATTATAAATTGACTAATAGTCCAAGTATCGAGACCATATAGATGGTCCACTATTTAATACATTTATATTAGCTACAGCTACAAAGCATAAGCAGTAATGTACTAGCAACATTATAAAGCCATTGCATAAATAATAATTCAAAACCATCTAATATTAAAATCCACATAACAGAAATCATTTTCCATAAAAGAAAATGTCCCACATAATATTACTTACAGCAACCAATTAAAAGAAACCATAATATCATTACAGTATTAATTTAAAAACTATATAATTGCATAGAGCTTGTAGTATCAACCCCTGTGGGCGTTCAAGCCCAAATCTCAACCCATGTAAGTATAACTCTCATCAAAGTAATCGACCCATGATTAAATCCTGTAGGGCCCTTAACATTCTACAAAGCCACGCTATACATAGTTTATACGCAGGCTGTATTTAATAAAACAAATTCATTACACAGAGGTCGTAAGACCTTTATATCTTATACATGTTGTAATCTATGGCCTTAGCACCATACATAACACAACAGTTAACTAAACAAATTATCACTGCTTAAAACCCTGTCAACGAATTAACCGACAGCAACGTCGCCAACGCAAGGTTTACACCCACAATTGGCATTATTTTTCCATTCATGCATTATAAAAACTAAACTATAAGTCTAAAACGATTTCGTTATCATAGCTTCAATGGCGAGTACCAATGCCATTCACAACATGGTCCCAAGCCATAACGTTGTACACAAGTCACCCACAAAATCAATGCATACATGTATGCCAAATCCACATAGACTAAGAATAATAACCATTAGAATGCAAATGTAGCATATATTTCATAAAACCCATTCATTTTAATCCATAAAAGAGTATTTACATAGTCGTTTCTTACGGCCTTGCACCATTGCGAGCAATGGTGCTGCCCAGGGCCGGTTGCATAAACAAAACATTAAATAAAATGCATAGATCCTGTCATGGAATTACCCAGGCCTCTTCGATACACATAGTGCCTTTAATAAACTCATTTACATCTAAATGATACAGGCCCAAAGGAAAAAAGAAAACCCTTTTAATAAAACCCCAAATTCTTGTAGCATTCCAAACGCATAGTTCCTCTAAATTACAGTCGAACACACAAAACCCATATGCATCCATTGGAACAAGACTCAAGCAATCCAATCCATGACGAGTGACATCGAGTCCCAGCCATGATACCATAAGAGGAAACCAGTAAAAACTTGCACATTGGGATTACCAAAGGAGGATGACATTGCTATGGTTTTGCCTGCGAGCTTTGACCCACTCCTTTACTCACTCCTCTGCAACCCTGCAATAGAACATAGCCAAGTCGTGAGAAGTATGAATGTTATCCGTTTCCAAAACAACAATGTTTCCAACGAAAATTGGACCCCATCTTACTTGGCTGCCAATCCATCACCATCACCTTCCCTCAGGCAGAGCAGGAGCAGAGAGAAAGCACCAAAGAGGCAAAATTCCAAACTAACATTTGGGCCAAGCCCTAAGCTTACCCACCACATCTCCCAAGGCCCATTAATTCCCATCAGAGTCATATTCGTATAGTGTATGGACTATGTTATAAACCTACCACCCCAATTTTTAACATAAGGCTTAAACCCATGCATGCATCGAATACTATAGGCTATAAGCCTTAGGACCATGCGCATTGAATTCTTAGGCCTTAATCCCTAATACCATGGCATATGAAATATGCCATGGTATATATTTTAAAGCCAATATTTTTTTTTAACAAAAGAATTACAAACGTTATAAACATATAATAAAAATATATATTATTTCATTTAGTATAATAAAAATATGTTATGACATGAACAGTTCTTAAAATAAGTTCCACGTAAATAACAATTCTAGGTCATACAATTAATAAGTGTGGTGGTGACCTCGTCACTAGCACAAAGTCTAATAATAAGAACTAGTGAATGTCACTAGGACAAAGTTGTAAATGTGAGCACTAGTAACCCAACGTATAACACTTCTTGACAAGTTTTCCAACATTAAGTGAACCTGCACGTAAAACAAAGAAGAAGTGCTTTAGTTCAACAGAACTAAGTAAGCCCGCTAGACAAGTAGAAACTATTACCTCTTAGGTAGTTACATGGGAGAACTAGTCCCACCACTCCACCCCTTTATCCATTAACAAAGATAAGTCAAAATCATGTTTACGACAGTAAAAACATGTGAAAATCAGTGAAGCACATAATCAAAGTAATGAGCATACATAGAATTGCGTAACCATAATAAAAGCACATTAATCAACATTATGATATCATAATTAAAAACAGTAATAATCATATCGGAAATTAAGGAAGCAAGAAGTAAGAATAGCTTATGACGAAACAAGCAATATAAATAGAGTACGACACATTCTGCAAGTCCAATAATGTCCAGCATAGGTAGTTTTGACTAGCCTATTAATTTTTTTTTTCAATTTTTGCATACATTACAATCATCATCAACAACATAAAAATGTTGAAACAACATCATCATCATCAGTATAGAAATACTGAAACTATCTCATCAACATCACAACAATATCAGTATGAAAATACTGAACCTGCTCCATCAGTATAGGAATATTGAAATTGTCTCATCAACATCATTATGAAAATATTGAACCTGTGACATCAGTATAGGAATACTGAAACTGCCTCATACCCACTAACCATCTTGGAGCAGTATCTTGATGAGTTCTCTGGTGGAGCCATCTGATCATTTTGTCTAAATTACTAACCCTTTTGAGTCAACAAGCCTAGTCATACAAATGGATCTTCTTGGGGACCAACAAGCCTTATCTGGATTACTAACCCTTTTGGGATAAAAAGGTCAAACAAGACATACTAATTCCTCTAGGATCAACAAGCCTTGTATGACTTACTAACCCTTTGGGACAAAAATCCTAGCTAGGCTTACCCTACTCTAGGTTGAGCTACCACACCATTGCATCCTTCTACTATCTTCTTCACTCCCTCTTTTGAGGGATGTCCTTTCATACTACACCAAGATTGCCATGAAAGTATTCAAACTTTACATGAGATAGAGGCTTAGTCAAGACATCTGCCACTTGTTCCTCTATAGGAACATACTTGAGCTTTATAGATCCATTCTGTACCATATCCTAAATGTAATGATATCTAATTTTGATATGTTTCGACTTATCATGTAACACTGGGTTTTCTATCATCTTAATACAAATCTGATTATCAAAATGGATATCAGTCACATCTATCTTTGCATCAAATAATCATGTCAACGTATTGTGAATCCATATTGCTTCACTACAAGTTGAGCATGCTGCAATATATTTAGTTTTTGTCATGCTAAGTGCAATACTGGATTGCTTTCTACTAAACCATGAGATCATTCATGATCCCAAACTAAAACAACATATTTAATTTCTCTTTCTATCTTCAGCACTTCCTACCCAATCTGAATCTGTAAATCCATGTAATTTGATCTCGTCATTTGATGCATACCTAAGACCATAGTCTAAAGACCCCTCTAGATACCTCATCACATGTTTTTCTCCTACTGGGTGAATATGTTTGGGATTCACCATATATTGACTTAGAGTGTTTACAGAAAAAACATATATCTGGTCTTGTATTGGTTAAGTACATTAGAGAACCAATAACCAGTCTATATAAAGTGGAATCTACTATTTCCAAAGAGTCATCATTCAATATCTTCAATTTTTTTGTCATTGGAGTAGTCATAGTCTTGAAATCTATCATCCCAACTCTATTTAGGATTTCTACTGCATATTTTACTTGGTTTAGGAAAATATCATCTGGATACTGCCATACTTCAAGACCTAGAAATAGTGCATCATTCCAAGGTCTTTCATCAAATTCTACAACAGACTTCTTCTTACATTTGTTGATGGGCTTATCTTCACATGTTAAGAATAGATCATCTACATATAGTAGTAATATCATAATTCCATCACCCTTAAATTTATAGTAGAGGTTGGAATCTACCTTATGTTAGAATAATCAAACCCATAGTTACCCATATTTGACATTAATTAATCATTTTTGTCATATTCCTAGATTCCTAGATTCCTTGTTATGCTAGTTGGCATCCACTTGCACCTAGAAGTCAACAAATGTTAAAATTGGTGTAAGGAGTGATTTATAAACATATTGGGAAATATTTTGGCAACTATGCAGTAATTCTAGAATAGAAAAAGCGCAGTGCTACTTTTTTTGAAAGCTTCCTTGCTTTTAGCAGTTTTAAAGAAAAAGGGAAAAGCTAGTCTAGGAGTAACTGTCTTCTTTTTTTCCTTAACCATCCTCCTTATTTTTCTCCATCCAAAAGCACATATCTGATCTCTTTCCATAATTTATCGTCTTGAACATCTCACTCAGCCAATTCGTGAGCATATTGACATATTAGGAAAGTGATTTATGCATCTAAGGGGGTTTTTGACTAGTTTAGTAAGCCTACTTTTTGTCGAATTTGAATAACATACTTATGCTTTCAAATATCTGATGTAATTATATATTTGGACAGCCTATTACTTTATGATTTTGGATGATATACACTTATTCATTACAGGATTGTGCTATGCTCCATATTCAGTCTCCTTTTTGTGGAATTTTCATGTTTGACTAGTAATGTTGTGAGTGTTATTGATTTACAACTTGGGATTAATTTCCATGTGGTATCAAATTCTTTGTAGATAAATTTATCTCCTTCCATATTGATATTGCAGGTTCAGCATCACTGACTGTGAGCGCATTCTACTAGTTGAAGGGCACAGTTGCTGAGATATGGACCAATCTCAAAGGATCATCTTGACTCCATTCAATTTCTTCGAATGGAAAACTGAGATGGAGATTTTGTTGAGGGATAAAGGACTCTACAAGGTTACCATGGAAACTGAGGAAGATCCCAATGCAGCTGTAGAGAAAATTAAATGGCACGACAAGAGAGATGAGGCCTATGGTCTTTTGTGCTTGAGCATTTCAAGAGACCTCCTCTTCCATCTTGATGGATTGACATCACCAAATAAGGTTTGGGAGAATCTTGGGGATATATTTGGGAAGATAGATGAAATGATAGGACATCAACTTGAGAATGATTTGATCTCATTGATGTTAAATTTTTAACATTTAAGCTATATGATCTTAGGATCTTATCTGAGAGAATAACAAGCACAACAATAAATCACAAGAGACAATGAACAAAAAGATTTTCCTCAGGGAAACCATAAAGGAGAAAACCCCACAACTTCCTTAGAGATAGAATCAACACCAAAAGTAAAACCCAAAGATATAAAGATGATCTCCCAATAGCAATAGTCTCTCTCTCTCTTGTCCCGACTTCTTCTTTCTCTCTCAGTTATGCGCTACAACTGAGTGTAAGTGAATGTATGTTAAATAGAGAGGATCCCTCTCTATTTATACTAATTCTCGACTTGACAATAACTCACTAGGGCCGACTTATCTAGGAGAGTCTAATAACCCTAGGGTCCCACAACTGTGGGGACTTTAACCCTTGATAAATAAGGAGGGTTACACTCTATGACTTTACATGACTTGTTTACATTATTGAATCTCCTGATAGGAACATCGGAGCATGACATGACTCAATTACATTACAGATACTTCCCGATATAAACATCAGGGTACAATACATAAGATATACAAGTGAATACATTCTGAAGTTACAAATACATCAACACTCCCTCTTAAATAGGAAGGTATTCTCTCGACACAATTTATCAGCACAAGTCTTCTTCTCTAGATCAAGTCTGGATCATTTGTATCATCATCAAGTCATCTTCAAGTCATATTCATCTTCAAGTCATATTTCATCTTCAATTCATCTTCATCTTCAAGTCATCTTCATAAATTCTGGATCATCACTTGATCTCGATGATCATTGGATCATTATCAAGTCTGGATCATCACTTGATCTAGATCATCATCAATTCTAGATCATCACTAGATCTGGATCATCATCAAGTCTGGATCATCATTGGATCTAGATCATCACTGGATCTGGATCATCACTGGATCATCATCAAGTCTGGATCATCATTGGATCATCATCAAGTCTGGATCATCACTTGATCTAGATCATCACTGCTGGATCATCACTTGTGCTATCTCAATTCTACTTGTCACAGGAAGTTCTATAGAGACAACACTTTTTCATGTTGGTTGTAAGCCTAGCCTCCATGTAGGTCTTCATCGTCTTTATCACTTATATCTGACCATGGAATGAATCATGTTAGAAAGTCCCTCCCAACACTTACATCTGACCATGGGAGGAACACATCCAAGAACCATGTCAGAAAGGCACACCCATCACTCACATATGACCATGGGAGGAACACATCCAAACCCAATGTCAAAAAGGCTCAGCACTCACATTCGACCTCATCTTTTCAAAAAGGATATGCACTTACATCTGACCTCATCTTGTCAAAAAGGTTATGCACTTACATCCAACCTCATCTTGTCAGAAAGGCCCTACACTTACATTCGACCTCATCTTGTCATAAAGGCTCTGCACTTACATCCAACCTCATCTTGTCAAAAAGGCTCTGCACTTACATCTGATCATGTGGGAACACACCCTGTAATCACATCAGAATGTCTCTGCACTTATATCTGATCATGTGGGAACACATCCCACAATCACATCAAAATGGCTCTACACTGATCATGTGGGAACAAATCCCACAATCACATCAGAATGTCTCATCACTGATCATGTGGGAACACATCCCATAATCACATAATAATTTATCTGCACTGATCATGTGGTAACACATCCCATAATCACATCAGAGCATCTCTACACTTACGTCTGATCATGTGAAGCTCAACCTTCCACCATGTCAGAAAGGCTAACGAGCTCATTAATTCCCTTTGGAGGGAACCTCGATCTGGAGAACACCAAGCTTCTCCCTGAAGTACTCAAACTTCACTCTAGCTAATGGTTTGGTAATCACATCAACTATCTACTCGTTCATCGTAACATACTAGAGCTTCACTACTCCTCTCTACACCATATCCCTGATATAGTGATATTTGATCTTAGTATTCTTCGACTTGTCATGGAACAGTAGGTTCTTCGATAGCTTCAGACAAATCTGGTTGTCGCAGTATATACAAGTAGCATCCAGCTGGAGATCAAATAAGTTATATAGTAGCATTCTTAGCCACAATGCCTCACAATTAGCCAAACAAGCTGCAACATACTCTGTTTTGGCTATACTCGGTGCCACATAGGATTGCTTCCTGCTAAACCAGGAAATCACACCTAATCCCATATTGAAGCAACACCCTAAAGTGCTCTTTCTATCAATGGAACTTCCTGCCCAATCTGAATCCACATAACCTTTCAAGTTAATCTTCTGATCCACTTCATACTTGAGCCCATAGTCAACAGTACCCTTCAGGTACCTCAGAATATGATTTGAAGCAATCAAGTGAACATGTCTCGGATCTGTCAAGAACTAGCTCAATGTGTTCACAACAAAGCAAATATCTAGTCTCGTATTCGTCAAGGACATCAAGGACCCAATCATCTAAAGATACATCATAGCATCAACTGATTCTGATGAAGCATCACTCAATAGCTTCAGATTCGATGCCATAGGTGTGGTCATGGCCTTGCAGTCCATCATCTCAAACCTCTTTAGGATCTCTACTGCATACTTCCCTTGTCCCAAGGAGATTCCATCTACATTCTGCCACACCTCCATGCCTAGAAATTAATGCATCATACCCAAGTCCTTCATTTCGAACTCGACAGCAAGCTTCCTCTTTGTATCAGCAATCAATCCATCCTCACCTGTCACAAACAGATCATCTACATATAGTAGGAGTATCACTGGGTTCCCTTCTTCAACCTTGTAATAAAGGTTGGAATTCGCTTTACTCTTGGTAAATCCCAAACTGGATAGGAAGCTATCAATTCTGTTGTACCACATCCTTGGTTCCTTTTTCAAACTGTACAGGGATTTCTTCAATTTACACACATGAGTCTTCCTATCATGTGTCTCAAAACCGAGTGGTTTCTCCACATATACTTCCTCTTCTACTACACCATTCAAGAAAGTTGTCTTGACATCCATCTGCTGTACTTTCCATTTCGTTACTGCAGCTAAAGCAAGTACTGATCTAATGGAAGTATATCTGGCTACAGGTGCAAAATTCTCTTCATAATATATTCCTTCTTTCTGGGAGAATCCACGAGCCACAAATCTTTCTTTAGATTTATCTATGCTACCATCTGCAGCATGATTGATCTTATAGATCCATTTGGAAGTCACGATATAATTTCCCTCTGGTCTTTGGACAACATCCTAAACATCATTCTTCATGATCGACTGATACTCCTCAATCATAGCATCCTTCCATTTTTTGTTTTATGTTCTTCATAGTTGGAAGGTTCTTTATCAATGATGTCACATAATAGTGCTACATAGCCGGAGTAGGACCTAGTTCTTTTCCTTTCTCTGTGCACTTCTTCTGGAGCCCCATATCTCTTTGCACCTTGGATAGCCTTTCGTACCCATGCAGGTTTCCTCTTATGAGGATTCTTCTCTTGGGGTGGATCTATAGGTTCTTGAGGTTCTTCTATTTCTCGATCTTCTTCTGGAATTGCTTCATCCATGGTTGAGTCTCGGATCCTGGGTATTTTAGTTTCTTCATGATATTCAACGGGTCTCTTCCTAGATTTGTTGTAAGTTGTGTCTTCATCAAATGTTACATCTCTACTGATGTCGATCTTCTTGAATCCTGGAATGTATATTATGTAAGCCTTTTAGCTTTCAGAGTATCCCACAAATATACCCTTCCTTCCTTAAGGATCTAAATTTTTCCTCTTTTCTTTTGGAATGTGTATGTATACTGGACAGCCAAATATTCTGAGATGACTGACTTCTGGTTTCTTTCTGAAAAACACTTCTTCAGGTGTCTTGTTATCGAGTACTCTATGTGGAGTATGGTTCTGTACATACACAGTTGTTCTAGCAGCTTCTGCCCATAGATGCATGGGAAGATCTTGATCATGAAGCATTTCCCTTGTAGCTTCCATGATCATTCTATTCTTCCTTTCTGCAACCCCATTCTATTGTGGATTATATGGAGTGGTCAACTCCCTCTTAATCCTTGAATCTATGCATAATTCCTTAAATTCATTTGATGTGAATTCTCCGCCATTGTCTTATTGAAAAATCTTGATCTTCTTCTCTGTGTAGTTTTCGATCAAGGATTTGAATTCCTTGAACTTGTTGAATACTTCATCTGTGTTCTTCATGAATTATATCCATGTCTTCCTAGAAAAATCATCAATGAAAGAAACATAGTATACATACCCACTTAATGAACTGGATGACATCGGAGTGAATGATTTCCAATATTCCTTTAGCCTTGCTTTTGCTATTTGGAAATGTCTTCTTTGTGTTCTTTCCTTTCACACATCCCTTGCATACCCCTTCATGTTTTTCTTGTATTTCTGGAAGACCTTCAACATCTATGCTCGCAAGTGGTAGTGCCCTATAGTGCACATGTGCAAGCATTCTATGCCAAAGTTCATTTGGTTCTACTGAGTCATGAACCAAAGTTTGTTCTGGTTGGCCCTTTAATTTGTATAGTCCTCCCTCTTGTTCTCCAATTACTATTGCATCATCAATAGTCTTTTCTTTTGGACACATGATTACTTGGCCATCTATAAATGCAACTCTTATTCCTTTTGCATCTAATGCAGAGATGGAGAGAAGGTTCTTCTTAAGTCCCGGTACAAATAGGACATCCTTCATTTTCATAGACTTTCCAGATTCTAATTTGTAGGAGGATTCTCCACTACCTTTTATTGGATATTGGTAGTCATCCCCAAGTTTCACCTTGTGGGGTGATTCATGTTCTGATAGTTTCACAAAGGATTCCTTAAATATTGTCATGTGTTTGGAAGCCCCACTATCAATAATCCAATCATTGCTTCCATGTGTGATGGTTACCGTGAGAGTGGAAATCAAAACATATTCTTCATCACTTAAAAAATCATCACTTTCTTGTTTGATTCTCTTCTTGGAAGGCTCATCATCTTCTATAGCATGAGCATGATGTCTTTTCTTGTTTCCCTTCCTTTTGTGAGATCTATCTTTGTTTATAGGACAATCTCTTGCAAGGTGTCCTCTTTCATCACATGTATAGCAAATGAACTTAGACAAATCTTTGTTATACTTTCTAGTGTTTTTCTTCTGGTGAGAGTGCTTACCTCTGTGATGGTCTGTTGTGCTTTTCTTGGATTGTATTGTGAGAGCTTGATCTTCACTTCCCATCTTTTCTTTTAGAGCTAATATTTGAGCTTCTTCTTGTGATCACTCTTCCCACAATCTGCTAAACTTGACTAGCTTCTTTCTGGCACAGATCCCTTGAATGAAAGAGTCACATGCCCTAGGGAGACCATTCAAGGTGTTCATCACAATTTCTGCATTCTCTACGTCTTCTTCTACAGCTTCAAGTTGTTCCTTGATCTGAGAGACCCTTGTAAAGTAAGACTGGATGGTCTCCACATTTAGGATATTTACATTCTTCAATTGTATTCTCAAAGTCATATTTTGGTTTATGTTCTTCCCTTCAAATAACTTGGTCAGGGCATCAAACATCTATTTCGGTGTCTTTAGAGAGGAAACCTCTGGTATGAGGTGTTCCTTGATTGAATCAGCAATAATCCTCTTAGCCATGACTAATTTCTTTTTGTGTAAGTCCTTAGCCTCATCTCCCTCTAGAACTGGAACCTCTTCATTGATATAAGAGTCCAACTCATTTTCTTCCAGGACCAGGGAGATCCTATACTTCCAAGCTTGGAAAATATCATCTTCGTCAAGATTTTTATCAAGATTGGTATGATGAGAGATCTTAACAGAGAACCTCAAATTAAAATGCAAAAGATTTAGATCTTACCAGGTTAAGATGTCAGAACTGGATCTGGAGTTGAATTTCTGCAAAGCTGGTTTTCTGGTTCAGGAGTAGATTTAGGGTTTGACTTTCCCAGAGTTCTACCCAACCAAATTTTTTTATCTTGATCTCTAAACTTTGATTTTGGGGAGGAGATCAATCCAGGCCTGGGCTCACTCAAAAATTCCACTTCTATGGAAAGCCCTAATTTCTCGCAGAAGTGTCGGGTCAAAAACTAAAAATGCTCAGAATCAGATTCTGCTTCGACAGAAAGATGCACCCCAGAGAGGAGAGTCATCCTAGCCTTCTTTTTCTAAAAATATGTAAAGAGAGATCCAAAAAATAGGAATCCCTAGCTTCAGCAGCTGCACAATGTCTTCTTCTCAAGTTAGCTCTGATACCATGTTATATTTTTAACATTTAATCTATATGATCTTAGGATCTTATCTGAGAGAATAATAAGCACATCAATCAATCACAAGAGACAATGAACACAAATATTTTCCTCAGGAAAACCATAAAGAAGAAAACCCTCCAACTTCCTCAGAGATAGAATGAACACCAAAAGTAAAACCCAAAGATATAAAGATGATCTCCCGACAGCAGTAGTATCTCTCTCTCTTGTCTCGGCTTCTTCTTTCTCTCTCAGTTATGCGCTACAACTGAGCGTAAGTGAATGTATGTTAAATAGAGAGTCTCCCTCTCTATTTATACTAATTCCCAACTTGACAATAACTCACTAGGGCTGACTTCTCTAGGATATTCTAATAACCCTAGGGCCCCACAACTGTGGGGACTTTAACCCTTGATCAATAAGGAGGGTTCCACTCTATGACTTTAGATGACTTGTTTACATTATTGAATCTTCTGATAGGAACATTGGGGCATGACATGACTCAATTACATTACAGATACTTCTCGATATAAATATCTGGGTACAAACATAAGATATATAAGTGAATACATTCTGAAGTTACAAATACATCAATAATTGAGTCCCATCAGCTTCGAATCCTTGCAAGTATACTTTTCCAAGTTTAAGGCCCTAGTTCTGTAGTTAAAACAATGTGGAATCGAAAAGAAGGATGAAAATCTAGTCTTGACCATACTTTCGAAGCTTTTTCATGACTATCAGTGATTGTTTTGACCTTCCATTCCACGAAATTGACAGCACAAACCTGGAATATTCCTGAGCATGGTAACTTCATGGAATCCCTCACTCATGACCAAGATAAATTGGTAATTATGGGCACCGTCAAGATCATCCACCTTCATCATTAATTATGGATCTTCTAGACACATGGTTTCAGCAAGAGAGACTTTATCCTCTCTTTATGATTCGAAAGGTCTAAAAATTGTTTTGGGATATGACTTTTTTACTGATAGTTTGGTGAAGAGTAGGATTGATCTTGACCATGGTTATTTCAATGATGTGTTGTATGTCCTAGGTCTTCCTACTAATATCTTTCCAGTGTATCAGATGACCCACACTGGGTCTCCTAAAAAAATAATCTTCTCTCCCAATGAATTTTAAATCACATAGATTTTGAATGGTAAAATCATAGAAAAAGGTGTTGTGTATTACAATTCGAAGGTATACAAGTTTTCCCAATTACTACCTTTCTCAAACCCCTCAGCTCTTCTCACTCATGCTAATGAAACAAGCAATATTTGGCATGAGAGATTTGGCCATATTAAGAAAAAGTATCTTTCATATTTGAGTTTAAAATTCAAGGTCATAGGGTTACCAAAGATCAAGTTTTCTAAGGGAGTATGCCAAGGTTGCATCCTAGGAAAACACCCCAAGCACAAGTATGAGAGATCTAGTCATGAGAGAACCTCTGCTCCACTTCAGTTAATCCACAGGGACATTGCTGATCCATTCCCTCATGTTTCCATGATTCAATACAAATATGTCCTAATACTTCCTAAAACACAAGTCTGAAGTTTTTTACTTCTTCAAGGTCTTTCGAGCCTTGCTTGAGAACCAGTCTGGGAGGAAACTCAAGATCCTAAGATCTGGAAATGGTGGTGATTATGTAAAGTATGATTTCATCCATTATTTTGAAAATAAAGGTATCTAGATGCAACATTATATTCCTTACACACCTCAGCAAAATAGTGTTGCTGAGAGGAAGAATAGAGCACTCAAGGAGATGGCAACTTGTATGATGGAGTCTAAAATTTTTCCACCAAAGTTTTGGGATGAAGCATTAAAATGTGCATCCTGTATCTAGAATAGGTTTCCTCACAAGAAAATTTATGGAATCACTCCTTTCAAAGATTGGAGTGGGCACAAGCCAAATGTGGCCCATTTTAGGATTTTTGGCTCAAAGGATTGGGCTAGAATTCCAACTGAAAAGAGGAAGGATTTGCAACCCCAAAGCCAAGAGTTCCTATTTGTTGGTTATTTTTAATATTCAAAAGGGTACAATATGATCAACTTGAGCACTCATAAATATTTCATTGAAAGGAGTGTTCACTTTAAAGAAGAGCCTTTAGCAGCAATAGAAGTTGGAGAGCCCTCTTCATCACCAAAACCATTGATTGTAAGTGAAGAGACTAATGAGTTTGATGATTCTGATATGTCTGATAATGATGATTTAATTTCAGATCCTAACAGTTTTACAAGACCAAAATTGGCAGCAAGGACCATTCATGACATTGGGGAACTAGCTCGGAATCCTAGTGAGACTAAGAGGGCTAGATCTCAATTGGAGAATCCCCTTTGTGTGAAAGATCCATTCTTTGCTGAGAAGTGCTATTTGATGATTGAATTTGATCCTTGGACATATGAAAATGCATCAGATGATCCAATATGGAAAACAACCATGAAGGAAGAATACATCCCACACTAGAAGAATGACACATGGGAACTAGTTGATCTTCCCCTAGGGAGAAAGCTAGTAAAGTGTAAGTGGGTTTTTAAAACCAAATTTACTGCTGGTGGTTCACCATTGAAATAAAAGGCAATATTGGTAGCTAAAGGATCCTCACAAGTTCAAGGTATTGATTACAATGAGACCTTTGCACTAGTGCCAAAGATGGACTCCATAAGGCTAGCTTTGGCCATTGCAGTTTCAAGGAAATGGGAGGTGCATCACATGGATGTGAAGTGTGCCTTTCTACATGGAGATCTGAAAGAAGAGATTTATATTGTAACCCACCTATAACTGAAAAATTAATATTTTATTTGTTTGAGAAAAACATTATGTTAAAAATTATTGTTATTTTTTTATGACCAAGGATGGTCAAGGATGATTGTAATTGAATATTTTATTTATTTAAATAATGAAAAGAAGAGACACCTATCCAAATAATAATTTTGAAGAGTGTTCACTAACCCACTAGGAGGAATGAGCAGTTGTAGAAGGACAAATAACAAGTGGCAGCAACAACATTTCACTTTCTAGCTTGACATAATCATCACCATTTCCATATCTTAGGATCTTGAGTTTCCTCCCATACTGGTTCTCAAGCAAGGCTCGAAAGACCTTGAAGAGGTCAAAAACTTCGGACTTGTGTTTTAGAGGATAATGTGGGTAAGATCATGACAAACTTGGACCACTAGGATGAATATGCCATGTAACAACTCACACAAAAATCTCCACATCTTAGCAAACTCACTAGTAGAATTAACTCTCAACAATTTTACTTTAGCTATCCCCTCATCGAATTCCTCTTGTGTGCTTGACTTTTCAATTTTCAGCAAATTCACAAGGTTCTAATCACTTGGAATAGAATGTAATGAGCCTCTTTCTCAATTCGATGGTATTTATAATATTTACTAGATCTTTGGGTCAGTTTTGTAATTAAATGAGCCACCTGCTCAGTTCCTCTTCTCAGGGAACATGACCACAAATTTAGGGATTTTGTCGCTTGTAATAACTAGAAAGTGAAATGCTATTGCTGCCACTTGTCATTTGGTTTTCTACCACTGCTCATTCCTCCTAGTGGGTCAGTGAACACTCTTCAATAGTATTATTTGGATAGGTGTCTCTTCTTTTAATTATTTAAATAAATAAAACATTCAATTATAATCATCCTTGGTCATAATAATTAACCATGCAGGATGATAAAGATACAAGGAGTGTTCACAATGTGATGCGCAAGTTCTTACCTCTCGTCTTAGGACTCGCGAGCATCTAAATCACATATGCCAAAATAAAACTAACTATCTACCTATCTATCTATCTATCTATCCCCGGGGAGCAAACTTTAACTTATTTGTGAGTAATGTGAATTGTGCATGTATCATAAAGAGAAATTACAGATAGCTGATATTTCTTCCTACAACACATGAATGATTAAAGATATTTCAACAATCAGATAGCTAATTGTTTTATGAACAGCATACATTACTCATGGTGGTAATTCCACAAAATAAACCAGAAATCATTTAAACAAGAACATAGGTTCTGAGAGTTAGAATGATCTCACGGTTAATGGACAAAAAGCTGGAAAAAAAAAATAGTTCATCTTTCAGCCATCCACAGCATAACATTTGAAAGTGCCACCAATCTTCCTCCAACAAGCAAACAATACTTCTTTATTGCAAAGAGAAATAGTTCTTCTTACAATATAGCTTTTCATGTATAACTGGGAAAAATCCCTTTTCCCCTCTTAGTCTATTACATTTATACAAAAGGGTGAGACGGTTGGGCTGCCCAAAGTAACCTTTGGGATTCCCAACTCTTCGTTTCCCAACGCTTGACTTTTCTCAAATGTTTTTACAAAATGTTACACATTACCAAAGTGACCAATCCTTCACGAGGATGGTCCCACTTGGGCATCTAGAAATTTCTTCCATGCCGAAGCTTCAGATGCAATGCCCTCAAACGCACAAGGCTCTAAAAACTGAATATTTATCTCAAACTTAGCAACCTGGTTCTTTATAGCCTCAATCCTGGCTGCACTCAATCGAAGCTGATCCTCCAGAAGCTGAACGCTGATAGCTGAATGATCTACTTCGCTCCTCAAGATCTGATCATTCAAGGCTTTAATCTGCTGTACTTTAGCTTCCTCCTCCTGGTATCTCTTCTGCAACAGCTCTACAAAGGCATTGTGATCCGAGAAAACCTCAAGCCTCTGCTCAGCCTCTATCTGACACCAGTTGTAGGTAATGAGAAGCCTTCTGAAAAACTCGATGCATGCTCCTTTCATCTTCTTAACTTCTTTTTTGAAATCCTCCGCGGTATTTATAGCGAATTCCAGCAAGTCATAATCCCGCTTGAGGGCCTGTGTATCCTTTGATGGTAGTTCTGCTGGAGTTTCTTCATTGTTTTCCATCTTTTCCAGCCTTGCCATTCTTGCAGTCAGGACTTTGAGGACGTCCTGAGATCGATCTACAAAGTAAGAGGAGGTCTCCAAAATTTCCTCCAATCGGCTATCTATCTGCAGTACTTTGCACCTCTCTCCTTCTATAGCAGTTTGTAGTTGCAGCATTTTAGCCTTCTAGGCCAAGACATGCTCTTTGAATGGTTGAAGGTTAACTCGCTGCTCCCTTTCTTCCTCCATAGCAGTTGTTAGAGAGGAAATATGCTCTTGATGTTTCTTTTCCTGTTCTTGGGTGTGCAGCTCATTGGCCTCCAAGAGGATCTTTTGCTACTCTTCTAGCTCTTCTACCTTTCCCAGCAGCTGTTCCTTTTCACTCTTTAGCTCTTGACACTCTTTCTGCACTTTCTCCAGCGCAGTTTCACTAGCTTTTTTTCTTCCTGGAGGAGTTGCAACTCAGCCTTAGAAGACTTCATTTCCCTCTGCATGTCTTCATACTTCCGCTTCAGCCTATTTCCTTCCTCTCTCTCTTTCCTCAAGGTGTATTTCAATTGAGCAGAGGATTTCTTAGATAGCTCCGTAGAACTTCCACTCTCTGCGGGTGATATTATCATTGCACTGCGGGAGAAGGACAAGGGGAAAGATATACGAGACTTTAACAGTGCTTTAAAAAAACCGTGCCCTCGCAGCTTATGGCCAAAAAGCAGTGATATATCCCTTTCAACTGGCTGGGGTTCGACCACTGAGCTCGAATGGGGTCGCGCGGAACAACATGATGAAAACGATTGGGGTTTAAACGATGCAGGAAGCCCAAAAATGAAACAAACAGTCCCAAATACACAAGGAAGGGCCATGGAAAACCTATCTCCACCATACATCATCATACAGGGTGGTTTGGTGCAGACATCGTAACGACCGTCTGCACCAGACCCCCTAATTCTCTTTGCGCAGGGTGATATAGCAACAACAATATGGAAAAAATACTCTAAGGGCCAAACCGCCTCCCACGGACAGTTAAGATAAAAATATCCACCTATATAGGCATATAATTTAACGGGATGAGGAAAATGGCCGAGGAAACAAACCACTGTAGAAAATAAAACCACCAAATGTTCAAACGGAAAGAGGAAACGAAGCCTACCTGGCACTGATGTGTAACCGGCGCGTATGGCGGGACGAAGACGGTCATGCTTCTACAGTTGCCACTTGGATGCGGGTACCGGAAATGGGGTCCGAACAAACTCGAGTGATCGACAGCACGATAGCGACAGAGCACGACAGTTAAGAATAATAATAGAATAATAAACCCCTCGACCCCGTATATATAAGGTCAACACTCGTGGCATATCAAATGGCGGACCACTTTTGGATCAAAAACTGAAAGCCAACTTTCTTCCGCAACGGCGGATGGCCAAAATGCTAAGCCATTCGCGTACCATACTTAGCGGAACCTCAGTAGACTATTCGTTAGGACCAAAGTGAAACTGGAGCCGCAACGGTGGAGCCGCGGGGGGTAAATCGATCCGCAACGAGTAAAATCTGAATCGGAAGCGAAACAACTCCGCATCGGAAGGGCTGGTGCTTCTTTCATCTGCAACGGCAGAACCGTAAAGCATACCACCATCCGCAACGTCGGGACTTGAATCAGAAGTGAAAATACTAAAGGCTCGGAGAGTTTTAGAGCTTCGGTAGCTGCAACGGTGAAGCCACAAAATGATGCGGCCTTCCGCAATGATGGGAATCGAATGACTTAAACATCCCGAAACCAAAAAAACCTTTCGCAGCCGCAACGGCGGAAGCCCCCCGACTTACGGGATCGGAAAAAATAACACAGGCGGGAAACGAAACATTGAAGCAATGATAGGGAGAGGAATTGGTTTTTCGTCCGCAATGGTGGAAAAAGAAATGACAAATCCTTCCGACATAAACCAAAAGATCGACCGATGTGAAAACCAACAGATCGGAAGACGAAAGTGTATTTCTTTCCGCAACGGCGGAAGACCAAAAAAAAGATCCACCTGTAATGGCGGGGCACTGACCAAAATAACTTCCGATTCGGGCATGCTTCAAATGCATTCAAAGGAAGCGATAAATCTTGATCAAATAGTGGATTACTTCAAGCATCAGAGGAGGAATAAAAAACAATTGGTAGCTCAATCCAAGCATTTAGAATTAACTCAACGACAAAGAACTAATCGAAGCAAAGGAGGGTCCTAAATTTTTTTGGAATTTTGGAAATTTGTTGCAGCTGCAACAATTGGCGACTACCTGGTGAACCCCAGATTTCTGAATTAACCCCTTCCCAGTGCAAGACCATCTGAATAAAAGTTGAAATCTTCTAGATGTTTGTATCCCCAGGCTGGCCAACTTAAGCATTTAAACCATTGAGAAGTAGTCCATTCTTTGGGAAATGGTAACATCAGAAACATTGCAAGTCTGAATGACTATTTTGAGGCCTAATAAATGAGGTTTATTTTACCCGTCCTTAGGTAGTTTCATGCTTGGACTCCAGAGGATTGTAACAGATAGTAAACATCATTATCCTTTTGTTCCTCATTCCCATGCCAATTTGCACTTTTGTGCCATTAGAACTTTAGTTCTTTTGAGTCCTCCATTTTCCTTTCTTTCTAAATTTTATTCAGGCTCCTCTATCCCATAGTGCCCTTTTGTGTGAGAGAAGAATTGGCGTTTCATCTCACGGACGGAGAGGAACTTTCAGCAATTTGAAATTCATGCTTTTGATATTTTGCTTTGATATGTCTTGTTTCTTTTAAGGAGTTTTGACTCTTGATAGCTTTTAGCTTTTCTGAAATTATGGCATGGGATCATTTATATATGATATAATGTTTACCTTGCTTCCTTTCCGTGGGTCTTTCGTTGTCACCCCCTTGGATATTTAAGATGTGAAATGGATGGAGCCTCGAAATAGTATTCCAAACCTCTTTACTTCTGAGTTATTTACAGGGGTTAAGTAAGACTTCAATGAATGCATGGCCAGTTAGGAACATTGCTACTAGAAGACGTTCTATGTTTCAAAGCACAGTCTTTTGCTCAAGATTTTAGTTAATAAAGAACCCTGATATTTCCATTGCAACCAAAGTTTGCCTCTTTATTAAAAAACAGAGCAGTAAAGAAATCAGCATCAAATCAAATAATCAAAAGAAAACAACATCAAAGCATCAAAGAAAAACAACATCAATTTATTTATGTACAAAGCAAAAGAAAAGAAAAGAAAAGAAAAAAAATAAATTTGCCCACTCCTGAATATCTTTAATCTTAGGGAGTTAGAGGGTGGGATGGATTATAGACACGAAAAATCTAACCATGGTCTAGCTCTGCTATTTTTGAAATCAAACACATGTCTACTATCCTACATTCATCCCTTTTAGCCTGAGGAATTTGAAGGAGATCAAGCTGAGTGTCAATTCTAGAACTGGCCTTTCTTGAGGTAGGGTGTCTTAGCTTAAGCTCAGTCAGATAGTTTCCCAGGACAGAATCAGCAGATTCATTTCCCTCTCCTAGCCCAGTAACATTGTGCTTCATGTAGGGCTCTCTTAAAATCTTAATCAAGTTTGGGCTCCCCTTCTGAGGCAGCCACAAGTGTGACCAGTCGGAAGCAAAGTACCCATCTAGTCGTGCTGACCAATCTCGATTCAAGATCAATCCATAGCCATCAGGTATGTCTTCTACTACAATATCAAGGTATTGACATATCTTTTTATTCGCAGACAATCGAATCAAAATATTCTTCATCTCCCCCACTACCTTGACACTAGTCTTGTCTAGTTGAGTGACGTCCCAATCGGTAGGTTTTGGTTGCCCATTAATTCTTTTGCAGATGGAAAGAGGCATAACATTCACCGATGATCCAGAGTCCACCAAACAATTATGCACCTTATGGTTCAAAATTTCCAGAGTTAAAAGGAAAGGTGGGGTGCTAGTTTTCCTTTCCCCAATTGATTCGACCTTTTCTTCCACAGGTTGGTTTTTGGTGGGTATTTCCTCTTTAACTTCCTTAGCTTTTCCAGTGTTCTCTTCCTCAACATCTTCCACAAGTTTGACAGGCTCAATGATTGGTTATGTTTCCTGGTTGAAAGTAGTGACTTCAGGCGGTTTATCTTCATTACTGACATCTGCCTGTCTCTTGACATTCTTTTGCAATCTTTTGATTTTCGAAATTGTTAAATCCATGTCCTTTGTTGCTGTAGTTGTGCATTCAATTTTGAGAGCGCTCTCTTCAGTGTCAAACAGCGAGACACCATCCCATGAAAACATGGTGTCATTATCTTGTTTCTCCATAGTCTGGTTTTTCTTTTCCTCTTTACCACTGTCCTTGGTCAATTTAGAATCTAGCAGCTGATTCATAACCAATGTCATCGAATTCAACCATTGAGGGCACTTCTTTTTCGAATGAGGTTGTTGGTGAAAAGTGCAGAAATTGTCTCCCCCCACCTCTGTTATGTTCATTGATGCTAAATTTGGGGGAGGGATTTTCCATTGGTTGCTATCCTCTTTTTTTGGATGGTGTGGTTTATAATTTTTCTGCATTTCCCTTTCTTTTTCCAGATCTATTATTCGGTTGGATAGTTTCTACATCATTTTCAGCATTCCCTCAAAATCATGTGATTGCTCCTCTTTAGGTTTTGACAGCATTAAAGTTCTTCTACTTGTAACTTTCTCTCCAGGTAAATCAGGATAATCTTCTACACTTTCCCTTTCAGCCTCTACCCTTTCTTCCTCTTCATAAGTCTCTACCAATGTAGGTTTGGCTTTCATCTTGGCAAACATGGCCAGCTCAGGTCCTAGGGCTGAGGTATAATACTCAATTAAGACTTTGTCTGAGGGTCTGTCAGCTTCAGAAAAGTTCTTTAGGTATATTGAAAATCTTTGAGTGAAACTATGTACCTTCTTATTCTTCTCTTTTCTTAACAAACCAAGACCTTTCATCAATGAGGCATGTGTTTTTTGGGCTGTGTATTTATTTCTGAATATTCTTTCAAAAGTATTCCAGTCTGGGATCGAGTTTGTGGGCAGGGCAAAGTACCATGAAGCAGCTGCCCATTTCAAGGTATGAGGGAATAATCTACAGACAACATCTTCATACTCCCCAGCCCTTAACCCTTCTATCACCAAATAGAAACTTTGTAAGTGGTCATCTACAGAAGTATTTTCCTCAGGGTCAAACTTAGGCAGCAGCTTATCAAAAGCCTGAGGTAGGTTATGCAATGGAGGTGTGAGGTTCAAAGGGGATCTAGCTCTCCAAGCAGGTAATGGGTTGGGCTGATTCACAATTACACCAGCCATGAGCACAGGTAAAGGAACAAAGTCTAAGTAAAGAGCAACGTAGGGTGAGAACAGGATTTCTTACTTCAAAGGTATAACCAAAACCTGTAAGTACTTGGGTCAAGTTACAAGCTTCAAAACATATGCTGGTAAGGTAATCTTGGGAAAATAGGTTTCCACGGCCAGCCATGCACTGGCGGCCCTCCTTCTAGCACCAGAACTGTTGAGGCCTAGAAATTCGCAGGCAACAACAGAAAGGGATTCTCCACAGTCAATGTTCCCAGCTAGCCCGTGACTGTTTGGTATGGGGAATCCGTCCGGTTTGTGGTCCGGCTAACATAGGTCAAAGTAACAAAAACAAAGGTTTTACTGGTTGCGGCCCGGTCCACCGTGTATATTTTTGTATTTTTTGACTTAAGTATGATATGCAAATGCCTAATTAACCATGCAAGATGATAAAGATACAAGGAGCGTTCACAATGTGATGCGCAGGTTCTTACCTCTCATCTTAGGACTCGCAAGCATCTAAATCACATATGCAGAAATTAAACTAACTATCTACCTATCTATCTATCTATCCCCAGGGAGCAAACTTTAACTTATTTGTGAGTAATGTGAATTGTGCATGTATCATAAAGAGAAATTACAGATAGCTGATATTTCTTCCTACAACACATGAATGATTAAAGATATTTCAACAATCAGATAGCTAATTGTTTTATGAACAACATACATTACTCATGGTGGTAATTCCACAAAATAAACCAGAAATCATTTAAATAAGAACATAGGTTCTGAGAGTTAGAACGATCTCACGGTTAATGGACAAAAAGCTGGAAAAACAAAATAGTTCATCTTTCAGCCATCCACAGCATAACATTTGAAAGTGCCACCAATCTTCCTCCAACAAGCAAACAATACTTCTTTATTGCAAAGAGAAATAGTTCTTCTTACAATATAGCTTTTCATGTCTAACTGGGAAAAAGCCCTTTTTCCCTCTTAGTCTATTACATTTATACAAAAGGGTGAGACCGTTGGGCTGCCCAAAGTAACCTTTGGGATTCCCAAATCTTCGTTTCCCAACGCTTGACTTTTCTCAAATGTTTTTACAAAATGTTACACATTACCAAAGTGACCAATCCTTCACGAGGAGGGTCCCACTTGGGCATCTAGAAATTTCTTCCATGCCGAAGCTTCAGATGCAATGCCCTCAAACGCACAAGGCTCTAAAAACTGAATATTTATCTCAAACTTAGCAACCTGGTTCTTTATAGCCTCAATCCTGGCTGCACTCAATCGAAGCTGATCCTCTAGAAGCTGAACGCTGATAGCTGAATGATCTACTTCGCTCCTCAAGATCTGATCATTCAAGGCTTTAATCTGCTGTACTTTAGCTTCCTCCTCCTGGTATCTCTTCTGCAACAGCTCTACAAAGGCATTGTGATCCGAGAAAACCTCAAGCCTCTGCTCAGCCTCTATCTGACACCAGTTGTAGGTAATGAGAAGCCTTCTGAAAAACTCGATGCATGCTCCTTTCATCTTCTTAACTTCTTTTTTGAAATCCTCCGCGGTATTTATAGCGAATTCCAGCAAGTCATAATCCCGCTTGAGGGCCTGTGTATCCTTTGATGGTAGTTCTGCTGGATTTTCTTCATTGTTTTCCATCTTTTCCAGCCTTGCCATTCTTGCAGTCAGGACTTTGAGGACGTCCTGAGATCGATCTACAAAGTAAGAGGAGGTCTCCAAAATTTCCTCCAATCGGCTATCTATCTGCAGTACTTTGCACCTCTCTCCTTCTATAGCAGTTTGTAGTTGCAGCATTTTAGCCTTCTGGGCCAAGACATGCTCTTTGAATGGTTGAAGGTTAACTCGCTGCTCCCTTTCTTCCTCCAGAGCAGTTGTTAGAGAGGAAATATGCTCTTGATGTTTCTTTTCCTGTTCTTGGGTGTGCAGCTCATTGGCCTCCAAGAGGATCTTTTGCTACTCTTCTAGCTCTTCTACCTTTCCCAGCAGCTGTTCCTTTTCACTCTTTAGCTCTTGACACTCTTTCTGCACTTTCTCCAGCACAGTTTCACTAGCTTGTTTTTCTGCCTGGAGGAGCTACAACTCAGCCTTAGAAGACTTCATTTCCCTCTGCATGTCTTCATACTTCCGCTTCAGCCTATTGCCTTCATCTCTCTCTTTCCTCAAGGTGTATTTCAATTGATCAGAGGATTTCTTAGATAGCTCCAAGTTTGTCATGATCTTACCGACATTATCCTTCGAAGCTTGAATCAGTGCTGCTCTGGCTCTAATGGTGAATATTGGATCTTGGTCTGTTCCCAACATAACAGGCATATCCGATATCATTATTCCTGGTGAATCTCCCGTTTCAATTTTCCTTTCTATTCTCTTCACTATCCTCTTTGTTGCCCTGTCGTAGAAAATAGTATTGAAATCAGGGATTTCTTCTCCTTTTATCTGCACAAAAGGGACTAGCTTGAGAGTGGGGACCATGGGTGTGCTGGAAGTAGGTACTTGTGGGTCCTGATCCTCGGGTTTCTCCATGTCCTGGGTCTTTCCTGTAGCTATTTCAGAAGCTGACTGCTCTGTCTGTGTCAGCTTTAGCCTTTCAGCTTCTTGCTTTTGGAGCTCCTCATCCAGCTTCTTTTTCTTTTCTTCTTCTTCTGTCTTTGCATCTTCTTCTGCCTTCCTAGCTGCCTCTTGTGCAACTATCCTTTTTCCTTCTTCTTCTGTGTGTAGCCACCCTGCAGCTTCTTGTGCCAACCTCTGGGCTTCCTCATTTTTTCTCTTTGCTTCTTCCTTAGCCTTTGCTTGTTCATCTCCCTTCCCACCTTTGGTGGTGATCTTCTTCTTGAACCTTCTTCTCAAGGCTGTCATGTTTACTGCATTTCGAAAGATGGATTCTTCCTGATCCCAATGGTGGGCATACTCAAAATGCACGTTGTTTTTTTTGCAATGTTCAGCTACTTTACCTGTGAGTATCATTTCTACGGAAGGGCATCTCTCCAAAATGGAACTTTTCCAGCTCTTCTACAAATTCATCAGCCTGTTTCACTCTAGTAAACTTGTAGCTTCCTAACCTGAAAGGAAAAGGAGGATAGGCGGTCTTCTTGTGCTCAAACAGAAAGCTGCCTATTCCATCCAGGAACACTTGTCTGACTTCCTCCTTGTGAATAATGTAATCAGTTGCGTATTTGGGCAGCAGGGAAGGTGCTCTCGAACCTCCAAACATCCTGAAGTACAGGCCATTTTCAGTCATATAGTAGTCTACATACTCCTCTATTACTTGCAGTGCCTCCTCTGACATACAATCACACTCCTTCAGGAAAATGAGTGTGTATAAGGGCATGATGAAGTGTTCACATACTTCTTGATAATGGCTCTGATATTTGTGTGCCCACAGCGGTTTATAGGCAGCATAGACATGCATTCTTTTCCTATCCCAGATGCACCTGATTCCGGGGAAAGGCTGATTACACAATATGCAGTCTACCAGTATGGAACTCATATAGAATTCAGACCTCTTTTGGGCCACCCCTCCCAAAGCTGAAGCCAAGCAAGCTGAAATACTATTTGATACAAGGCTGGCCCAGTTGAAAACTGTCCCCTGGGTTGCAACATGAAAAATGATGGGTATCCACTCTAACTTGAAGAACCTACCATGTGCTCTTCCAAAAATCATGTTCAGCATTAAAGCTATGAACCTATAAGGGGCCCTTAAGCCTGTTGTATCATAATCACCCGTCGGTCTATATCTGTAATGTTTTCCCTACAACAACATCTTTTTAAGAGTCTCTACCAGGTCCATACTAATGTTGTTCAGCCAATCATCAGATAAAAATACTTGGGCTTCTGGCAGGTGGTAAGCCAACGCTACATATCCAGGGCTATATGCAGCATCGACTTGTCTTTTAATATTTTCCAGAATCATTGTTGTGACATCTGCCTGGGGTAGAATCCAACCGATTACTTCAAAGCATGGGAACAACTCCGGTCTGGTGGCGATCTTCATCAGTGAAGATCTTTCTATGTTGGCATATATGGACTCTTCTTCTAAGCCCATGTTAGGAACCTCTTTGTGGGTGATCAGTCTATATATTTCCCCTCACTAGTATTCATGTTCAATACCAGAAGTACACTTAGTGTCCTCATATATATATTCAGTTTTGGTGACAGTTTCTACTTCGGGCTCTTCCTCGACCACCGGGGCCTTCTTCTTTTGCCTCTTTGACATTGTGGATTCGAAATCTTCCTACCACACACAACATTGTAAACATTAAGCCACTTTGGCTGAGTGACAAACTTATATACATCAGCGCGCAGTGTGTCATTTCTTCTATGTTTAACATGATATCAATCAGTCAATGAAGCAAATAGATGCATGTATATAAGCATAAATGGCCTAACTACCAGAACCATTGAAACACAATGTAAAGTGTTCAGTGACTTTGTCTAAGTCTAGCATGCTGAAAAATAGTTATGTGCAGTAAACTGTGCAAACTACCACTGATTTTCAATACCAAACAATTCTAACAATACAAATTGGGCGGAAATAAATCTACATTAACGCGAAGAGAACTTCCGCTCTCTGCAGGTGATATTATCATTGTGCTACGCGGGAAGGACAAGGGGAAAGATATACGAGACTTTAATAGTGCTTTAAAAAAACCGTGCCCTCGCAGCTTATGGCCAAAAAGCAATGATATATCCCTTTCAACCAGGTGGGGTTTGACCACTGAGCTTGAATGGGGTCGCGCGGAACAACATGATGAAAACGATTGGGGTTTAAATGATGCAGGAAGCCCAAAAATGGAACAAATAGTCCCAAATCCACAAGAAAGGGCCATGGCAAACCTATCTCCACCATACATCATCATACAGGGTGGTTTGGTGCAGACAGCGTAACGGCCATCTGCACCAGACCCCCTAATTCTCTATGCGCAGGGTGATATAGCAACGGCGATATGGAAACAATACTCTAAGGGCCAAACCACCCTCCCACGGACAGTTAAGATAAAAATATCCACCTATATAGGCATATAATTTAACGGAACGAGGAAAACAGCCAGGGAAACAAACCACCATAGAAAATAAAACCACCAAACATTCAAACGGAAAGAGGAAAGGCAAACGAAGCCTACTTGGCACTAATGTGTAACTGGCATGTATGGTGGGACAAAGACGGTTAGGCTTCTACAGTTGCCACCTGGATGCGGGTACCGGCAATGGGGTCCAAACAAACTCGAGCGATCGACAGTACGATAGCGATAGAGCACGGCAGTTAAAAATAACAATAGAATAATAAACCCCTCGACCCCGTATATATAAGGTCAACACTCGCGGCATATCGGATGGTGGACCACTTTTGGATTGGAAACTGAAAGCCAACTTTCTTCCGCAACGGCGGACGGCCAAAACGCTAAACCATTCGTGTACCATACTTAGCGGAACCTCGGTAGACTATTTGTCGGGACCAAAGTGAAACTAGAGCCGCAACGGCGAAGCCGTGGGGGGTAAATCGATCCGCAACGGGTAAAATCTGAATTGGAAGTGAAACAACTCCACATCGGAAGGGCTAGTGCTTCTTTCATCCGCAACGGTGGAACCGTAAAGCGTACCACCGTCCGCAACGTCGGGACTTGAATCGGAAGCGAAAATACTAAAGGCTCGGAGAGTTTTAGAGCTTCGGCAGCTGCAACGACAGAGCCACAAAATGATGCGGCCTTCCGCAATGGCAGGAATTGAACGAATTAAACATCCCGAAACCAAAAGAAACCTTTCATAGCCGCAACGGCAGAAGCCCCCCGACTTACGGGATCGGCAAAAATAACACAGGCGGGAAACAGAACATTGAAGCAATGATCAGAAGAGCCATTGGTTTTCCGTCCGCAACGGTGGAAAAAGAAATGACAAATCCTTCCGACATAAACCAAAATATCGGCTGATGTGAAAACCAACGGATCGGAAGATGAAAGTGTATTTCTTTCCGCAACGGCGGAAGACCAAAACAAAGATCCACCCGTAACGGCGGGGCACTGACCAAAATAACTTCCGATTCGGGCATGCTTCAAATGCATTCAAAGGCAGCGATAAATCTTGATCAAATAGTGGATTACTTCAAGCATTATAGGAGGAATCAAAAACAATTGGTAGCTCAATCCAAGCATTTAGAATTAACTCAAGGACAAAGAACTAATCAAAGCAAAGGAGGGTCCTAAAAAAATTTGGAATTTTGGGAATTTGTTGCAGCTGCAACACATGTGTCGATGATATTTCAACTTAAATAAAATGAAGACATAATATTACAGAGCCATAAATCATATATTGATTCCCCATCATAATAAAACTCATATAAATGTCCTCATACAAATATGATATAAAGCTACTTCAATATTGAAGCCAAATCCATGAAAACTAGTTATTCAAGACAATGAGGAATGCAGGGCTTTTGTACATTTATTTATGATATTTAGAATTACATAGCATATGGATATGATATGAAATATCCATACATCATAAATAAAATCTTGTCAATCAACCATCCTTAGCAAGGCGCAAGAATCACTCCAACAAGTGCGCCATCAATTATGAGTGCAAGGAAATGAAGAAAAAGGAATGAGGGAATGGGGAGATAGATGAGAATTCAACTCTAGGAAATTCAACTTGAAAATACAAATCCTTCATTAATCTCCCATGACAGTTCTAAATGGCCTCTCCATCAACCAAATTGGAAAAAAATACAACTCCCTCGACATTGTTTCACTAGCAGGGTAAGTGTGCACTCACCGTGCAATGGACAAGAAAAAGCTCTCCAAAAATGCAAAAGGCCAATTAAAAAATGATCAAAATATATTCTCCTTCCTCATGAAATAATTTATTAACTTCATGATTCCTCCTAAATTTGAATTTCCCTCCATGATATTCCTCCTGCTCATCTTAGTGGTTTAGTAACTCTCATGACACTTGTCTTCCTCTTCATGCTCCAATTCTTTCCCTAGTTCGAATGGTTTCCTCTAAATCCCAATTTAAACCTCCTGGTGGCTATTTTTAGACCTGGCATGTCATATTTTTCATATTTCAGCAATCAGGTCTGAATTTGTCATACTTGTCATAGAATCTTCCATCATTTGTTGTCATAGAGTGCATAGAATCTCCTTCCAAGTGGGTCACATTGTCTTCTAGTCTCTTCCTCTTCCATGGGAGTTACCCTCCTTTACTAATTCGACTTCCTTATCCCATTATATGATATTTTACACCACATTACTATCCAATAATTTTACATTACCCATGTGTTCTAATTTGGATGAATATCATGCCAAGTGTGCAGGGAATCTGGTCACCCAAAGTATTCACAAGCTTCCAAGAGTCTTCATGAACCCATGCCACATGATTTTCTTATAATTTATCATTTATGTGACCCATTTAAATGTGAATATGGAAAATTAATCTATTTTGGGTCCCATAGACCCTTATTAAAAAATTTATGTCTTCATCGCAACCTATGGAACTAGTAGGTTGGTGAAACATTATTTGCAAATAGCCTTATTTGGAAATTATTTAATTGGGGACCTGCATCCTTGAACAAAGTTCAGAATTATTTTAGCTTCTTTCCAATGGATTTCATGAGCTTGATACATGTTTCTTGAATCCACACTAATTGCATAAGATATGGCAGGTCGAGTATGTGTATGATAAAGAAAACACCCAATCAACTACCTATTACTGTATTATTTACCATAGGAGAAGAAATTGCTTCTTCGAGCTTAACTCCGTAAAGGAATGGAGTCTTTATTGGCTTGAAATCCTTCATGCCAAACTTGTTGCACATATATGAAGCATACTTGGACTGATGAACTTTGATTCCATGTGAGGATTGAGAAATTTCGACACCCAAGAATTGGCTCAACAATACTAAATTTGTCATCGAAAAGGCATGGTTCAATGCATCCTTCGAGCATGCAATCTCTTTCTTTGAACTTTTTGTTATCAATAGGTCATCCACATACAAAAAAAAATCATTAAAGAACCATGTATCAGCTTCAAATAGACATTTGGATCAGACTTGCATTGAACAAAATTATGTGATGGCAGAAAGACATCAATCTTAGCATACCAATCCCTAGGGGCTTTCTTTATACCATACAATGATTTCTTTAACCTGCACACTAAAGATGTATTAGATACAAAACCTTCTGGTTGCTGCATATATGTAAAATCTCCAAATTTCATAAATAAATAATTTTTTATTAAAGGTCTAACTGCAAATACATAATGTAAATAAATCCATACAAACCCCTTCTTAATTCACTTAACTTGAGCTAGCTCTTTATCTATTGAACATGACTACTTAGTTATGACAACCTTTACAGTGCAAATTACTGTTATAATGAGCTAGTTTACTTGTTTTTAAGTCATGAAAGGAACGCCATGTTTATTTAGCGTCAGCTATAGTTGGTGTGCTTGCTGGTTATGTTTTAGAAGACTTGTTAACCCTATTATGATGCTAGGAGGATGGGTTACATGTCTTAATTATCTCTTTTGGATAACATAAAACCATATGGAATATTTTTGCAAGTGTTAGAAGTGGAGGTATTACCTTGTGCTGGTAACACACACAAGCCTAGCTAAGTAAGAAAGTCTCTAAGCTAAGGATAAATAAACTATTCCTAAGCAAAGATCTAAGTGCTTGACTAACTAAGGTTTTCTCTTACCTATATAATAAAACAAGCATAAATAAAAATATATTATGGCATCGAATGGATAATCGTTGGTTTTAAAAACTATGGATTTTGGGTTTGAACATTAGAAAATTATGAGGCATTGATAAGAGCCACATGATGGATTTATGACCTCAGCTTGGAAAGCACGTGTCTCATTTCAAAAACCCTAGGAGTTTAATTCGTCTCGGAAATTCCATTGCTCGCCTTTGTGCTATGTTGTTTTACTTTTGTATTGTGGAAGAGTCGAGGCTCTTGGCCTTTCCCTAGTTTATGATACACCCAAAATTTATATGTGCACCAGCAGTGGTCTCAAGTTAGCTTTTCAACCAGCATTGCTTGTTTCTTTGTGTTAAATCTATGGACTGTTGCAAGGCCTTCGTTGCCATCATCAAATCTCCAAGGTAAGCCTCCTTTGGTTTCGTTTATTGTTCTTCGTTGTTTTTAGAATGTAGTTTTAATTTTGTTTTTAACCCTTGTGTGGTTTGCTTGCAGGAGGTTCTTGTTTGTGCTTTTTGCGATTGGAAAAGAGCTGGTATTCGTGGAGGTGGTGTTTGGTCCTGGTTAAACCTGATACCCTACAATACTCACTCTATTTGGTTCTCTGGCTGGGCCAACGTTATCATGGATTGGAGTCATTCTCACATTTCTTTCATTGAATTGGTAAACCCTATGGTGGCTCGAACCTATGGCATTTTCAGTTGTTTTATAAAAACTCCTTCAGACCATGGAGTTGAAAGGGATTTCTATGCATTGTAATAGAATATTTAGTTTTATTATGGGTTTGAGCTCTTACATAGTTTTGTAAACAAAATGTTTAAGGATGAATAGAACCATTTTCACTAGGTGTTTATAATTTTATAACTTACTACGTTTTGGCTATAATATGAATGTTGGTCTTTACTCTGGTTATATCATTTGTATTTTGATTAATTCTCTGATATGGTGGTTTAATTTTGTTAGATAATAAAGTTAAGGCTGTGAGGCCACTGTAATTTTGATATCGTTAAGAACTACTATGTCTATATTTGAACTATCAATTCATTGGTTGGATAATTATAAATCCATAAGGATAATGCGTTCTTCATTAACGATATCAATGCTATTGTACTATAAAATGTATCTAGTTTATTAGTAAGTTTATAGTTGAAAACTACTTACGGACTGCGACAATGGTTGCGACCGGTTTTAGGAATTTGGTTTGCTTTCTTTGATTAACTGGCTGGATTACAAAAATCCTCATGTGAAAGTGTTGTTGAAAGGTTTACTGTGTTTTTAGGTTATACTCAAACCCTTGTTGTTATAGCGAAGGGAATTTTGGCCATGGAAAGTTATAAGCCTGAAGTTCACAGGGTTTAAATGCTCGATTTGTTCTTTTCATAACTAATTTGCTTGTTAGAGTTTTCAATATGTTACTAATATTATACTAATAATGTAATGAGATTTTAGTGAAGGAAATACATTCGGGATATTGGTCCTTATAGTTTTTACAATTGAAAACTCTCAAAATAGTTAGTAACTTTTATTTAATATTGTAAAGTTTTATTGTAAATATATAGATGGTATTTGGTAATAAGTCTCTGTACAGTTAAAATGATTTTTTTATGAGTTTTGAATGAATCTTTAAACCTTATATTAGCTTTGGTGAATTCCTAAACCTTTCGGATGAAAATGATGATGTTCTGTTAATATAAAAGGGTTTTAACATATGATAATATTTGTAGGAACATATGATTGTAACTCCGTCCCTAAAACTTATTATTGGACATAGCACTTTGCAAATAAAAATACTGTAATATTCTAATAATCCTATAGGCTATAGTATGAGATAAGAGAGTGTTAAAGGGTTTCGAACCCTGCCTGAAATAATGCATTTGAAAATGGTTAAATTACAGTAACCCTGAATGAATATGTGTTCATTGTTTTCTTAACACTAAACTGTAAAATCTATACATGTATAAACTGTAAAATATATAAATGTATATAAATGAATCTTAATGATAAGTCCATATTCATTATACTACAATAAGATCTACTTATGATATTATTTATGACCAAAGCACACCCTTTAAAAGAAATAACAAGTTTACTAGGAGAACTCGGAAAAACACTGTAACAACCATTATCTGATAATATACATAACTAAGAAATCCTACTTTAATTAAGAGATAGTAATGTTTTAGAAAAACCTTCAGCATTCATAATCCTTCATATATAGATATAAAACAAATTTACCAATAAAATCAAACATCTTAGAACCTGGATAATTGTAGAAGGGGAACAAACATCCAACGAAGATCGTTCCTCCCAACCGTCTCCTGAAAGCAGCCAAGATCACTTGCTTTAGGACCCCCGAGCCTATTCACTGAACCACTAGGATGAAGATGCTATGTAACAACCCACATAGAAATCTATGCAACTTAGAAAACTCACTTGCAGACTTAACTCTCAACAATTTCACTTTAGCTTGATCGAATTCCTCTTGTGTGCCCGACTTTTCTAGTTTTTAGCAAATTCATGAGGATATAATCACTTGGAATAGAATGTAATGATACTCCTACTCAATTTGATGGTATTTATAAGATTTCCTAGGTCTTTGGGTCAGTTTTGTGATTAAATGAGCCACCTATTCAATTCCTCTTCTCAGGGAACATGACCACAATTTTAGGGATTTTGCCTCATGCAATATCTAGAAAGTGAAATGCTAGTGTTGCTAGTTGTCATTTGACCTACTACAAATTCTCATTCCTCCTGGTGGGTCAGTGAACACTCTTCAACAGTCTTCTTTGGATAGGTGTCTCTTCTTTTAATTATTAAAATAAATAAAATATTTAATTACAGTCATCCTTGACCATCCTTGGTCATAAAAACTTTACAATAATTTTTAACATAATGTTTTTTTGAAACAAATAAAATATTTATTTTTCAGTTCTAGGTGGGTTACAAACACCCCCTCTTAAGTTCAACATCGTCCTCGTTGTTGCTTAAGTTTCTTCTGAGTCTTCTTGGAACAAAATTGGATATGCCTCCCGCATATGACTCTCCAATTCCTAGGTTGCTTCATCTGGACTGAGGTGCTTCCATTGCACTTTTACCTATCCAATGGTGTGATTTTTGAGAAAATTTCCCTCCTGTCAAGAATACAATTTGGTTCCACCTGAAAATCTCCTTCGGGTTCTACTTGAATAAAATTCCAATCGATCACATGAGTAGCATCGTGCACATAATTTTTCAATATGGAAATATAAAATACATTATGTATTCTAAGATTAGTTGACAAAGCTAACTAATAGGCCACAGGTCCAACTCTTGCACATATTTCAAACGGTACACAATACTTGGGTGCTAATTTAGCACAAATCCCCAAATTAAAGGAGCTCTTTCTGGGTTTTACCTTGACAAATACATGCTCACCTACTTGGAATTCATTCTGATTTCTTTTAAGGTCTGCATAACTCTTTTGTCTGTCCCGTGCAATTTTCAGATTGCTTTGTACCTGTTTCCCTATGAGTTCTAGTTCTTTTAACAAGTCAGGTCCTAACATCAATCTGTCAACTGGATTACTCCCTAAAATGGGAGTATTACATTTCCTACCATACAATATTTCAAACGGACTAAGTTTAGTTGAAGCCAGATAGTGATTATTATATGCAAACTCGACTAAGTGTAAATAATCTTCCCATTTATTTGGATGATCTCTAACATACATTCGTAGCATATCTTCTAGAACTTAATTTACTCTTTCTATTTGTCCATCCATTTGCGAATGATAAGTAGTACTAAAATTTAAATTAGTATCTAGTCCTTTAAACAATGACTTCCAAAAATTACCAGTAAACTTAGGATCTATGTCAAAACTATTACCTTCGAAATTCTGTGCAATCGAAATATTTCCTTCATAAAGATGTCAACAATATTAGCAACTTTATAAGTAGTTTTAACAAGTATAAAATGTGTTTCCTTGCTTATTTTGTCTACCACTACCATTATAGAATCATTTTGCTTTTGATTTTTATGTAATCCAATTATAAAATTGAAACTGATAATTTCCCATTTCTAATTTGGAACTGGCAGTGGTTGCAAAATACCTACCAGGTGTTGATGCTCAGCTTTAACTTGCTGGCATTCCATACACCTAGCTATATATTCAACAACTTCATTCTTCATATTAGGCCAAAAATAATATTCCTGTAGAATTGTTATCATCTTTTGATACCTCGGATGTCCGAAATAAGGACTTTTATGTATTTCATTTAAAATCAGCAATTTAATTTCTGGTATGTCGGGTATATATAGTCTGTTTTTATACAGTATTAAGCCTTTTTCATTTAAACTGTAATCTGTTTTACATTTTCAGATTGGTTTTTTGTTACTTTTTCTCTTAGATTTTGATATTCATTGTCCATTTTTATTCCTTCTTCCAATTTATCATTTAAGTCTATTTTGTAGCTGCTAGTGGCAGCTATAATATTCATTATTGCATTTCTGCTTAATGCATCAACCACTTTGTTTTCCTTTCATTTGATGTGTTTGATCTTGAAATTGTATTCGCTAAGGAAAGCTAACCATCTTGCATGCCTTGCATTTAGATTTTGTTGATCAAACAAGTATTTCAACCTTATGTTATCAGACATTAATAAAAATATTTTACCAATTAGATGTTGGCACCACATTTTTAAAGCATGTATTATGGAAACCAACTCTAAATCGTAAATGGCATAATTATTTTCATGTGATTTTAACTTTATTGATTCGTAAGCTATTACGTGACCTTCTTGTGTTAGTACTCCACCCAAACCTTCATTGCATGCATAAGTGCACACAACAAAATCCTTGTTTGGATCTGGTATTTTTAATATAGGTGGAGTAGTTAACACTTCCTTTAATTTATTAAAACTTTCTTCACACTTTAGATCCTATACAAATCATTTTCCCTTTTTCTGCAAGGATGTTATGGGATTCATGATTTTCGAGAATCCTTTTATGGATTTTCGGTAATAACCCGTGATTCCCATGAATGATCGTACATCCGATACATCTTTGGGAACATGCGATTCCATTATTTCTTTTATCTTATCGGGATCTATTGATATCCCTTCCTTGAATATCACGCGACCTAGATACTGTATCTTATCTTTAAAGAATTCACATTTACTGAATTTAGCATTCAATTTATGTTTTCTTAGAACTTGTAGTATTATCTGCAAGTGTTCATCATGTTCTTCTTTCGTGTTTGAATAAATTAATGTCATATATGAAGACGACTACGAATTTATCTAATTATTTACTTAAGACACTCTTGATTAAACACATAAAATTTGTTGGAGCATTCATTTGCCCAAAGGGCATAACTACAAACTCATAATGTCCGTATCTAGTTCTAAACGTAGTTTTAAAATATCTCCGTCTTCAATTATGATTTGATGAGATCCATATTTCAAGTCTATTTTTGAGAATATCGTTGCTCTACATATTTGATCGAACATATCATCTATGCAGGGAAACAGATATCTGTTTTTAATCGTCATTTTGTTTAACTAACGGTAATCTATACATAAACGTAATGTACCGTCCTTCTTTTTAACAAATAAAACAGGTGCTCCCCAAGGGAATGCACTTGGTCTTATATAATTTTTGTCTATCAATTATTGTAGTTGTCGTTTTAATTCATTAAGTTCTAATATGTTCATCTGATAAGGAGCCTTTGAATTACGTACAGCTCCTGGTACTAAATCAATGGTAAAATCCAATTCTCTTTTTGGAGGTAATCCTGGAATCTCTTCCAAGAAAAAATATGATAATTCCTTTAAAATTGGAATATCATCGAATTTCAGCTTATCTTCTTTATCCATGTGTTCGTTATTTATTATATGTACATCAAAAACTTTACAACCTTTTCGTACAACCTTTTTCATTTGTAATACTAAAATTTGTCTAACAAAAACTTTTCTAGGTATCCCTTTTACAATAACTCTTTCTCCTTTATCATCTAAGCAAGTAAATGTTTTCTAAAAACCATTTAAAACTACTTTATGTTTTTCTATCCACTCCATACCTACTAAAACATCATAAGACCCTAGCGACAATACATCTAATTTTATTTGAAGTTTAAATTGACTCGTAAACATTTGAACACAATTTTCAACATAATTAACTACCTTTCTTTTGGTTCTTGTAGCTAATTGAACCAACCAAGACTTTTCAAACTTTTTCAAATGTAAATTGCATTTTTCTGCTATACTAGGTGACACATAGCTTAAACTAGCACCTAGGTCAATCAAAATAGAAGCAGGCTTGTTTTGTATCATACCTTGTATTTCTTCCTCCTGAATGGTATGTACATTGCTATAATTTCTTCTTCCGTTCGGACAGTCCTTTGTGTAGTGAGGTCCTTGACAATCCCAACACTTCATAGGTTCTTTCTGTTCATTGTTTTTAACATAATTATTAGGCATGTATCTGCCTTTTGGTGTTGTGATGTTTTGACGTGTCTTACCTTTAAAATCGGTTCCTTGATAATTATTCTTAGGAAAATTCCAAGAATTATTTCCAAAAATTTTATTAGGTTTAAAACCTTTCATTCTTTGATCAAAGTTACTTGTTCTTTTGTTTTTCCAGCTAGGTATTCCTTCTCTCTTGTTTTTACTTTGTTTGTAACATAAGTTAGCTTTTCTCATTGCCTCTTCAAGGATCTTTGGATTATGAAATTCAATCATGTCCTTGAAACTAGTATGAAAACAACTCAAAAACCTCTATATCTTAGTCTTTTTGTCGATTAGATAGGGTACATATCGTAATAAACTTAAAATTTACTACTTTGTTCTTTCATAGACATTGAGCCTAGTCTAAGTGCATAAAACTCTTTAGCTCTTTCTTTATAATACCGTTCAAATAAGAATTTTCTTTTGAATTATTTCTTAAAGATTCTCTAGGTTACATTTTTTTCTTTAAATTATATCCTTTCCACCAAATGTCATCCTTTCTGGTTAGAGTATAGATATCCATAAGATCTTTTAGTTTATCTGAGTAGTTATAACCTTGAAAGTACTTTTTCATACCCGATAGCCATGCCTTGACTTCTTCACCCTTTTCCACTTCTCTATTAAACATGGGAGGTTTTACCTTTTTAAATTCTCTAGAGATTTCTTCATAGGGTTTATATTTCCTCTTTCTAGGACCACTGTCGCTATCACTACTTTCACTAGAGTATTTATACTTTTCTTTGTGCGACCTTACTTTAATTTCTGAAAAATATTTACTTTCATTATGAGAAAATTTTAATTTATGACCTTTACGTTTATATGATAGTGTTCTAGATTCACTTTCATGCTCCTTTCTTTTATCTTTTCCTCCGTTGTGTATTTCATCTAGTAATATTTGATTTAGTTCCTCCTAAGCTCTTAAAATTATTTTGTTTTATTCCTTTACAGTTTGTAATTTAGCTCTTAAATCTTTTACTGTTTGAAGCAGTTATGATGGTTGATTATTTAACTCCACATATATATTATCTAGATTATTATGATAGGATCCATCTTCTACAGATGCTTCTACTCCTTCCATTTCTTGCAAAATACAATTTTATATTTCTGTACAGAAATAGTTTTAAAATATGATCAGTATTTTTGTTTTCTTGTTTTGTATGCGAGTTGAGCCAATATTTAGGCCTTGTGTTTGGAAACTCGCTCTGATACCACTTGTAACATCTCCAAATTTCATAATTTTTTATTATTAAAGGTCTAAATGCAAATACATAATGTAAATAAATCCATACTAACCCCTTCTTAAATCACTTAACTTGAGTTAGCGATGTATCTATTGGACATGACTACTTATTTACGACAACCTTTACACTGTAACTTACCGTTATAATGAACTAGTTTACTTGTTGTCAGGTCGTGAAATAAACGCCATGTTTATTTAGCGTCATCTATAGTTGGTGTGTTTGCTGATTATGTTTTAGAATACTTTTTAACCCTATTATGATGCTAGGAGGATTGGTTACAGGTCTTACTTAGCTCTTTTGGATAACACAAAACCATATGTAATTTTTTTGCAGGTGTTAGCAGTGGAGGGCTTACCTTGTGCTGGTAACACACACAAGCCTAGCTAAGTAAGAAAGTCCCTAAGTTAAGGATAAATAAACTATTCCTAAGAAAATATCTAAGCGCTTGACTAATTAAGGTTTTCTCTTACCTATATGATGAAACAAACATAAAGAAAAATATATTATGGCATAGAAGGGATAATCGTTGGTTTTGAAAACTATGGAGTTTGGGTTTGAACATTAGAAAATTATGTGGCATTGATAAGAGCCACGTGATGGATTTATGGCCTCTAGCTGGAAAGTTCTTATGTCATTTCAAAAACACTAAGGGTTTAATTCGTCTCGAAAATTGCATTGCTTGCCTTTGTGTTGTGTTGTTTTTCTTGTGTACTATGGAAGAACCGAGGCTCTTGGCCTTTAGGATCTCGGCGTTTGCCTTCAAGATCTTGGCATTGACCTTCAAGACCTTTTCCTTTCCCCAACTTATGATACACCCACACTTTATATGTGCACCAACAGTGGTCTCGGGTTGGCTTTTCGACCAGCATTGCTTGTTTCTTAGTGTTAAATATGTGGACTGTTGCAAGGCCTTCATCACCATTGTCAAATATGCAAGGTAAGTCTCCTCTGGTTTTTTTTATTGTTCTTTGTTATTTTTAGAATGTAGTTTTAAGTTTGTATTTAACCCATGCGTTGTTTGGTTGGAAGAGGTTCTTGTTTGTGGTTGTTGTGCTTGGAAAAGAGTTGGCCTTCGTGGAGGTGGTGTTTGGTCCTGGTAAGACGTGATACCCTACAATATTCACTCTATGTGGATCCATGGTTGGGTTAGCGTTCTCATGGATTGGAGCCATTCTCGCATTTTCTTTCATTGAATTGGTAAACCCTCTGGTGGTTAGTCCCTATGGTATTTTCAGTTGTTTTATAAAAATTGCTTCAGACCGTGGAGTTGAAAGGGATTGATATGTATTGTAATACAATGTTTAGTTTTATTATGGGTTTGAGCTCTTACATGGTTTTGTAAACAAAATGTTTAAGGATGAATAGAACCATTTTCGTCGGGTGTTTATAATTTTATAACTTACTACGTTTTTGGCTATAATATGAATGTTGGTCTTTAATCTGGTTATATCATTTGTATTTTGATTAATTCTCTGATATGGTGGCTTGATTTTCTTAAATAATAAAGTTAAGGCTGTGAGGCCACTGTAATTTCAATATTGTTAAGTACTACTATGTTTATATTTGAACTATCAATTCATTGATTTGATAATGATAAAGCCGTAAGGCTAATGCATTCTTCATTAATGATATCAATGCTACTCTACTAGAAACTGTATCTGGTTTATTAATATATTTACAGTTGAAAACTACTTACAACCTGCAACAAGGGTTGTAGCTGGTTTAGGCATTTGGTTTGCTTTCTTTGATTAACTGGTTGGGTTACGCAAATCCTTTTGTGAAAGTGTTGTGTAAACGATTACTTTTTTTTAGGTTATACTGAAACCCTCGTTGTTATAGCGAAGGGCCTTTTGGCCATGAAAAGTTATTATCCTGAAGTGCACAGGGTTTGAACTCTTGATTTGTTCTATTCAGAACTTATTTACTTGTTAGGGTTTTTAATATATACTAATATTATACTAATAATGTAATGAGAGTTTCATGAAGGAAATACATTCAGTATATTGGTCCTTACAGTTTTTACTATTGAAAACTCTGAAATAGTTAGTAACTTTTATTTAATACTGTAATATTTTATTGTATATATATATAGTATTTGGTAATAAGACTCTATAGAGTTAAAGCGGTTTTCTGTATGAGTTTTGAATGAATCTTTAAACCCTAACTTAGCTTCGGTGAATGCCTAAACCTTTCGACTGAAAATGATGATGTTGTATTAATATAAAAGGGTTTTAACGTAAGGTAATATTTGTAGGATCATATGATTGTAATTTTGTCCCTAAAACTTATTATTGGATAGAGCACTTTGTAAATAAAAATACTGTAATATTCTAATAATCCTATTGGCTATAGTATGAGATAAGAGAGTGATAAAGGGTTTTGGACCTTGGATGAAATAATTTGTTTGAAAAGGGTTAAATTACACTAACCTTGAATGAATCTATGTTCATCGTTTTCTTAACACTAAACTATAAAATCTATACATGTATAAACTGTAAAATCTATAAATGTATATAAAGGAATCTTAATGATATGTCCATATTCATTACACTATAGTAAGATCTACTTATGATATTATTTATAACCAAATTACAGTCTTTAAAAGAAATAAAAAGTTTGCTAGGAGAACTCGGAAAAACATTATAACAACCATTATCTGATAATATACAGAACTAAGAAATCCTATTTTAATTCAAAGATAGTAATGTTTTAGAAAAACATTCAACATTCATAATCCTCCAGATATATATATATAACAAATTTACAGATAAAATCAAACATCTTAGAAGTTGGATAATTGTAGAAGGGGAACAAACATCCAAAGAAGACCGTTCCTCCCAACCGTATCCTAAAAGAAGCCAAGATCACTTGCTTTAGGACCCCCAAGCCTATTCAATGAACCACTAGGATGAATATGCCATGTAACAACTCACACAAAAATCTCCACATCTTAGCAAACTCACTAGTAGAATTAACTCTCAACAATTTTACTTTAGCTATCCCCTCATCGAATTCCTCTTCTGTGCTTGACTTTTCAATTTTCAGCAAATTCACAAGGTTCTAATCACTTGGAATAGAATGTAATGAGCCTCTTTCTCAATTCGATGGTATTTATAATATTTACTAGATATTTGGGTCAGTTTTGTAATTAAATGAGCCACCTGCTCAGTTCCTCTTCTCAGGGAACATGACCACAAATTTAGGGATTTTGTCGCTTGTAATAACTAAAAAGTGAAATGCTATTGCTGCCACTTGTCATTTGGTTCTCTACCGCTGCTCATTCCTCCTAGTGGGTCAGTGAACACTCTTCAATAGTATTATTTGGATAGGTGTCTCTTCTTTTAATTATTTAAATAAATAAAACATTCAATTATAATCATCCTTGGTCATAAAAAATTTACAATAATTTTTAACATATTGTTTTTCTCAAACAAATAAAATATTAATTTTTCAGTTATAGGTGGGTTACAATATAAATCTCTTCTTTCAGATCTCCATGTAGAAAGGCACACTTCACATCCATGTGATGCATCTCCCATTGCCTTCAAGCTGCGATGACTAAAGCTAGCCTTATGGAGTGCCTCTTTGCCACTGGTGCAAAGGAAACATTGTAATCAATACCTTGAACTTGTGAGTAGACTTTAGCTACCAATCTTGCCTTATATTTCAAAGGTGAACCATCGGCAGTAAATTTGGTTTTAAAAACCCACTTACACTTTACTAGCTTTCTCCCTAGGGGAAGATCAACTAGTTCCCATGTGTCATTCTTCTTGTGCAGGATGTATTATTCCTTCATGGCTGTTTTCCATATTGGATCATCTGATGCATCTTCATATGTCCAAGGGTCAAATTCAACCATCAAATAGCACTTATCAGCAAAGAATGGATCTTTCACACAAAGGGGATTCTCAAATTGAGATCTAGTCCTCCTAGTGTCACTAGGATTCCTAGATAGTTCCCCAGCATCATGAATGGTCCTTGCTGCCAATTTTGGTCTGTAAAACTGTTAGGATATGAAATTAAATCATGATTATCAGACATATCAAAATCATCAAACTGATTAGTCTCTTCACTTACAATCAATGGTTTTGGTGATGAAGAGGGCTCTCCAACTTCTACTGCTACTAAAGGCTCTTCTTTAAAGTGAACACTCCTTTCAATGAAATATTTTTGAGTGCTCAAGTTGACCATATTGTACCCTTTTGAATATTTGAAATAACCAAAAAATAGGCACTCTTGGATTTAGGGTTGCAAATCCTTCCTCTTTTCAGTTGGAATTCTAGCCCAAGACTTTGAGCCAAAAATCCTGAAATGGGCCACATTTGGCTTATGCCCACTCCAAGCTTCAAAAGGAGTGATTCCATAAAGTTTCTTGTGAGGAAACCTATCATGGATACATGATGCACAATTTATTGCTTCATTCCAAAACTTTGGTGGAAAAGTTTTAGACTCCCTCATACAAGTTGCCATCTCCTTGAGTGCTCTATTCTTCCTCTCAGCAACACCATTTTGCTGAGGTGTATAAGGAATAGAATGTTGCATCTAGATACCTTCATTTTGAAAATAATGGATGAAATCATACTTGACATAATCATCACCATTTCCATATCTTAGGATCTTGAGTTTCCTCCCATACTGGCTCTCAAGCAAGGCTCGAAAGACCTTGAAGAGGTCAAAAACTTCGGACTTGTGTTTTAGAGGATAATGTGGGTATGAAAAAGTACTTTCAAGTTTATAACTACTCAGATAGACTAAAAGATCTTATGGATATCTATAATTTAACCGAAAAGGATGACATTGGGTGGAAAGGATAAAATTTAAAGAAAAAAATGTAACCTAGAGAATCTTTAAGAAATAATTCAAAAGAAAATTCTTATCTGATTAGTATTATGAAGAAAGAGCTGAAGAGTTTTATGGAATTAGACTAGGCTCAATGTATATGAAAGAACAAAGTAGTAAATTTTAAGTTTATTATGATATGTACCCTATATAATCGACAAAAAGAATAAGATATAGAGGTTTTTGAGTTGTTTTCCTACTAGTTTCAAGGACAGGATTGAATTTCATAATCCAAAGACCCTTGAAGAGGCGATGAGTAAAGCTAACTTATGTTACGAAGAAAGTAAAAACAAGAGAGAAGGAATACCTAACTGGAAAAATAAAAGAACAAGTAACTTTGATCAAAGAAGGAAAGGTTTTAAACCTAATAAAAGTTTCAGAAATAATTCTTGGAATTTTCCTAAGAATAATTCTCAAGGAACCGATTTTAAAGGTAAGTGTTGCTAGGGTTTTAGCCCTAGCTTGTACGAATGAGTACCTACTAAGGACAATGGATTCCTTAGTAGCAGTTCAATGATATATGAATTAAAAAGCTATAACATAATTAAAAACTAAATTTAAACATTCATGAAGCAAAAACAGTAGAAAGTAAATAACATGAAACAAAACCAGTAAATAGTAAATAATGATCTTTATTAATGTTACCTCCGATGTGGAGGTTGGTGAAGTCCGTTGCGCTGGTCCGATGTCGGTGGCTCCGAGCTTCAAGCTGCTTCTTCTCTTTCTCCAATGGTGGAAATGGGCCAAAAGGGGCTCTCACGGTGAAAGTAGCTTCAATGGTGAGCTAGGGTTTCACGAGCAATTTTGGCAGAGGCAGGATACTTGTGATTGTGGATATGAAATGAGGGGTCTCCATCACTTATTTATAGTTGGAAACCATTCGGTTTTAGGGTTAGGGTTTGCTGATTAGGGTTTCATCTTTTTGGGGTTTTTTCCTCATTTTCCTCATTATTTTATATTTTTTATTCCTTTTTGGATATTTTTGGAGGAAAAGAGGGTTTTAAGGCCTTTTGGAGGCATTTTAAGCTTTTTGGAGGCTTTTCGCATGGTTTTATGGGTTTTTGATGGAAATATGGTGGGAAAATGGACAAATGAGCCATGTAATGGGGTAGATGAGGTAGTGAACCCTTTTTGGGTGATAACAGATTGCCCCCTGATGTGCGAGGGAAGGAGCTCATCGTATGGCCGATGGACATCATAAGTCATATTTGGTTTTCCTGGGGTGTGGAGAAGAGAAAGAAACAGCTGAAGTCCGGAACACCGATCTTGAACCACCTGCAAGGACTGAAAAGTACATAACCTCAATAATGGATGAGGAATCATCTGATCATCTGAACGAGGCGGGAATTCCCATGCTCATATCAGGATATAGCATAGTAATAACAATGAGGTCCAAAATATGGGGACCTGAACATACACATGTCCTCAAATACTGAATGAGGAAGAATCTCAATAGATGGACGAGGCGGGCATTCCCATGCTCATATCAAGAGACATAAAAATCACTTGTGAGGCCCAAAATGAAGGACCTGTAGTAGATAATCACTGTGCATATCATGAGGGTCCGGAAGGGACACAAATCTGGAACATACTGCTGAGCTGACCATGTCTGAGCTAAAAAACTGATACACTGGAATGGCAGCAGTGCTACTGAATGTGGTTCTGAAGGAACTGATGCGCTGCTAGATCAGAGTGACAAGGGCCACACTCGTAATGGTACACTGATCTGGAACTGAACTGGGTACTCAAAGAAGCATAGAATTGAATGGCTTCCGAATACAATCGCCAACGCAGCCCGGACATCCACGGGAACATATAACTGGGCGTTCCGAAGTGACTCACCAATGTACTAGAGTCGGGGGAAATCCGGGGTCTTCGACAAATCATGGACTGGATATGAATCCTACACGATTCTCAACGATGCGATCAATGTGCTGAAGTCGAACATGTGAGAAACAACCATTCGGAGAGGCAATAATGATTCCTCCCGAAATGGTCCATAGGCACACACCACAGATGGTGATGTGTCCAAGGCGCAGGGACCTCTAGGTCTATCTTCTGGAATAAAGGAGTTGTCGTCGACAGAGGGAGACCGGCAACTGTCAAGGCAACGATGTTTCCTTGACAGGAGCGCGAGGTGAAAAAATCGAACTGTGATAGTACTGATGGTAAGAGTGATAAACTGGTGGGACTAACTGGGCAAGTAGAGTGGGTGGACTCAAACTTCCTTTGTTCAGAGTATGATGGCGGGGATGATCGGGCAGCATATGAAACTGACTGGGGGTAAAGGGATCATAGCTATATAGGATCTGAGGGTGACTGGACTGAGGTAAACTGAAGCTGTGGTAAAATGATGGGAGACTGCAGAATACTCTGAACAAAGGTGACCTTATCGGGGGTGCTGCCGAGAGGATTGATCATCGCGCCTAGAGACGCGGGGGAAAAAATGGTACTGTCCTGCGGATTTGACGAGCCCAGGACAGTTCATGCTCGTGGTTGCTTTCAATTTTAAGGAGTCTGAAAGCAAATAAGAAGACTCTGAATTGATGGAATGGTACTGTCGTGTGGATTTTACGAGCCCATGACAGTTCATGCTCGTGGTTGCTTTCAATTTTAAGGAGTCTGAAAGCAAATAAGAAGACTCTGAAGTAATGGAATGGTACTATCATGTGGATTTTACGAGCCCACGACCGTACATGCTCGTGGTTGCTTTCAATTTTAAGGAGTCTGAAAGCAAATAAGAAGACTCTGAATTGAGGGAATGGTCAGGCAAGGAGGAAGTGTTCGATGAAGGAACATGTATGAGGACCAGAACTGAGGTTAGGGGGGAACACTGATGGGCCTCCTTGCGGGGTGGATGAATGGTGTCAACATAATGAGACATTTGCAGTATGACAGGAGTGGATGGCTCATGTAAAATAATTGGATGACGACCGATGTGGCGCGCAAATCAATGCGGAAAGGTGTAGGGATGCACTGTTGTATTTATACTACGTGAGAGCGAGAAATGATCTCAAGCATCATCACGAGCTCGAAAAAATGAATCCGGTGATATAAAAAGTGTGAAAAACGGAGAGCGGCCCAAGTGGCACGCAAACCGAGGCAACTATTGGTGTCTAAAAAATGGGCAAAAAATGATGAAGTAAAAAAGATGCAACGAGGTGACCATTGGGATGATCTTGTCGTGCTGATTCCAATGGTGGAAACGGTTTGGAAAACGGATTCCGTACGGGTCCAGAATGGTCAAAATAAGAACAAAGTCGACAGACTATAAATAGTAAGTGGGCCCAACATGACACGTCATTTGTACTATTCGAGGTTGATTTGCGATTGGAGTGAACCAGAGCTTGTGTGTGATTTTTGGACGATCCGACCGGCGGATTCGATATTCGGGAGAGTCAGGTATTCTGTTAAACTTACACCTGTTTTGTTTTTTGGGTTGGGAGGGTTGGTGGGCCCCCAGGGGACGATATTGTACGGTCGACAGGGGTAGACCGCGGGTTTAGAGGTCAAAACCGCGGTCTCCGACCGCGAGTTTTGACCAGGACAGCCGCGGTCATAGACCGCGACTGTGGGGCTTGACAGCCGCGATCTAGACTGCGACTGTGGGGCTTGACAGCCGCGGTCTGGACCGCGACTGTTGGGCTTGACAGTCGCGGTCTGGACCGCGACTGTGGGGCTTGATAGCGGCGGTCTGGACTGCGACTGTGGGGCTTGACAGCCGCGGTCTGGACCGCGACTGTGGGGCTTGACAGCCGCGGTCTGGACCGCGACTGTGGGGCCTGACAGCCGCGGTCTGGACCGCGACTGTGGGGCCTGACAGCCACGGTCTGGACTGCGACTGTTGGGCTTGACAGCCGCGGTCTGGACCGCGGCTGTTCTGGGTTATGTATGGGGGGGCAAGTCTGTTATTTGGACATGAGCCTAATGAGACTTCTTTGTGTGATTTGCAGGATGCCACGGGTGATATGGCAGGAGAGAGAGATGCCAGAGGACCTAGTGACAGCCATCTGAGATGACCGTCGGGTGTGGAGCATGCTGGGGCTCTTCAGACTACTGAAGTTCGCGGAGATCCCTATGATACGGTCAGCAGAGTTACTGCTGAACCGATTGATCGACTTCTGGGAGCCAGGGACACAGGCCTTTCGAGTACAGGGAGAGAGGGTGGACCTCACCCTGACCGATGTTTACTTCATGACTGGGTTTCCCTGCCTGGGGAGGGTAGCCGACACACAGCCGCGGGTCTCCGCGGATCTGGATATAGATGATCTAGCAGTGCGGTTTGGCCGGGCAGACGCGAGGGTGCATAGGAATGCACTCCGGATTCAGGATTTACGGGAGCCAGTGGTACGTGCGATGGCCACCTGTTTGGTACGGATTTTGGGATCTCAGTCACCTGAAAAGGTGTCTGGGGGGCAGATGCAGATTGTAGAGCGAGTCCTGGCTGGGACTTACTTTGTGTGGGGCCAGATGTTCCTGACCTGCATGCAGCGACAGCTGACCGCAGCGAAGGAAGCTGGCAAGGGATTCTGTTTTGGTTCCTTTCTAGTGGCATTCTTCATGGAGAGGGTCCCTACACTGCGGCCGCGTGTGCCGGTCCAAGAGGGAGGCTTGAGGGAGCCTCGGATGATCCGATGGGGAGAGATGATGCGTCGCCGGGGTGGCGGGGACATTGGTCGATATTTTACTCGGGAGCTGTATATGCAGTGGCTCCAGCTACCACTGGCGCTGGAGGATTTTCCTTACAGAGACATGGACTACATAGGGGATCCAGATGCGCCACGGCCACCAGGACAGGCGTGGGGTCCAGATGGTATGTATGATTGTAATTGTGTTGTCCAGTTTTTTATGTATATATGATGTATGGTTGATATATAGTGACTGACAACTAGGTGTTTGCAGATGTGGGTCCGAGGCCGCCGCCAGATCATGTGCCCCGTAGAGGGGTTGTGGCCGTGCCATCTTTGCCTGGACGGGGGGCGGGTCGACGCCCAGATCCTGAGGGGGCACTGCAGGCCTTACGGGGTCTGTTAGAGCAGCTACTGGACGGAGTGACTAATCGGGGGTGGCGAGACCTAGATCCTGTTGTTATTCGGGATTGCTTGGAGGCGCCGCGCGACTTTAGATGGATTGCGATCCGTGTAGCTCTATTGGCGGACCGGGCACGGGCTCAGGGGCCCAGGCGAGATGATGACTTGCCATTGGAGGGGCCGGGGGAGGATTCCGAGGCTACTGACACGGATAGTGATCCAGGGTATGATTCCCATTAGGGAGAGAGCGGGGGACTCTCCCCGATTTTTGTAGCTACGACTTGTAGTATATGAGGCTTGATGGATGTATATGCATTTTTTTGTATAGCTGAGTACATGGGTACTCAGGACATGTATAGTCTTGTAACATGTATTTTTTGGATATGTATATATTTATGCACTTGGATGCACTTTTTATTGTGATATTGGCTTGGTTGTACGCACATGGATGCACTTTATGATGTTTTATTTGTTTGTATTGCACATGGATGCAAGTAGTCTAGGGTGTTGGGCACGTGGATGCCCCCTGCGTATTTTATGTGATGCAGTATGATGTATGTATGTTTAGGCACGTGGATGCCCTATGGATATTTATGGTTTATGTGTATGGATGCAAATGTTGATGTAATGCATTCTTTTTGTTTTTTATATGGTTGGATGAGATGCATGATGGAGGTGTTATATGGTATGATTGATATGCCAATCGAGGACATTATTAGCCATTTGATCTGCAACACTTGAGCTCTTGGGACATGTGTGAATGTAATGGATTCAAACTGTCGGCTAAGTTGTTTTGTACGCAGGAATTTTCGAAAGAGGCAAGGATCGCGCACCTGGTAGCAGTTGTTGAGCTGGGAGACAAGTAGCTGGGAGTCTAAGAACACTTGAAGGTGATGTATGCCCATCTGGAGGGCAGCAGTCAGGAGACCGGTCACAGCATCATACTCTGCCTGGTTATTGGTAGCAACGCCTATACATGTTCCGTCAAGGTGAATCAGTTCGTTGGAAGGGGAATACAAGACCCATGCGGCAGAAGCTAGATTGGGAGACCAGCGGCTTGCCCCATCAGCGTAGCCAATGTAACGAGGTGGAAAATGGTCCATCTGTGGGCATGCAAAGACGATTAATGTGAGATTATGGTCAAAAAGGGAAAAAACAAAAAAAAGGGGAGCAAACTGTACAATGCGGACCAATGAGGTCGCGGTTTCAGTTATGGGTAAAAACGTTTAAGG
>LPNX011233074.1:5602-24742 GCA_001517045.1 Pseudotsuga menziesii
GTGAGTTTGCCAAAGACTCTTCTCTGGTCTTTTCTAGTCACCATTTTCTCTTAGCTTTCTTCTTTGCATTCTTACTCAACCCTTTGCATGGATCGTCCGTCTCCTTGCAAATTTCCAAGCTACCTAAAGTCATTGTCGCTTCTGGTGTCACTTGCCTTTGCAGTTCGTTAATAGCAATGGCTTCATTAGCCTCCCCCTTGTCTTGCAAGTGCTTGCTCTCCAAAAGCAAAAGGTCTGCCTCCGCTTCACTAGGACGACAACCCACTTGAGCCAACTTTTCCCGACTTAGCTGCGATTCCGGAATGCCCATCGCATGAACACAAAACTCCACTATGTCTTCTGCATCACGCAACGGATACTCTTCAATGGTGTTTCTGTCACAGCGAGTGTTCTCCTCTTAAATATGATGTTCATCGTTTCTGAGGTTCAATACCTCAACGTGCTTCCCCTCCTCGTCGGGTCTTCTCTTAAACTGCGCTTCATATTCCCGAAGGCGCAAAGAGCCAATCTCTCGTTGGACTGCCTCTAGTTGTTTCTCCAATGAACGCAACGTTCTTTCTGTAGAACGTACAACCTCCTCAACGATGCTTCTCTGGTCTTGTTCTACCTAAGTGTGCCGTTGATGTCTGTCGCTTTGAGACAAGTTTCTGGGCTTGTTAGGGTCTTCGACAATACGTACCGGAGACATCCTAGTCCAACGTCCCAGCTTGCTCTTCGTCGTCAAAGGCAAACTCCATGCTCTTAACTCTCCCATGAAAACTAAGCGACCTGCGTGCGGAACCGGCACAGCCTTAGCCAACCGAAGGAAATCTTGTCCAAGGATCGCCGAGTGATCATCCAATGGAACCTTCAAGTCAAATCTCCATTGCCATCGTCCAACTATGAGAGGATCTGCATCTACTCTTCCTGTCACCGACTTCATCTCCGATTTCACCGCTTTGAACCGTGCCCGGCTGACTTCGAGCGAACTATGAAGTGATGATACCGTTCTGCTGCTCACCAAACTGTGAGTAGCGCCTGTGTCAACAAGTGCGGAAACTCTAAGGCCACTAACCGTATCTTCCATAAAACTCAAACTTTGTGGGTTGTCCTCTTGAGTTCCCTTCACTTCTCCAATGCAAGCTTGCGATGCTTGTACAGCTTCTATGATCTATGCGGATGGTTGAGGTGCCTTCAACACAACCAATGTCGTTAACCTTGCTAGTGCATTTTGTTGACCACGGGCTGCTTTCTCAGCGCAGTCCCTTGCATAACGGTCCTTCTCGCAAACGTTGCAGGCAATAAGCTTCTTTTCTATTTCTTTTAGCTGCTTCTGACGAACGCTTTATTGAGTGTTCTTCCCTACCTTCACTTGGTCTGCGGGCGTCGGCATCCGAAGCATCTCTGCTTTTACCTGCGAAACCAAGTCCCGGAACACACTCTCCATTCCTTGAACTCTTCCCAGCACTTCTTCCTCGCGCTTTCCAATTTCTCTGTCAACTCTGACTCCCTTGCCGCGGATCCATCCATCGCAGAGATATCCAACTCAGATGTCCAACAAAGCTTCAATTTTCCCAGGAGCACTTCAATGGTACCCCATCCTGAGTTCGCCACCCTGCTCACTTCTTCACCTGGCACTTCCAACAGCGGCCTCGCAAGGAGCAAAGCCGCCTGCTTACGAGTGCGAAGCACTCCCAACAAAGCCTCCAAAAATGGCGCACTTGCCTTGGCTTCCGAAAACCGTCCAAGTGCACCTTTGTTCTGCTGCAGGCGCACTTCAGTGCACTTGGCACCCTGGCGCACTTAGCACGCCTCCTGCCTTGCTGCAGGCGCACGCTTGTTCATCAAACACACGTCCTTCCTTGCTGAAGAGCTCGTCTTCCTTGTCTGTGGAGCGCACTTCTCCCACGCATTCCTTCGTTTACTGTGGCGTGCGCCTCCATCTAGTGAAACACACCCTCACTGGCGCACTTTATTTTGTTGTAGCGCGCGTCTTACCCGGCACGCTACCTTCGTTCGTCGAGCGCCCCACCACTTGGCGCACCGTCACGGTCTGCTGAGCATGCGTCTTCCTCAGAAAATGTCTCCATCTTGAGCGCACGTCTCTGCTGACGCTCGTTTCTGCGGGACCTTCTTCACTGCGGCGTGCGCCTTCACCGCGGAGCGCGCTTCTGACTGGCACGTTACTACGAAGCGCTACTTCCGGGCGCGGCTTCTGCTAACACCCGCGGGCGCGTTCCGCCGACGCCCATTTCCTTAGCGCCCCGGTTGCTGCGAGGTGCTCCACGAGCGACCTCTGAGATGTGGCTTCCTATCGGCTACACAAGCTCCTCCTCGAAACCACCTTCGTCTTGGCAACAATGTCTGCTCCAATGCTGCCGCGAAGCTAAGCTCTGATACCACCTATCACAGCCCCAATTCAACGCTCGTCGTTTAAACGATCGAACAGGACGTGCGGCACTACCCAGGATACAACTTAAAGGGTTGGCCACCCAAGCGCCTACCGATAGACTACGCCTCTCTGTTGCGGAAGCTCTTAACACTTAGAATTATTTCAAGCTATCTTCTTACACTTAGTTAACGTTTAGCAAACATTTAACCAAAAAGACAACACCGAAATAAGAGTGGGGTTGCCACACCACAAAGCCCCTGAAAGCGTTTCACATTAACAAGAGTGTGAGCGCCCTTAACTTGTCTAATACTCCCATTTGCGCCCAACCGGCTAATACGCACAAAATACAAAGATTACAAAAACAAGCCAACAAGGTGTCATCCCTAACGTCTGCCGTAGCTAGCGCACCCAGTGGTGAAGATCGCAGAGAAGAACGCCCCTTCGTCACCTTGCTTCAAGCTTACCGTGTCTCCGTCCTCTGCTTCCAACTTCGCTTGGAAGCCACTTCTTGGATTATGCCTTAGCGCTCGCAGGATCCGCTTTTATATGGGAGCGCTCTTGGCCTATTATTTATTGCAAGCATTGATATGCGTTCTACAGTTGTTGTAACCCAAGGGGTTAGCTCAAGCGGTTGTTACCAACGTCGTTGGAAAATTGGCTAGTTTCGTGGCAAGAGGCTCTCGATTCGAATCCCCCTGGGTTCTTGCACTGGCCTATGCCAACGAGTTTACTAGGGATGCCACCCACATATGTGGGGGTCATCCCTGCAACGCTTTCCTTGAAGAATACGCCTCTATAGTCTTTACGTAAATTATGCCGCCATAGCCTTACATGAAGGATTTTCCTTGCTACTGTGCTGGTTTGGTAATGTGCACTCGACACAACATCGCGTGCTTCTTCGACGTGTCCCATCTTTCATGTTAAAAGACGCATCTCCTTGATATATCATTACGTCCCAATATGTACAAGTGTCCATTAGTCAATGTGTAGCAGGAAACCTTCACGACGACACTTGTTCATGTTTTTGCACGTCTAAGGACACACGACAATGTACATGGAAAAACTATATCTCCACTAGATCCTCCAGGAAATCGATGACTTTGAATAGATATGAATCGGAAGGGTCGTCGTCTATACTTATCGGTACTTCTCCCGACTCGATTTTCGATAAGTGGTCTAGATTGACACGAGACTCGCACGGCTTTCCTATCCTCCAAAAGTTGAATCCTTGGAAGAATAGCAACCATATGTAGATGCGATCATGACGCACTAGCTTGGTCACAAGACACTTGGGTGTACAACGATCAGTATATATAATAAAAGCGTTCCATGGTAGGTAACGGTAGACCTTATGCAAAGGAGTGTCATTCCAGGTCCTTCCGTCTCTATCAACACATAGTTCATTTTCAACATTTTAAATGATTTATATACGCAGTAATGTGGATGGTCTATATTTCCCTCTTCGTGTTGAGTAAGATGGCGCCAACAAAAATATGTGTGGCATCGACTTGCACATTAATCTACGTGTTCCAATCAACAATCCTTATAATAAGGGCTTTGACTAGTTTCTTCATCGGTAACTTTTAGCATTCTTGCCATTGGTTTGGAAAAAAAAAACTCTGCACTATCCTTCGAGTGAAGTGCATCGACTAATACACCGGTGTTATAATACCGCTCTATGAAATCCCTACAGTGCCTCGTGTTCCCCCGACAAGATTCTAATTTGTTTTCGGTCTGTTGGTGCCGCAAGGTTTAAGAAGATCTTGATCTTAGCCATCCCACAATCCAGACCATCTTTGCATCCGTCATGACCGATTAGGATGCTTGTGTTGCAAATATGCTCTTCTGTGTATTCAACGTTAACTTCACATATCTACGACCTTTGAGCACCAACATGAAGTGACGGACATGGTCTTTCGTACACGGTGTAATCAGGGTAGGCCAACGAGATTTTGCACGTAAACCCTTGGAAATTAATACCGCAACGAGTGAGAAGGAGCCCCATTCAGTTACGTTGTGGCAGGGTTTTATTGAGCCAAAAAAATCCCACGTTTCGCTGGTCCACGATTTTGGGCAGCCTTCTCCTCGGCAACACCCAAAGTGCCTTGGACATTCCCAACCCCAATGCACTTTTATGTCCCGAAGTTGAAACAATCAAACATTTGCGTTGGTTTGCCCGTATGCTAAGCCGTAGTGAGAATGGGCCTCGACCCCCTTTTGGCAGCCCCTCCCCGTGTCTATCTATAACCTAGAAGTATGCTCCCCTTCTTAATAAGCTCCCGTGGGCAACGCAATCTCATGCAACACGGCAGTTTGGAGATTGCATTTGGGACATGGAAGAAACTAAATGGATGATTAAAAAAAAAAAAAAACGTTCGTTTCAATGTTTACCTAGGATGATGGAGCTTTAACCTTTGCGTGCAAATCCAAGTCCAAACGGCGAAGGTGGACCTTGAGGCAACACATCTCACGCCGCATGTCGAACACCCGGGGGTGGTTCCATGCACAGTTAATTGGGTTCGCCTGGAGGTTCAAAGCCCCGACGATTCTACGTACTCTCACGGATAAGGTAGTGTGTCGTGCACGGGGCAAGCCACGTAGTTCGAGAACTCAACGAGCATCGAAGCCGAAGTGGTGAGCATCACCACTAACCACCTCTTTCTCAGCCCCAGGGTGACAGGTTCCGTTTGAATGGAGAAGCACCTCTAGCAACAGAACGATGATGGACGGGACCTGGCTCTGGCTATTGGCGAGCCACGAATTAATGGGTGGGCCCCACACCCAGATCATTGTGAGCCTCGTTCGAGAGAGGGAATTTGTTTTTTATGTGTTTTTGCTTAATCTTGATTTCGCGCTCTATGCTTTGGCCTCTTGCCATATGAATGTTTTATTTTGGGCGTGTAAATCCCCAAGGGCTTGGACTTTATAGTTTGTGGCAGCCCCCTTGGCGCCTGCAAGTCATCGAGTTTTGCTCATCGTGTTGCTTACGCAATTAATTAATTGATTTTATTAAGAGTTTAAAGAGACGATTGAACTAAGAAAAGGATGCAATGATCGTATTTCCTTTGAAGGAAACCCGAGTAGTCTCCTCCCGAGGATAAGTTAGACTATGTTGTCTTGATTTTGGATCCAACGGTGGTCCCCGCCGAAGGACCACATCGTTAGGTGGTTATGGGCAATGAACGCACAATTTTGGTTGCAAGCGTGGCTCCCATCTAGACGCATATACGGAGGCGACTACTCCCATATGCTTGCTTACCGATCGACGCTATTGGAGTTGGAGAGGATTTGGCGATGGATCAATGGTCTAACTACCAAATGCATGTTTGAAGAATGGCCCAAATAGGATACATTTTCTTAGCGAGCTTCATCATATGAGGATGGATGCTAATGCACCCAGATTTAACATTGTGCAAAACATGATTGACACAGTTCAATTCGGTCGGTCCCCCGCTCTTCGGACAAGAAGCCGTGAGTGAGGGGTATCTAGTAAGCCAAATCGACCCGTATGCTTTCCTCGGGCCTGGTACGATTGTTGTGTGTTTCGGGCTACATCGACAAGGGCGAGTACATGCCACTGGCAAGACTTTCGAGGTTTATAGTAACTACCAACTTTCGTCGACCGAGAAAGCGTCTTCGAACTTACATGATATATTGACAATGACAACGAGGAACGATGGGAGCGTAGAGAGAGCATGGGTGTAGTTTAGTTTTGGAATAGCAGAGTTATATCCCACATGGGTAGTGGGGATGGAAGTAATGAAAGGGAGGGGCATAAGTAGGGAAAATGAGAGCTTGGAAAACATACTTACCTGGGCGGGGTCGATCGATGATCAGCAAGGTCGATGGCCTAGGAAGGCCACCTCCATTGCACTTGGGAGGGGGGTCTACCTAGCATCTCCCACTGAGGAGAGTGCACGTCATAATTTGTGGCAGCGGAGGCTCGCGTTCGCGCGGCCTCCACAACAGCAACAAGAAACAAAACTACAGCAGCTGAGTCGAGTGACTCAGCGAGCTTTCCAGAGCAAAAAGACTACAGCAGCGAGTCGAGTTGGTTCGTGGTCACATGACGCCCTTTAGTACGGTTCCTCAATCCAACGAGTTGAGTTGCCAGTAGTTGAGAGCAGCTGCCAAGAAACGATTAAGAAGATGCGATTCAATTTGCTGCGATCGATTCTACAATAATACTACTCGAATTTAGTTTTTAGTTTTCAAAACAGTGTTTGTTCTTAGCTGTCCGCTGCGTTGTAGTCACCGTAATTAGGATTGCATTCAACTCCCAAAAGCATATAGTGTTGGGGGGTTTGTTAAAATTCGTGGTTTTATCTCTCTCGCAGACCAAGACCAAGGGTGCCATTATCTTCCCACTGCGACAACACAACAGCTCCCAGTCACCCCTTGTATGTGAATGTGAAGTCGACAACAACATCCACTGTGGGTGAATCGCCCCCCACACCATAACTAAATCAAATTAATAACTACTGTTGGCTGCTGCGATGAAGGGATCCCATGTTGCTCTTCTTGTTATTCTTTGTTGGCTCTGCTCTGCTCCGCGTGACAGATAGGGCCAATGCCAGGACTTGCTTACTTACAGCATTGTAATCCCACGCTTTTTCCGTTTACTTGTTGGTGCATACAATTGACAACGCCTGTCAATATATCTCAGCCTTCCTTGTGAATTTATTTCCGATATATCTCAGCCCTCCTTATGAATTTATTTCCGATACATCTCAGCCGCCTTTATAAATTACTTCTGATAATAGACTAGACTGTCTGCTCCGTTGTAGTCTAGTTCTTCTTTGTGTGTCTTCTGGTTCTATAATAGCTCCCAGGTGTCTTTGTGTGTCTCGTGGTTCTATAACAGCTGCCAGGTGTCAAAAAAAACTATTGTGTTTCTGTGTGTCTTCTTGTTCTATGACTCCCAGTGTCGAAAAACCAAGGAAATTGTTCTGGTCCTAGAACACTTACATGAAGATTACGCTTCTATAGTCTTTACGTAAATTATGCCGCCATAGCCTTACATGAAGGATTTTCCTTGCTTCTGTGCTGGTTTGGTAATGTGCACTCGACACAACATCGCGAGCTTCTTCGACGTGTCCCATCTTTGTTGGCTGCTGCAATGAAGGGATTCCATGTTGCTCTTCTTGTTATTCTTTGTTGGCTCTGCTCTGCTCCGCGTGACAGACAGGGCCAATGCCAGGACTTGCTCACTACAGTATGTTATGTTCCGCTGCAGGTTAGTACTCTTCTTGTTCTTTGTTATCTCTGTGTGACAGAGTGTTCACTGAAGTCACCCACATTTATATATTTATTATTCTCCTCTCTTCTGTCTTATATAAACATAAGAAGAACATTATTAACGGGGCGAAAATTTGTTAAACAGAGCACCCTCAAACAAAACAAAAATGAAGGTGAAGGTTACAGCATTGTAATCCTGCGTTTTTTCAGTTTACTTGTAGTTGTTGTTGCATACAATTGACAACGCCTGTCAATATATCTCAGCCTCCCGTATCAATTTATTTCCGATATATCTCAGCCTTCTTTATAAATTACTTCTGATAATAGACTAGACCTTCTGCTCCGTTGTAGTCTAGTTCTTCTTTGTGTGCCTTCTGGTTCTATAATAGCTCCCATGTGTCAAAAAAATAACTCTTTTGCTTCTTTGTGTGTCTTCTTGTTCTATGACTCCCTAGTGTCTAAAAACCAAGGAAATTGTTCTTTGTCCCAAAACACTTACAGCAAGGAAATGGTTCTTTTCCTTGCATTGTCTTCTTGGCCTAAAACTCCGAGCGTCGTAACGAGTCAAAAACGTTTTCCCTTCTGTATATTCTTGTCCCAAATCTCTTCCAGCGAGGAAAAAGTTTTGTCTTCTTGACCTAAAACTCCATGGTGCTTGCAGTCGTGTTAGTAAGTCTGACAGCACGGCAAATGTTTTTTCTTTGCATGTCTTCTTGTCCTAAAACTCCCTGGTGTTTGCAGTTGTGATTTTTCGGAAAAAAATTATATATTCACGATTTCAAGCAGTCCAATTTAAGAATACACCACAATGGGTGTGTGAGAGCATTACACCACAATGTGTGTGAGAGCATTCAGAAAAAGCTATTTGGTAATGTCAGAATTTAAATCTACATCGCAATGTCCAGGCGGCGCATTTAGAAAATCCTATTTGGGAATGTCAAAACCTATTTAAAAAGGGGCCTATGATGCTGTTGTTCTACTTCCAAAAAGTCCAGTTACTACATACATCAAGAAGATTTGCCATATAATACAAAAATATCAAGTGGCTTAAAATTTGCCTTATGTTTTAAACCAAAGCAAGGTTGGATTTGATACCAGAAACCTTTTCTCTGAACTCGTGTTCATTAAGAGTCCCTTCCTCCAGCCAAAGAGCTTAGCTTTATAACTGGTCTGCCAGGATATTGGATTCTCTATATACATGTGCAAATGGTATATCTTCAAATATCACTTTAACCTACAATATATCTTCAAATCTCACTTCAACCTACAAGAACCGGTTCACAATATGCTCCTTTGCATATATGGTTTTCCCAAACTATTATCAACTTCTCCCCAAATATTTGTAATCTTTTAGGTCATTGTTTTTAGTTTTCTTCAGTAAAAGCCACATGGCATCAAGTTTTGCTTGTTTAATAGTGCTTGGCCCTACTGCAAACTTTAGCCCACATGGCATCAAGTTTTGCTCATTTTTAACCGTGCTTGGCCCTACTGCAAACTTTGATTAATTATGTGTTGTTGATTCAGAAATATAGTTGCTCCAGCCCCACACATCCCTCGGACACCTTGGCATGCGCCCATCAAAATACCCCAACCCTATTCAAAATGGGTTTCAGGTTCCTTTAATTCTTTGATTGGATTTTCCTTGGAAGAAGACCGGTTTTTATTGCAAGCACTCCTAATAATACGGGTCCCTTGTGGTGGAGTGAAATTGAAACCTTGGAAGATCGTTTTGTTTCTTGATAACCAAACAAGCCATATCATATAGCAAGATAGGGCCATACAAACCTTTAGCTCACTTACCAACAACCCATGAACAAAAACAATCTAATAGAGTCCTCTGCTCCCGCTTATTTCTCTCCTTGGTAACCTATAAAAGCTCTGACCATACAACTCTATCCAAAGGATTGGGAGCAAATAAGGCGATTCACATATTCTTCACCGGATTAGCACAAGATACACCTTCCTAGCCCAACTTTATTATCTTTTGGTAATTATTTGAAGTTGGGATTTTATTTTCTAAAGCTTACCAAAGAAAATAATATGCTTTCAAAGGACATCATAGCTTCCAAACTGTGGACCGCCACTAAGATCTTTCTCCCACGAAGCCTTCTTCCAACGATGCCTTGCAACCCAACCTTGCAATTCATTCTCATGCTCCCTAATTTTTTGACCACTTGAACAAATCAAGAAGCGCTTGACAATAGGCTTCTCATGCACTGGTTCCACTCTTCAGCGTTCCCCCCTTACAAACTCCTAATATCATATGATGTTGCATCTTCCAAGGACAAATTTCCTAAAAGATGGAGATCTCTTAACAACTCCTTAGACGATCTAAAGTTGCCTTCGCATCTGTTCTAAGGGTCTTCCCCTGTCCTCATTCTATTCCCTAATCCAATCTTCCATGCTAGCCACTTCCTTACCAAGGGAAAGCCTTTCACCTAAGCTTTTCAAGATATGGATCCACCACTTGAATTCTTCCTTTATTGTTTGAACCACTCTGCTATAGACTATTTTCCCAAGTATCTGAGTTCCATGACCTTGCCCCATAGTCTATAGACAAATTTCCATAAACTTTTTGCAGCAAGAGCTAAACTAAATTAATGCGTATATTTTTAGGCCTCGACCTCCCACTGCTTTCAAGCTTGCCACTTTATTCCATTTGTCTAACATAACTCCTTCCTTTTTCCCTCTTGGGCCAGTCCACAAAAAGCTGAAGCATATTTTCCTGGTTTTAGTTCGAACTCCTCGGGGATGTGGAAGATGGCCCTCTAGTAGATAATGATTGCTTCATAATACAACCTTGAACAAGACTAGTTTGCCTCCTCTAGATAACCATGTTTTACACCATAGAGAAACCCTAGCTTCAATTTTGTTACACAAGTGCATCCAATCTTCAAACCTATAGCCGTTAGGGTTTATGTTAAAACGAAGGTGCTTTAACCCATGATCTAAATTCCAGGCATTCATAGGAAACAGTTTCACCATCTGAACTTTTTCTCCCTTAGACACCTTGTCAAGCAACGTCGAGGACTTCATCATGTTGATTTCCGTCCCCATGGCCTTGCAATATATACATCCAAATTTTCTTCGGTACTTCTTTACTCTCTTATAAACCCAAAAAAAATCACGATGTCATCAACAAACAACAAACGAGACATGGCCATATCATCACATATTTTCACTCCTTTTACTAGCCCTCTTCTCATTGCATCTTTGAACAACATACTCAAGCCTTCCACTATTGGCATAACTAGGGGAGGGGGAGAGAGAGCCCATCCTTTGTGCAACCCTTTAACAGCACTGAAAAAAGTTGCGGGCGACCCATCTATAAAAACAACAAAAGACGCATATGAAAGATAACCCATTTTCCGTTGCATAGTATGCAAGCTCGTGCTCATTTGTAACAACAACAATCTTATAAAAAGCCAATTCACCTTGTCATATGCTCTAGCAAGATCCAACTTCATCACCGCAGTTGGAAGCTTTTGCGTTTTGATTGAGTGCATGAGTTCTGTAGCAGTTCCCATGGCATTGTGGATTTGGTTATTGGAGAGGAATTTGAATTGCTCTTCAGAGATTGCACCAGACAAAATTACTTTTAGCCTATTTACAATAGTTTTGAATACCGGTTTATAAACCAAACCGAATAGAGGAACAGACCTAAACTCATTGAAGGAAGTTGGATCCTGATTTTTTGGGATAAGTGCTACGAAATTATGGCACTTTTCTTTTCAGCTAAGTGCTACAAAGAATGGCGGATGGGGTATCCTCCTGTTCAGCTATTTGACTGCTATACAGAGGTGTACATACTCTATCCCCTTCCCTTTTAAGCCTGTGACCTCCAAGGAATAAACACATAATCTTAGCTGTCAGGCCCATTCGAGCTGTAATAATGTTAACGCCAGGCTATCATCCATTGGTATTGGTTTGGGCATGGACTTGTTGCATTTGTTTTAGGGCATTTTTCATTGTCTAATCAAGAGAATGAGATCCAGCCTGCAATACAGCTGGAGTCGGAGCGAGATTTACAGTTCACTGATGTCATTTATGTGCATTATCACTTAATTTGGTTTACCATTTTCGTTTGAAACTGAGCAGATGAATAGTAGTGTCAGGCTATCAGCCATTGGTATTGGTTTGGGCATGGGCTTCTTGCATTTGTATTAGGGCAGATTTCATTGTCTGATCAAGAGAATGAGACTCAGCCTGCAATATGGGTGGAGTTGGAATGAGATTTACAGTTCAGTTTATATAATTTATGTGCATTATATAGAATATCAAATCCGTTTTCATTTGAAACTGAGCAGATGAATAATACTGTCAGGCTATCAGCCATTGGTGTTGGTTTGGGAATGGACTTGTTGCATTTGTAATGGGGCAGATTTCATTGTGTAATCAAGAGAATGAGACTCGGTCTGCAATACGGCTGGAGTTGGAATGAGATTTACAGTTCACTTATATCATTCATGCGCGTTATCACCTAATTGATATAGTATATCCAACGTTTGGTTTACTAATTTCATTTGGAACTGAGATGATGAATCAAGTGTATCAAGAAACATCCGACACGATCTCAGAGGTGAATGAATATATACTCTAATGCCTGCAGGACATATATATCTGCAGTTACTATGCATAGGAGTAAAACATCAAAACATGAATACAAGAAAACAGAGAGTAACAAGAGAAAGGCATTCAAAAACCTTGGACTTGACTTCACAATAATAATGTAACCCTGGCATATTTCTATGGGCTTTTAATAATCTGGACTTTCCTCATGCAGGGTAAGCTTCTCAAAAATGTTTACTCAACTTGTTTCTGTCAAAATCATTGTTATTTCCTCGTTATAGGGAGCTCTATATCACATCTTTCTGACCGCTCTAACCATATTTGCTGTGAATGCTCTGTTATTCACAAATATTACAAGTTAGCAGCAAGCTACTGTATTATAACTTTATTATGTTTGGCTTATGATGATCTAACTTTTTCCTTTCATGCTAGGTGTTTAGTTCTGGTTTGGGTTCACTGACTTGGTCAGCTACTAGGTTATGGTTAGAGTTTGCTGGGCTGATTAGATTAAAGAGCTTTATAATTGAGGCCGTGGGAGCTAAGTCAGAGTCCACACTAAAATCATCACAGTTATTTTTTTGGAAAAATATGTTTTTGTTGTTGTTGGTGTTTTGCAATGTTGGGTTGTTTGATTTATTTGATTTTTTGGAGAGAGCTCCTGATTGTTTGCGTCTCCTCTGTCTCCATATGTATATTAATTTCATTATCGATCATCTTGGGAATTAACTCGATGATCTTCATGATATACCAGTATTGGCTTCCTCCCGATCTTTATTAATGTTTTTAAATTACTCTCTTCCCACTTCAGCCATCTCCCTGAATGTTTTCACTCTAATGCCACCATCATAATTATTGATTTCCCGAATAGTATTTGTGTTCCTTCTATGGAAAGCAAACCTGTGAAAAAACTTGGCAATCCCATCGCCCTCTGAGATCCAAATGGCCGTGTTTTAGGCTTCAATCAAACCTGTGAAAAAACTTTAATCCCATCGCCGTCTGAGATCCAAATGGCTTTGTGTTTTGGCCTTCAATCAAGTTCCTCTTCTTCAGCAACAATCAAGTATTTCATTTTACCTTCAAGTTCCTCTTCTTCAACAATCCAGTATTTCATTTTACCTTCAACTCCCCGCCCGAGGGAATTGGACTCTTGTTTCTAGAAAACACCTAACGTTCCTTGAGATCCTTTTTATTTTTTAAGCAAGCAAAAATTTGAACCCACACTGTTATTTAGCTTCTTCAAATTCTACGTTGTTATCTAGCTTCTTCCACATATCCTTGAGATCCTTCCTTTTTATTTTTTGAGCAAAAATTTGACCCCACATTGTAGCTTCAAATTTTACCCTTCTCATATTTTCCACAAATTCCCAGTACTAGTGTCATAGTGTCTCCGAAAGAATGCCAGAAATAATTTACTCCACAGAAGAAATAATTAAATCGAGAGCGAGAGTCAACAGCTATGGGGACGAATCGTAGTTTCTAATGTGAAATTGAGAGCGAGCGAGAGTCGACAGCTCTCGGGACGAATCGTTTCTAGTGGCGCTAGTAGGGGGGTCCAAAGCAAACTCAATTCTCTCCAACGAATTGAACGAGCAGTTTATCAACAACTAATTCCATCGAAACACACGCAGTTCCTCCCTCGTTGTTGTTTTGTTTTGTTTCGAGTGTTGTCGGGGTGCGCCAGGCTGGTGCTGTAGTGCAACGCACAAGCGACGCCCGAGAGCCCCAATTGCAAGCTATTGTAAGTGGACTCTCCTGAAAAAATACATTTAATATCATGTGGTTCTATGAACCACGTATCAGATATTAAACTGATAAGAACAGATACTACACTTATCTTAACCAAAAGACCAAAGGTATGCCTTTCTCTTTCAACTTTGCACCTTTCATACTATCCCCCTCTTCGTTATCTTACTTATTAATGCATGTGGTATATATATCATTAACATTTTTTTTTTAAACAAGTCATTTTAATATTTTCTTGCTTTCCAATAATACTTCAATTTTGAACGGCCAATATTACCCTTTTCCCTTTCTTTTACATGAGCCTCCTCTTAGTATCCGGCGATTTTTCACTTAGGTATCCCATGCACCGAAAAGAATGAAACACTCGAGAATAGAGTCGACAACGAGGGACATGTGCGTTAACATTGAAAGTTTGCCCAAGCCTATGTCCAAATATATGACAAGTGGGGACGAGTCATATGAGGTCCAAATTACTCATGTTTTTTAGAAGAAGAAAAAAAGCTAAAATTTGAGAAATATATAGAAACTTTTCTAATATTGAAGGCGATGCATGTAGGCGAGTTCCACATTACTAATAGTAGATACGAAATAAGATCTAAAGTGAGAATGTTTTTTCCCACCGACCTTGAGAGTGCCATTAAATAGGCGAGACAAAAGATCTAAAACGAGAATGTTTTTTTTCCCACCACCATGGAGAGTGCCATTAAATATGCGAGACAAACACAAGGAAAACAATTCTCAATTAAGATGTGTTTGAAAACATGGTCTACACAAACATGACGCATATTTTCACATTGACGCATACACTTCTATTGCTACTAATGTGATCCATGCTATTTGTTCGAACCCTCCCGACCATTGTAGCAAGTTTCGGTAACTTGGTGCAAATTTGGGTTTTCTGCTTTTGGTGTCATTTGTAGGCATCGAATGTTATTTCTCGCCCCCAAAACTGTTGTGAACTTAAGTTCCCGCCCCCTTCACATGGTTTTTCTCATCGAGAGCTTTTGTATGAGCTTTGGACCTGATTCAAACTTCATGCGCAATAGTTATGGCCCTAACACCATCGGCTTTTCACCTCAATGTCAGTGACTCTTGGCCTTCCATGCCTCACATCTTCCCCTTCTTTCCTTTTCATTTATGAAGTTCGTTGCAAGCAAAGAAAACCTATTCTTGCCTTTTGCATAGAGTTTTGCACCTGAGAGTGGCTAAGGCATCTCTTCTTAGAGATTGCCACCACCATCCAATCGACCATTTGATAATAATGCTTGCAATCTTCTACAATGTGTGTGTGCGTGTTTCGTTCTATTTGCTTGTTTCTGCAATTGTGCTTAGTTAATTGTCGATATACACATTAACTTCCATGGATTAGTGTGTGTCAACCTTATTTTCACCTCAATCTAGATCAATAGTCTTATAGCCTTATGTTGCCCAATGCATGCCCCTCCAACGAGGTCAAGGTAGCAATTTTAACACATATGTTGGAGAAGTTTTCACAAGATACCAAAAAAATGAAATTCCAAAGGTTTGTCGCTCATCAAAGGTACATACAAGTTTGTGTGTTGGATAACACTATCATTTTAGTTTATCTCGCACTCGCTTGTAGGATCTTTAATGCCCCTTTCCATTTCTTTGACACCCTACTCACATATTGTTCGGAAAACAAATAAATAAGCAATAAAACCAGTCGTGCAAATGAAAAATAACTATAGATTTATAGTGGAAAACCCTAACAAGAAAAACCATTGCCTTAAATATTCTCACCCCTTTTGTGTCACTCCAAAAAATATTGTAGTTCTCTCTTCTCTTTACAACAGTAGTCTCATGACATCGAGGTTTTCCTCTCCCCTTGTTATAGGCCCATTACTTAAGTGTGACCCCCTCATCTAATCTCAACATAGAATATATGTGAGATGTCGATCTAATCTTAATGTAGGGTTAAATGTTAGCCACCGATTTGTCCCAAATATGTAACTTGGACTTCAAACCTATTTAACATTAATATTCCAACACACCGCCTTAATGTTAAATGGGATATGGTGGTGCTTAACAATGGGTTTCCTTCCAGGCTTATGAAGATGGGAGCGCCCTTCTATTCTAGGAGTAAATATGCCATAGAGTCACCTTCTTTCAACGAGAAGGATGTAGGCCCACAACTCAGTGGGAATCACTCCTCACTGCAAGGGAGGATGTGCCTATAAAATAATCAATTGCAAATCCTCACCACCACTGTTGGAAACCGAATCCTTTGGGTGATGTAAAGTATATTGTCTATTATTACTACTATTCGCGTCAAGAGTCATAAGTGAATAAAAAGAGTCGTCTTGGAGTCCAAGAAACGGCTTGGAAGATGAAAGCAAGAATCATATCATATCATATTTATATGTGTATCGTTTCAATAAAATTGGGCATTCACACGTATCTTTGTCTATCTTCGTTCTTAGTGTTCCAACAGTGGTGTTAGAGTTTGGTTGCTGCCTCTCCTATCCATGGTGTTTCGAGGGAGACTCTCCATGCCTCTTGCAACCTCATTTTTATCGTCGTTGAGTTCATCCCCTCGACATATCCATCTCCTACAAATTGTCTCGTATATGAATTCACCTCTCGTGAGCTTCATTCCCTGCATTCCCTCCTTTTAATGAAATTGGCCATTCATGTTTTTCTTTACTTATCTTCATTCTGAGTGTTCCAACAACCACAAAAGTAACAGTTCCAAAAATCATGGTCAACTCTCCTCAACATGAAGGTGGGAGTGCTAAAATAACAAACAAGGCTACTCCTTTCACCACTAGGATGGGAGTGCCTAGCCATAAACATGGCCGCAACCATCTTCTTGTGACTTTCAGCATAAGGGGAGGATTTATTCCATGAAGCATGATCATAGTCACATCCAACTTCTTATGGGTTATGCCATAAGGGTAGGATCAACGTTTTAAAATTCATATCAACGTTTTAAATGCCACCTAGGCTACAACACAAAGGTCATTCTGGCTAAAATATATATACTACAAGAAAAAACTTGCATTGAAACCAAGGGATTGCTTCCGCACATTCATGGATAGTGTCCCTCGTAAACATGTAAGCGTAGACTAGTTCACCTCATTTAAGGGGTTTTGATCCAAGCACCTGCTATCATGGAACTAGCCAAATGCCTAGCAACATTGGCAACAACAAATAGAGCTAACCCCTGGGATTATATATATCATCCAAGGACAACCTCACGAGGAACCCTGAAACACCTCCTCTTGTTGGTGTTGTAGCTGCATGAGGCATCCTCACACAAAGTCGGCCCCAAAAGAAACAATAAAATAATAATTATGATGCCGATAAAGAGAAGTCCTCCTAGGTGAGGAAGACAAGTTGGCTCCACAACAAAAGTGAAAAATAAAGGCAACATGAAAAGTATAAATAGGAGGGGCGCCTCCTCATACACACTAAGCAAGGAGAAGGTTGTTTTACGGGGTTTCTATCTTTAGGGTTATTCTTCTTTGTGATTATTATTGTATCTGGATGTACATTGTATCTTGAACAAGTGTCTCTGAATAAGAAAAGGTTGTTGGGTTTTATCCCTTGTGGTTCCCCAGGATAGATCTTTGTGTCATTTGTTTATGCGCTTTGGTTACTCTTTCAGTGATCATTATTTATATTCCATTGCAAATAAGATTGAAATTATGTTGCTATCTTAAAAATCTAACACCTCAAATTTCATGGATGGTACCCCGTGTAAACCTCTCAATGTTGATTACAACGCCTAGTCTCAATAACGACATTGAGTGACACAAACAACAAAGTTATCCAAGTCAATGGATTGTCCTAAAGACCTCTTTTATGAAGATTAACCCACTCAATCACTCGAGGTATACCACTCAACTAGCTAGCTAAAATCAATCAATGAGTCACACACACACACACACACACACACACACACAGATGTGGATATGAAAATGTGTGCCTATGGTGAATTAACTTCTGAAATTCAAAGCATAATTGAAGATGAGGAGCTAAATCCTTAACCATCTAATCAGGATGTCCAAAGTTTTGTAACAAAAATATAATAGGAACAAGAAGAAGAAATCTTTGGTTTAGAATAAATCTTAGCTCATTATGGACAACTAGCTATTGGAAAGATGGTTAGAAAAGAAAAGTATAGACATTATTCAATAGTTGCAAAACATTGCAATGAGCTCCTATCAATGAAAATGATTTTGAAGAGTGGTGTAGTTTAAATCCACTAGCATTTTGGCAATCTTCCAAACAATATTATGAAATACAAACACTTTTGAAAGCAAAGGCATTTAGGAAAGCTATCCCTGTAAATCATGCAATGGGTAGACATGGATGAAGCAATTAAGGAATTGCTCAAGTATAAACCCATCTACCCCTCTACTTCAAAATTTTGTTGTGTGGCCTTCATGGTCAATAAACACAACGTAGTTTAGAGATAAAACAAACACATGGTAATTAATTATATACCATTCATTGCGATCACAACCAAATTCAAGTATCCTATGCCTTGCAAAGATCAATTATGAACCCATTTGACCGATAGTAGGATTTACAATAAGTTTGATGACAAAAGTAGGCTTTACCATATCAAGACAATAATAGAAGACATCCATAAAACAACATCCAGGGCCTCTCAATGTTAGTATGAATGGTAAGCCTTGCCATTTGTACTCTGTAATGAATAACCTACATTTAAAGATTAATGGACAATAATTTTATCCCATACTATAATTTTGTACATGTATATATCGATGACACTACTTTGTTCTTTCTCGATTGACAAGCATTACTCTCATTTAGCACAATTCTTGAAATCAATAAGAAAGCATCGCATTGTGCTCTTAAAAGAAACAAATTGTTACAATGAAGCCAAAACTAGATTTCCTTGCGATTCACATCAAATATGGGATGGTAAAAACACAACCACACATTGCAAAACCATCATACATTTTCCCAATAAAATTGAATCCCCAAAGCAGTTATAGTGTTTCCTTGGGTGCATCAATTGCATTTTGCCATCCCAAAAAGATGTCTCCTTTGAGTGAGCACAACTCTAGAAATTACCTGAAAAAAACCAATGGAGGTGGGTGGATGATCATACAATTTCAATCTAGAGAATAATCTTAGGCCATATTGTCACTAAGGATAACCATAGGAGAGAAGCGGGGAAGGGGACGGGGGAGGAAGGGGGTGGCAGGGAAGGCGAGGGTGGAGGA
>LPNX011233074.1:24875-123977 GCA_001517045.1 Pseudotsuga menziesii
TAGATTTTTTTTTCAAATATTAATAAATAGTTTCAAAATAAAAATTGCTGTTTTTTATAATGTTTAAAATTGGTATTTTTTACAAGATTGTTAGCCGGAAATACGCACCTCTTGCGGACATGAGCTGGTTCCCTAGTCTAAATGGTTCAGATCTAGAACAAAACACAAACACAGAATGCTAGACTCTCCCTAGATCTGTTTAAACACTTGAATGGGCTTCCATGCTTCTTCTATTAACATATGTCTTCACTATCCTTGAAGCTTTTCCCTCTGTTTACCTGCAAAAATAGAAGACAACAATAGAAAGTGATAGCATACAAGATATAGAAACTAGATCTATGCTTGTGACCAAGGAGTCAAGCAATACATACACATGATACAACATATATGGGAAAGAGAAAGCATTCTTTATTAACAATGATTGGAAAGACTACAACCTTGATGCCTTGGTGTTGAGAGTTCCATCCAATGGATCCTTGCTTTTAACTTCACCTTGCCTCTAATAGACTAAAGAATGATTTTGACAGAGTTTGGGTCTGCAACACAATTCTTCCTCCTCTTGCCCATGGGGGGTGAGCCAGTATTTAAAGGCATGGGAGGATAGGTATGGTTGAGGATCTCATGGGTGAGGCAGAGATAAGATCCTAAAAGGGAGGGTCTCAAGCTCTAGCTGGTCCTAAACCACAGGGATGAGGCTCCACAAAGTTCAACTTTGGGAAGCGTCTTGAAGCTCCTCTTTTTGCCTTGAAAACTCAAGCATTGCTTCTCCAATGAAGAAAACAAGCGGTGTTAAGGGGGTAACACTTCTTGCAGTAGGGCTAGAAGGGGTGGCACCGCTATTTTCTCATGTATCAGGAGTGGTGTTGCCCTAGCACCACTTGGGTCACGCTTTTTGTCAATGGAAGAGGGGCGTTACTAGCTCAAAACAAGGAAAAATTGTTAGGAGATATTTTTGCATGTCATTTCTCTAGGGAAAACTTTGAGGGATTGAAGCAAACAAAGGAATACCTATCTCATAACATGATGGTGACGATATTTCGATGTAACAAAGATTAAAAAAAAGTCTATTGATTGGTTTCCAAAAAATTGTAATTTTATCTCCTGAAAAAAAAAGGTATGCTACTGATAGCACCATTTTTTGAATAGGGTTAAAAATAGGCACTAAATGTAACCTTAAAAAAACAATAATTATTTAGAGATCTCATCAGGTTGTATACTGTGTTAATTGTGCTTAGTTGGTTGTTGATATACACATTAACTTCCATGGATCAGTGTGTGCCAACCATATTCTCACATCATTCTAGGTCAATGATGTTAGAGCATTGTGTTGTCCAATGCATGCCCCTCTAAAGAGGTTAAGGTGGAAGTAGTTAGTAACAAAAAAGGTGGGAACGAAGAGAGCAAAGATCCACATAAAAAGCCTTTGCATAATTTGGTTTGACAAGTAAAACATAAACCGAAAGTGAGCAAATGACCCCTAAACCAACGAATGTTGGTTTGACCGACTGAAGATTGATAGGATGCAAGTCTATGAAAGCTAAGAAGATTAGTGATAATGATATAAAGCATTAAAGGAAGTATAAATATCAAAGAAAGTAGTCATTCGAGTAATAAATGAGGTAAAAAGCAATGAAATACTATTAAGAAGAAATCCACACTAGTTCCCCATGTCCCCAAGGAACCTCAAACCATCGAGATCGAGAGAAATCCATCAATCTAGTACAAATCAATAAAAGCGGTAGTGATATTGAAGAGATGGGCACTGTGACAGAGTGATAAGATGGTAAAAGAAGAGGACCATGCATCATACAAAATCAAGCACAAAACTAGATTTCAGATCATTAATAAATTAAAGATAGATGAGATATGTCGGGTTGTATAGTTGAAGAGATATAAAGCTCGCTGTAGTGATGAAGCTATGGAAAATCAAAAAGGATAAGTGGGCAGATAGAGTAATAAGGATTTTACAAGCCAACAATCATAGGGTTTTAAACATGGGCCCATTGATGTAATTTCAAGCTTTGAAAGAAGAGCTAACGAGGTTTAATGTTAGAATGTGTTGTAATGAGAAGACATAATAAGCAAGATTTATCTCAATCAACGCAAAAAATATTCATAGCTTAACCATGTTTCCAGAAGAAGGGTTCCCCATGAAGAACATCATATCAATTTTATCACATATGTTGGACAAGTTTTCACAAGATAGCAAAAATGAAATTCCAAAAGTTTGTCATACGTCACATCTACATACAAGTTTGTGTGTTGGATAACACTATCATTTTATTACATCTCACACTCACATGCAGGATATCTAATGCACCTTTCCATTTCTAAGACACCGTAGTGATATTGTTTGGAAAACAAACAAATAAGCAATCAAACCAAACGCACAAATGGACAATAAACATAGGTTTACAGTGGAAAAACTTAACATGAAAAGCCAATGCCTTAAATATTCTCACCCCTTTTTTGTTGCTTAAAAAATGATCATAGTGCTCTCTTCTCTTTACAACAATAGTCTCATGACATCAAGGTTTTCCTCTACCCTTGTTTTAGGTTCGTTACTCAAGTGTTCCCCCCTTGTCTAATCTCAACATTAGAATACATGTGAGATTTATATGTCCATCTAATCTCAACATTAAATTAAATGTGAGCCATTGATTTATCACAAATATGTAATTTGGACTTCAAACCCATTTGATGTCAATGTTCCAACACGTCGCCTTAATGTTAAATTGGATTCGATGATACTTAACAATGGGTTACCTTCCAAATTTGTGAAGACATGAGTGCCCTTGTATTCTGAGAGTAAACATGCCAAGGGGTCACCTTCTCTCGAAAAGAAGGATGTTGTTCCACAAATCGGTGGGCATCGCTCATCACTGCAAGGGTGGGCATGCCTATAAAATAATCAATTGCCAATCCTCACCACCACTATCTGTCAACCTAATACTTTGGGCGATGTAAAAGTATATTGTGTAATATTACTACTTTTCATGTCAAGAATCATGGGTGAATAGGAAGAGTCGTCTTGGAGCCCAAGAGACGGATTGGAAGATGAAACCAAGCATCACACCACATCGTAATTATATGTGTACCGTTTTAAAGAAATAGGGCATTCACACTTATCTTTTCCTTTCTTCGTTCTTAGTGTTCCAATAATGGTATTAGAGCTAGGTCGTTACTTCTTTTGTGCATGGCGTTTCGGGGAGACTCTCCATACCTCCTACAACTTGAGTTTCGTTAGCATTGCGTTTATCCCATCTGCATATCCATCTCCTGCGTATTACCTCGTATATGAATTCACCTCCCACGGGCTTCATTCCCTAATCCATGAATTTATGGGTTATTTTCGTCAATGTGGTGCACCTTATTCTCCTAATTTCCGTGGTATGCTATCGTTGCAATTTCAAGAGAAAAGGCCTTGAAGGAAAGAACTCTAGTAGTGAATGGAGAATCCTCACATAGTAGAAATATTCTAGAAATGACGTCGAATTGTAGGATACTTGTGAGCTACATGAAGGTTGGAAGCCTCTGTCCTTGTGAGCTACACGAAGGTTGGACAACTCAATCCTTGTGAGCGACATGAAGGCTCCATCCTTGTGAGCTACATGAAGGCTGGAAGGATACTAGAATGGAGGGATAGGAAACCCATTGGTTTCCTAGAGCTAGGAAACTACATAAGCACCTAGTTGGATAGGAGGACAAATTGTAGCTTGGGAAACACTTGATTGATTTAGAGAGTTGCCGAGGAATTGGATTGCTAAATTAGATAGTTTCAGAGCTAACTTACTCTTTGCTTCAATGGAGTCGTTTTAAGTAAATTGTGTAAATCATTATGAACATCTACTCTAATTATCAAAATTGATTAATTATACTAGATAAATTGTGGCTATTAGATTATGTATATATAATGGTAGTCAAGGCGTTAAATTGGTAGTTAGAAACTATGCAAAAAATAAACAAATAAAAATACGAATGCTAAACGCAAATCCAGAAGATCAGTGGACAAACAAAATTAGATACCTACATTGATTAACACCCATTAGTCACGAAGGGTGTCACAAACTGCGATTGTAATTTTGGTGGTATCTAATCTAAAATCTTGTGGTGGTAGTGGGATATTGATAAGAAGGGAGATGTCATGTGCATACTTATTTATATCATCCTCGCTTCTTAATGCAAATTGGTGGTGAGTCGGGTCTCCTGGAAGACGTCACACAACACTAGTTACAAAATACCAAACAAGTATGAAACAACTCGCTTAATTGGTGTCAAAGGGGTTTATTGTAATTTGTAATTCTCATTAATTAGTGCTTACATTTTTCCCTCCATATAATGGTTCCATCCTATAACCTTTTTATCTATTGATTGAAGCAATAAAATTTCATAGGTTACACATTAGGATAAGAGGAAACCTATTCATCATACGCATTGAAGGTGCAAATAATCGCATAATGTAAGGCTCGTGCTTTTCTTTAAAGGAAAAAATCCTGGTCACATTACAAGTAATTAGATACTCGATTAAGAATTCAGGTATCGAGTCAAGAGACTATATATACCATCTTTTGAATAAGTGATTGAACAATTGATTGAGAATTCCAATAAAGACATAAGAAATAAATGGATATGATATGTTATCTAATGTCTCATTTTTTTTATTGTTTATTATGAACTAAATATGCGGCTTTCCTTCTCCAACGACATAAAATCCCTATCATGTTGCATATCAACCTCGTTTTAGGTGCAAGAACCATACTAAACATTAGCTTAACTGGATTGCATAAAACAATGCCAATCTTGGACCGCCAAACAATATACTCAATCATCGAAGATGCATCAAGAATGCTTTTAGGGTTGATGTGCTGCCGTACAGTCCTGGCTTATAGAGGTTACAACCTCGTTTTTATTGGGTCCATATGGAAACCTGATTGTATTAGTGGAGCACTGGATTCGTTACCCAATTGTAAGGTCTCTTAACTATATTGGACTCGCACTAAAAATAAGCCATTTTATTATTATTATCTACAATCCATTACATACTCTTATTGATCAAGAAGAATCGCAGGATTTTCATGTAAGTCATAACTGTTCATATCCATACTAACAATTGAAATACATATATGCTTATATTAACATTACGATTTGACCTTGATCCATTGTCATGTGGATTTATAGGGTGTAAGAGGAAATGATTTTGATGCGTTGACTATGTTTGTTGGTCCACTTAGAGACTCCTAATCGACCCAATCAAACCTCAATGTCAGTAACTGTTTAACTTTAGACCATACAATAAACTAATAATTTCTTTCATGTGGCGTGCATGCGTGCAACAATAAACATTAGTTTTCTACCTTTTATATATGAATATGGAATGATGTTTACTGATGAGAAGTCAAATTTAAGCGGCTATGGGAAGCTTATATCTTGAGAAAAAACATCCAACTGAAGTATTATACATCAGTCCACTTGGAGCAAATTATTGGAAACTGATCAAAAAATGATTGGAGATGTAGTCAATTTGTGCATTGCTTGTGTTGATGTAATTACAACTTCAGAATGTATTCACTTGTATTTCTTATCTATTGTAACCCGATGTTTATTCCAGGATGTTATCATGTTATGTCACACCTCGATGTTCCGATCAGGAGAATCAATAATGTAAACAAGTCATGTCAAGTCATAGTGGATAACCCTCCGATTGTCTAAGGGTTAAAGTCCCCGCAATTTCGGGGCACTAGGGCTATTAGACTCTCCAAGTAGAGGTCGGCCCTAGTAGGGTTTTAGTCATGTCGGGATTAGTATAAATAGAGAGCTGGACTCTCTATTTAGAACACATCACTCACACACTCAAGTGTAGCGCATAGTTGAGGAAGGAGAAGACACTGGGGCTAGACAAGAAGAAGATTACTGCTGTCGGGAGTGCATCTCACTGTTTTGGGGTTTTACCTTTTGTGCTGATTCTATCTCTGAGGAAGTTGTGGGGTTTTCTCCATTTATGGTTTCCCCGATGAAAAACACTGTGTTCATTATCTCTTGTGTTTGATTGCTATACTTGTTGTTCTCTCAGTAAATATCCTAACATAATGCTAGCTTGAATGTTGAAAAACTAACATGGTATCAGAGCTAACCTGAGAAGAAGACACTATGCAGCTGCGGGAACTAGGGATTCCTACTTTGTGGATCTCTCTCCATAGATTTTCAGCAAAAGTAAGGTGGAATAACTCTCCTCCTTAGGGCGCATCTTTCTGTCGAAGCAGAATCCAATTCTGAGGTTTTTTAGTTTTGGACCTGTCATTGCTGCCGAAAATTAGGGCTTTTCGCAAAAGAGGAATTTTTCAGTGAGCCCAGGCCTGGATTGATCTCCTCCCCAAAATCGAAGTTAGGGATAAATTTCAAGGCATTTGGGTGGACAGAATTCCGGAAAAGCAAAACACTAATTTGCTCCTGAACCAGCTCTACAGGATTTTAGCTCAAGTTTCAGATCCGACATCTTGACCTGGTAAGATCTAAAATATTTTGTATTTCCATTTGAGGTTCTCAGTTAAGATGTCTCATCATACCAAGCTTGATGAAAAGCTTGAGGGAGCTGATAACTTTCGAGCTTGGAAGTATAGGATCTCCCTGGTCCTGGAAGAGAATGAGTTGAACTCCTACATCCATGAGGAGGTTCCAGTTCCAGAGGGAGATGAGGCTAAGGCCTTGCATAAGAAGAAGTTGGTTATGGAAAAGAGAATAATTGGTGATTCTATCAAGGACCATCTCATACCACATGTGTCCCCCCTAAAGACACCTAAAGGTATGTTTGATGCCCTAACCAAATTGTTTGAAGGGAATAACATAAATCGGAAGATAACTCTGAGAAACCAACTAAGATTCAGAATGCAGAAACAATCCAGTCTTACTTCACAAGAGTTTCTCAAATCAAGGAACAACTAGAAGTTGTTGATGAAGAAGTGGAAAATGCAGAGATTGTGATGAATACCTTGAATGGCCTTCCTAGGTCATGGGATTCTTTCATCCAAGGAATTTGTGCTAGAAAGAAGTTAGTCAAATTCATCATACTATGGGAAGAGTGCTCTTAAGAAGAAGCTCAGATAGTAGCTCAAGAAGAAAAGATGGGAAGTGTAGATCAAGCTCTCATGGTACACTCCAAATCACATTCCAAGTCAACCAAAAGAAGATCTCATAGCTCTAGAGGTAAGCACTCTCACAAAGATAACACTAGAAAAGATTTATCTAGGATCATATGTTATACATGTGATGAAGCAGGACACTATGCAAGGAATTGTCCTAAGAAACAGAAACTAATGAAGAGGAGCAACAAAAGAAGACATCATGCTCATGCTGCAGAGGATGATGAACCATCCAAGAAGAGATCCATATATGAAAGTGAAGATTCTTCAAGCGAGGATGAATATGTTTTGATCTCCGCTCTCACAGGTAACATTACTCATGTAAGTGATGATTGGCTTATAGACAGTGGGGCTTCCAAACATATGACTGGATTCAAGGAATCATTTATGAGACTGTCAGAACATGAATCACCTCACAAGGTGAAGCTAGGAGATGACTACCAATATCCAATAAAAGGTAGTGGGGAATCTTCCTCTAAGCTAGACTCTGGAAAGTCTCTAACAATGAAAGAAGTATTGTTTGTGCCAAGACTCAAGAAGAACCTTCTCTCCATATCAACATTAGATGCAAAAGGAATGCGGGTTGCATTCATAGATGGTCAAGTCATCATGTGGCCAAAAGGAAAGACTATCGATGATGCGGTAGTGATTGGAGAACAAGAAGGAGGTTTGTACAAATTGAAGGGCCATCTAGAACAAACCTTGGTCCATGACATAGTAGAGCCAAGTGAACTTTGGCATAGAAGGCTTGCACATGTGCATTACATAGCACTACCTATTGCAAGCAAAGCTGTTGAAGGTATTCCAGAAATCCAAGCAAAACATGATGGGGTCTGCAAAGGATGTGCGAAAGGAAAGAATACAAAGAAGACATTTCCAAGCAGCGAAAGCAAAGCAAAAGGAATCTTGGAAATCATCCACTCCAATGTATGCGGTCCTATGTCATCAAACTCTCTAAGCGGGTATGCATATTATGTTTCTTTTATTGATGACTTTTCTAGGAAGACATGGGTTTACTTCATGAAGAACAAAGACGAAGTATTCAGTAAGTTCAAGGAATTCAAAGCCTTGATCGAGAAGCATACTGAAAAGAAGATCAAGACCTTTCCATCATATAATGGCGGAGAATTCACTTCAAATGAATTCAAAGAGCTATGCAAAGAATCAGGGATTAAGAGGGAGTTGTCCACTCCTTACAATCCACAATAGAATGGGATTACAGAGAGGAAGAATAGAACTATCATGGAAGCTGCAAGAGCAATGCTTCATGATCAATATCTTCCTATGCATCTTTGGGCAGAAGTTTCCAGAACAATGGTGTATGTACAAAACCGTACTCCACATAGAGTACTCGAGAACAAGACTCCTGAAGAAGTCTTCTCTGGCAAGAAACTAGAAGTCAGCCATCTCAGAATATTCGGCTGTTCTGTGTACATCCACATTCCAAAAGAGAAGAGGACTAAATTAGATCCTTCAGGAAAGAAGGGTATATTTGTGGGATACTCTGAAAGCTCGAAGGCTTACAGAATATATTTCCCAGGATACAAGAAAATTGACATCAGCAGGGATGTGACATTTGATGAAGACACAGCTTACAACAAATCCAGAAAGAGACCTGCTGAAGAACCTGAAGAAGTAGAAGCACCCAAAATTCATGATACAACCATGAATGAAGAAACTCAAGAAAAAGATTGAGAATTTGAAGAACCATAAAGAGCTGTAGAGCCACCTATGGAGAAGAATCCTCATAAGAGGAAACATGCTTGGGTACAAGAACTTATCCAAGGTGCAGAAAGATATGGGGCTCCAGAAGAGAATCCCAGACAAAGAAATAGGACCAGATCTTGCTCCGGGTATGTAGCTTTACTATGTGATTTCATTGATAAAGAACCTTCCAATTATGAAGAAGCGACAGAACGGAAAGAATGGAAGGATGCTATGATCAAAGAATACCAATCGATCATGAAGAATGATGTTTGGGATGTTGTCCCAAGACCAGACGAGAAGTCAGTTGTAACTTCCAAATGGATCTACAAGATCAAACATGCTACAGATGGTAGCATTGAAAAATACAAGGCAAGATTTGTGGCTCGGGGTTTCTCTAAAAGGGAAGGAATAGACTATGAAGAAACCTTTGCACCTATAGCTAGATACACTTCCATCAGATCAGTACTTGCTCTGGCTGCAGTGATGAAATGGAAGATACACCAGATGGATGTCAAGATTGCTTTCTTGAATGGTGTAGTAGAAGAGGAAGTGTATGTAGAGCAACCACTCGGGTTTGAGACACATGACAGGGAGTCTCATGTATGCAGATTGAAGAAAGCCCTGTACAGTTTGAAACAGCCACCTAGGACCTAGTACGGCAAAATTGACAGCTTTCTATCCAGTTTGGGCTTTACCAAGAGTAAAGCAGATTTTAACCTTTACTACAAGGTTGAAGATGGAAACCCAGTGATGCTTCTACTGTATGTAGATGATCTGTTTATAACAGGTATGGATGGGTTGATTGCTGATACGAAGAGAAAGCTTGCTGTCGAGTTCGAGATGAAGGACTTGGGTATGATGCATTATTTTCTAGGTATGGAGGTGTGGCAGAGTGAGGATGGAATCTTCCTTGGATAAGGGAAGTATGTAGTAGAGATCCTGAAGAGGTTTGGGATGATGGACTGCAAGACTATGGCCACACCTATGGCATCGAACCTGAAGCTATTGAGCGATGCTTCATCAGAGTCGATTGATGCTACGATGTATCGTTAGATGATTGGGTCATTGATGTACCTGAAGAACACGAGACCAGACATTTTCTTTACTGTGAACACCTTGAGCCAGTTCTTGACATATCCGAGAAATGTTCACTTGATTGCTACAAAGCATATTCTGAGGTACCTGAGGGGTACAGTTAATTATGGGCTCAAGTACGATGTGAATCAAAGGATTAACCTGGAGGGTTATGTTGATTAAGATTGGGTAGGCAGTGCCATCGATAGGAAGAGCACTTTAGGGTGTTGCTTCAATATGGGATCAGGTGTGATCTCTTGGTTTAGCAGGAAGCAATCATGTGTGGCACTGAGTATAGCTGAAGCAGAGTATGTCGTAGCTTGTTCAACTAGTTGTGAGGCAGTATGGCTGCGGAAGCTATTGTCTGATTTATTTGATCTCTAGATGGATGCTACTTGTATACATTGTGACAACCAGAGTTGCGTGAAGTTTCAGAGAATCCAGTGTTCCGTGACAAGTCAAAGCACATCAAGATCAAGTATCACTATATCAGGGATATGGTGCAGAGAAGAGCAGTGAAGCTCCAACATGTTGCGACGGAGGAACAGATAGCTGATGTGTTGACAAAGCCATTAGCCAGAGTGAATTTCAAGTACTTTAGGGAGAAGCTTGGTGTTCTCCAAATCAGGGTTTCCTCCAAGGGAAAGTGATGAGTCCCAAAGCCATTCTGACGAGTAGGTCAGATGTAAGGGCTGAGCCATTCTATCATGGTGAGAGGATTTGGTTGCTTCCATGTCAGATATGAGTGCTGAGATCCAAAGCCATTATGACGAGCAGGTTAGATGTAAGGGCTGAGCCATTCTGTCATGGTGAGAGGATTCAGTTCCTTCCATGTCAGATATGAGTGCTGAGATTCATAGCCATTCTGACGAGTAGGTCAGATGTAAGGGCTGATCCATTCTGTCATGGAGAGAGGATTCAGTTCCTTCCATGTCAGATATGAGTGCTGGCCATTCTGTCGAGTAGGACAGATGTAAGGGCAACTGCCACTCTCTGGGAGAGTGGAGGCACCTGGTCCATTACTAGGTAGCTCAGTTTGGGACTAGGGGCCTTTCTGACGAGGGTGGAGGATTTGGTTCCTTCCAGGTCAGATGTGAGTGTAGACCATTCTAGCGAGGGTGTAGGATTTGGTTCCTACCAAGTCAGATATAAGGGAAACTGCCATTCTCTGGGAGAATGGAGGCACCTGGTCCGTTACCAGGTAGCTCAGTTTGGGACTAGGGGCCTTTCTGGCGAGGGTGGAGGATTTAGTTCCTTCCAGGTTAGATGTGAGTGCAAGCCTTTCTGGCGAGGGTGGAGGACTTGTTTCCTTCCAGGTCAGATATAAGTGCTGAAGCCTTTTCACAGATGATAGTGATGTGCTGTCATGCTGGTGAATGTGAGTGCTGGGCCTTTTTGATGTGATTGTAGGTTTTTACATGATTAGATGTGAGTGCTGGGCATGCCTTTCTAACGAGTAGGTTAGATGTAAGTGCTGGGCAAAGACCTACATGATGGCTAGTCCTACGACCAGCATGAAAGAAGGCTTGCTCTGTAGAACTTCTTATGACGAGATAGCACACATGATGATGACCAAATGAGATCCAGATCGAGCTATGATCCAGATCTGGTTATGATGACTCCGAGAGATCCAGATCGAGTGATGATCCAGATCCAGCAGTGATGATCCAGATCGAGTGATGATCCAGATCCAGTGATGATCTAGATCCAGCAGTGATGATCTAGATCGAGTGATGATTCAGATCTAGTGACGATGATCAAGATCGAGTGATGATCCAGATCGAGTGATGATTCAGATCTAGTGATGATGATCGAGATCGAGTGATGATGATCCAGTGATGATGTTCCATATTGAGTATGATCCAGTGATGATGTTCCAGATCGAGTATGATCCAGTGACGATGATCCAGATCCAGATGAAAGATGACTTGAAGATGCAGATGATGAGAAGAACTAGAGAAGAAGACCAATGATGAAAATTGTGTCAAGAGAATACCTTCCTAGTTAAGAGGGAGTGTTGATGTAATTGTAACTTCGGAATGTATTCACTTGTATTTATTATCTATTGTAACCTGATGTTTATTCCGGGATGTTATCATGTTATGTCACACCCCGATGTTCCGATCGGGAGAATCAATAATGTTAACAAGTCATGTCAAGTCATAGTGGATAACCCTCCGATTTTCTAATGGTTAAAGTCCCCGCAGTTCCGGGGCACTAGGGTTATTAGACTCTCCAAGTAGAGGTCGGCCCTAGTAGGGTTTTAGTCATGTCAGGATTAGTATAAATAGAGAGTTGGACTCTCTATTTAGAACACATCACTCACACACTCAAGTGTAGCGCATAGTTGAGGAAGGAGAAGACATTGGGGCTAGACAAGAAGAAGATTTCTGCTGTCAGGAGTGCATCTTACTGTTTTGGGGTTTTACCTTTTGTGTTGATTCTATCTCTAAGGAAGTTGAGGGGTTTTCTCCATTTATGGTTTCCCCGGTGAAAAACACTGTGTTCATTGTCTCTTGTGTTTGATTGATGTACTTGTTGTTCTCTCAGTAAAGATCCTAACATAATGCTAGCTTGAATGTTGAAAAACTAATAGCTTGGACTCTAGGTCAAGCGATAAGGTTTTTTGTTTTTTTATATTTTTGATCGATTTTCCATGATTAGACACTATATCACAAATTTTGTGTTGTATTCTAAAGGAGTATTTTATTGAAATTACATTTTTATTATTTTTTGCTTTAACAAGTTTGTTCCATTGTTTTGTTTTGGTGCTCATTTATTTTCGTTGATTTTATTTTTATATTTTGAAACGAAAAATATTATCTTTAAACTCATCGCGATCCTTCAAGGAATTGATTTGCTTAAGTAAAATGATTCAATGTGATAAATTAAGAAATAAATAAATACGAGCTATGCGTTATTAAGTGATGCTGTAAGGTCAAATATGGTTAGTCAAATGCATAAAAAAATTGTATTTAATTATAGTTTATGGGAGATGGTGGGCATCTCTTCTCCTATTTAACGTTTTTGGCCAAAATAGTTTTACGAGACTCCCTTTCAAACCAAAAATAAAAGTCTATGTAGACACTATTGTGAAATAACTTCCGACTATCTTTGGCATTATTAAAGCCACATTCACAACCAATTTCGAAATATAAAACTTTATTATATATTTTTATAGGCATACGATAATAATTGTTTTTAGACATTTTGATATATGCTCTAGTAGACATTATAATAAATGTTTATTGTTGTGCTTGTGAAGGTTTCTCCTCCAGAAATCTTCTCGATTTTAAACAAAACCCGTAACTTTATGGCTCATACTGTTGATGCTCAACATCGACATGATTCCAAAGTGTTGAAACATTATGCTAGAGGGAAGCCTATTTAAAATTTTCACAAGGTCATTCTGTCAGCATCGTCGTGTCCATATATTTTTTCACTACTTTCGCTTCTTTATGACCCCTTCGACAAGCCTACCAAGTTGTACCATATACCTCATGCCATGGTTGAGCCAAAGCTTTGGTAGCTTGTCATTTTTCATCGTGTTGTGGAACTCAAGGTGGGAAAGATAGAATTGCTCAAATCTGAAAGGCCTTTGGGCATGAATCTCGATCCTGGGCCAATTCCAATAAATACATAAGAAATAAATGGATATGATATGTTATCTAATGTCTCATTTTTTTATTGTTTATTATGAACTAAATATGCGACTTTCCTTCTCCATCGACATAAAATCCCTATCATGTTGCATATCAACCTCATCGTAGGTGTAAGAACCATACTAAACATTAGCTTAACTGGATTGCATAAAACAATGCCAATCTTGGACTGCTAAACAATATACTCAATCATCGAAGATGCATCAAGAACGTTTTTAGGGTTGATGTGCTGCCTTGCAGTCTTGGCTTATAGACGTTACAACCTCGTTTGTATTGGGTCCATATGGCAAACTGATTGTATTAGTGAAGCACTGGATTCATTACCCAATTGTAAGGTCTCTTAACTATATTGTAAGGTCTCTTAACTATATTGGACTCACACTAAAAATAAGCCATTTTTTGATCTACAATCCATTACATACTCTTGTTGATCAAGAAGACTCGCGGGATTTTCATGTAAGTCATAACTGCTCGTATCCATACTAACAATTGAAATACAGATATGCTTATAATAACATTACGATTTGACCTTGATCCATTGTCATGTGGATTTATAGGGTGTAAGAGGAAATGCTTTTGATGTGTTGACTATGTTTGTTGGTCCACTTATAGATTCCTAATCGACCCAATCAAACCTCAATGTAAGTAATTGTTTAACTTTAGACCATACAATAAACTAATTATTTCTTTCATGTGACGTGCATGCGTGCGACAATAAACATTAGTTTTTTACCTTTTATATATGAATATGAAATGATGTTTATTGATGAGAAGTCAAATTCAAGTGCCTATGGGAAGCTTATATCTTGAGAAAAAAGACATCCATCTGAAGTATTATACATCGTTCCACTTGGAGCAGATTATTGGAAACTGATCAAAAAATTATTGGAGATGTAGTCAATTTGTGCATTGCTTGGACTCTAGGTCAAGCAATAGGTTTTGTGTTTTTTATATTTTCAATCGATTTTCCATGATTTGACACTATATCACAAATTTTGTTTTGTATTTGAAAGGAGTATTTTATTGAAATTACATTTTTATTATTTTTTGCTTTAACAAGTTTGTTCCATTGTTTTTTTTGGTGCTCATTTATTTTCGTTGATTTTATTTTTATATTTTGTAACGAAAAATATTATTTTTAAACTCATCGCGATCCTTCAAGGAATTGACTTGCTTAATTAAAATGATTCAATGTGATAAATTAAGAAATAAATAAATACGAGCTATGCTTTATTAAGTGATGTTGTAAGGTCAAATAATGATTAGTTAATTGCATAAAAAAAATTGTATTTAATTGTAGTTTATGGGAGATGGTGGGCCTCTCTTCTCCTATTTAATATCTTTGTCCAAAATAGTTTTACGAGACTCTCTTTCTAGACAAAAATAAAATTCTATGTAGACGCTATTGTGAAAGAACTTCTGACTATCTTTGGCATTATTAAAGTCACATTCACAACCAATTTGGAAATATAAAACTTTAATATATATTTTTATAGGCATACGGTAAGAAGATTTTTTTAGACATTTTGATATATGCTCTAGTAGTCATTATAATAAAATTTTATTATTGTGATTGTGAAGGTTTCTCCTCCAGAAATCTTCTCGATTTTAAACAAAACCCGTAACTTTATGGATCGTACTGTTGATGCTCAACATCAACATGATTCCAAAGTGTCGAAACATTACGCTAGAGGCAAGCCTATTAAAATTTTCACGAGTTCATTATGTCAGCATCGTCATGTCCATATATTTTTTCACTACTTTCGCTTCTGTATGACCCCTTCGACAAGCCTACCAAGTTGTACGATATACCTCATGTCATGGTTGAGCCAAAGCTTTGGTAGCTTGTCATTTTCATCATGTTGCGGAACTCAAGGTGGGAAATATAGAATTGCTCAAATCTGAAAGGCCTTCGGGCATTAATCTCGATCCTGGACCAATTTATGCTAGTTGGCGAGTGGTTTGATCCTATAGAGGGAATAAGTATAGCTGAAAGATCCCCCGCCCTCCCCCCCGCCCCCCTGGTAAGGATGGACTTTGACGCTAGAAAACGATCAAGTCTCAAGGCTACTTGATGTTCCCTAGATATGTGATTGTTCTAGGTGAATATTATGCTCGAGGTTTCCATATCTACCAGATTCATCCTTTTTATCAGGTCTCCAAATGGTTGACTAGATGCTTCTAATATTCTTCTTCCCCCATTTTTCTCTGAGAGGGAGGTGATCAGATTAAACTCTCCTCCTAAGATCCAATGCCTATCATTTCCGTAAATGCCTAACCTTTCATGGGAATTCAAAATTCCTGCTTCTGGGTTGGGTAGCATGGGCCATAAAAATTGGATAGGATGCCCCTAATAGAGGTCCCAATGACATGCAATTCCGTTGAAAGAAAATAGGGGGTTGACAACAATTTGCAGATATTTAACTCCATTGGGTTCCATAGGATAGGCAAGCCTCCCAATTCTTGCTGAGTGTCTAGTGCCATTGCATCATTGCCTCTCCAATTTCTTTTAACTAGATTGGAAACCGCCTCGCAGGAGAATTTAGCCTCCTGGAGGAACAAAAATGACGGTTTGTCATTATAGATCTTCTTTTTCATGAGTCTTTTTATTTTCCTGAGCACCATTGGATCCTCTTATATTCCAAAAGATCGACTTCACTGGAAAGGATTGGAGAAAGCGTCGAAGGCGTCCTTGATCGTGAGATGACCCAAGTCCAACAACTTGGCTCCTGCTTCAGTAATCCGTTGTATTTTTCTCTTTATGCCTCATATCTCCATAGTTTCCTTATAATTCTCTTATTTTCTTTGTGTCTAATGGGACCCTTAATTCCTAGGAGCTTGTGCGGTCTTGTCCTCGTTAGGGATTCTTTTAATAACTAGATATGCTTGGAGGGGATACATCCAGTATCCTTCTTTTGGCATGTTTCCTCTGTACCCTCAAGATTTATCTCTCCAAGTTCCATGTCTTCCACCTCGTCATCCAATATTTATTCATCCTCTATCTTAGTCATATATGTACTGGGATTTTCTGCCATTTCCTTGGTTTTATCTGCTGGGGGTGTTTATATTCGTTCATGATCTTCCTTCATGCGTTTTCTGCCTCTTTAGGATTCGTTACATTGTGGAAGATTTGATTGAGAGCCATGAAGCTATTCAAGGTCTGATACTTTATGTTAGGTTCCGACCTCGATTTCCACTTCATATGCTTTTTTTTTCATTGTTCACTCTGGTGAACCCATCAATGTCTTTCTATTATTTTTTCTTGGACTATGCTTTGGGGAAAATTAAGGGGAAGCCTCTATATAGATGCGTGTGTTCATGGAAGTGTCGAGAACAAAATGGAGCACGTTAAAAAAATATAGGGTTTGGCATCATTCCCTATCTTTCTAGGACATATTAATTGCTTCAGGTAAGTCTAGAGAGAGATCCGCATAGACACGGATCCATGCATAAGAAGTGTACTTCCCCTACTTTGTTTGATCCGAAGACTAAACAAAATATCCTATAGTATTTCCTAGATGCTCAAACATATCATATTCCCATGACTCGTGGGGCAATGAGTACATTCAGATCCAAATCGACGCGATAGTCAGGTCTTCCTAATCTAGGTTGAAATGTTCCTTCCAAAATCGAAGGTAAAGCCCAATCGAGTTATAGAAATAGGGACCTCCTTCGTGAATAGGTTCTTCGCCCCCATAATTTGGAATATCATACTGAAGAACCCCTTTGACCCCAACAATGGGTCGTACTGGCCTTTGGGCCTACATCTGACATTGATCCACCATACTAGTGCTTTATGTGTAGGCCAAATGCCAATAAATTCTTAATCAGAGCCTAATCCTTCACATGTTTGAATTTATCATTAGTTCGTTGAGATTTAATCTGCAGACTAAGGATTGTTGTCGTCTTCGAGATACACCGTCTAGGCTTTCTATTGCCACTACCCGAATCTTTGTCAGCTAGTTGGATCAATCCCTCGAGATCGTGTTGCTGATAATAAGGCCATGCAACAAAAGAATAAGACAATATATTGAATCTGCCATCATGAACTTAATGCAGGATTGTGCTGAAGAGATAAGCCAATATTGTGTCGTCATATTATTGAGAAATAATAGTTTATCGCAACATATAAAATTCACTATTGAGATAGAAAAATATGGTAAAATTCCCTTTATAGATGTTCTTCTCACCAAGAAAGAAGACGGGGGTTTGGGATACCAGGTGTATAGAAAGGAGACACATACAGACATATATCTTCATGCAAATTCTCACCATCACCCGACCCAAAATGTTGGGATCATTAAGACGCTTGCTACAAGAGAAACCATAATCTCAGATGTATACCACCTCAAGAATGAGTTAGATCACTTTGGAATGGTTTTCAGGAAGAATGGTTACCATAACAAACAAATCAATGAAGCAATCAATAAACACAATCATCGCAAAAAAGATTTCAAGATTCCCATGATTACCCTTCCTTATATTAAAGGAACCATTGACAATATCGCTAAGATTTTAAAGAAAAGAGGCATCACTGTTGCATTTTCTCCCCCTAACTCTATCAGAAAGTTTGTTGATTCTGCTAAAGACACGTTGGACCAAAGACAACAAAAAGGGGTATATGAAGTTCCTTGCTTGCGTGGGAAAGTATATATTGGAGAAACGAGGTGTTTGTTGAAAACACGACTGAAGGAACATTCGACTGACATTGTCCATGGACGAACAAACAAATCAGCGTTGGCGGAGCATTCACACAATACTTCTCATCATATTTGCATTGAAAAAGCTTCTCTTATTGCTAGGGAAGACAACTATAACAAGAGAAGGATAAGAGAGGCTATGGAAATAGTAAAATGGAATAATAATTTAAATAAGGATGATGGTTTAAATTTAAGCAATACATGGAAACCCTTGATTAATAAAATCAAAAGGAATTGGAAAGGATAAGTCATTAATTGCTTCACCTTCCCCTGACCATCTATTTATGGTTTAGAAGGTCCCTTTATCCTTCAATGCTTTCTCTCATTTTGAGTACCAGCCCTAATGATGGACTCAATTATGGTGTAGTCTGAAGCATTGGTTTCAAAAATAATACACGAGGTTCCCTCTTCACAAATTCATTTCCTAAAGTTGAAAGGGAGGGTTGTCCGCTGCTCCCTTTTTTTTCCCATGGAGAATCGACCTTAGACCTGCTCTCTTCAAAGATGAGCTCCAAACTCGGAACTGAACCATAGCTTCAATCGAGTAAACCCTTGCATAAGCCCTTAGGACTGTTGAAAACCCTAATCTCCTCTAAACGTTTCTTATTACATACTCTTGTTGATTAAAGGTGTCAAAGGTGAGGTCCTTGCACTTATCTCTAGGTTGAAGTGTTTCAAGATAGTTTGAATGTGTAGCATTGAGGGACTTGACAAAGGAAACAAGTGGAAGTTCTGGTTTTATGCCATGGGCTTGAATCTTATGCATGATTGCTCTAATATCATATGCAACCAACATGGGATCATTATCCTTCACCTCTAAACTGAACAATTTGAACATTAGATTAATCACCTCCACTTCAGAATGCGAGCCATACAAATCCTTCAATGTTTACAAGGCTTTAAAACATCATGTTGTAGGTAGTATGTGTTGACTGGCCTCTTCACTTACTGTTGTAGAGATCATTGCCAGTGCCTTGTTGTCTATGGTCTACCACATTTCTCATTCTTTCTCTGATGTTGGTGGCTTTGGATCAGATTTCAAGGTTACTCCTCTTGTTTTAAAGGTGGTGCCCTCACAAATGCCATGCCACAAATCATTGTAGATGAATGTGTCTGATCTTACTCGACCACTCAGGATAATTGCCTTTTCCAATAAGTACTGCATCGACTATGGATTCCAATGAATGCATCTTTGCAGCAGTCACCTCTGTCACCTACAAATAAATGGGGTTTGGAAACAAACCAAAGATAGGTGTAGGTCTTAAAGTCTGCGCTATCTTTTACAATATTCTTTAAAAAGTATTTTCAGTAATCACGATATATTCAACTTTCAATATAACTTTCTCTACCATGACTAGAGAGAAACATGTTGGGTCCTTACAAAGACAAAACAAATCCATAATCCATGCATTTTAATAGAACCGTCTACCAAAAAACTTACAAAACTAATTCTGTTATTTTTTTTATCAAACTACCATCCAAAAAACTTCTTGCCCAAAGCAAACTAACCAACAGTGTTATACATATTTCAACCGTAATATATCATTAAAATCATAGTAGCTTCATCCATGTGTAAGCATCAAATGGAACATCTAGAATATATTTCATAAACATATAATTGTTCTTTCAAAGACCATGCCAAAAGACAAAGCATCGAACTCGGAGTGCAGGTATTGTATGCTCCTTCCTTCAATCGTAGCTCAAGTAGTTATTGCATAGGTAAGGTATAGGTAACACTTAGGTCATGGAGAACAATACGAAAGGTAGCGTGCAAGAGGAGAGGTAATGCCAAGGAAAATCTTTACCAAGTCACAATCACAAGTCGCTTGCAGAATTGAAACCTAACTTTGATGATTTTTCAGCAACAAAGAGATACTTTCTCGTGTTCTCACCACCAAAGGAGCCCACACCAAGATGGAGCTTCAAGAAAAATTAAAAAACGTAGACTTCACTCACATGCTTTGGCATCGCAGGATTCACCACGAGTTTCACAGTCCACAAGGGTGTGGTCAAACGATGACACAACTCTATGCCAAGATGGCCATCCTTAACAGACATGTACGTTCGGTTCATCCAACGGACCAACATCGAAGTCAACCATTGACTTCGCTATTGGTCCATTGGATGGACCGAACGTACATATTTTTTAAGCTCAGGCTGCCAAGACTAGTGTATTTGTGGTCTTCAAATGCAGCTCACGAGAATACACAACAACAGTAAATGGCACCAACGACAGTTAGGGTTCACATGAGGGAGGAGACTACTCACGTCACAAACGTAGCTTACGAGAATACACAACAATACTAAATGGCACCAACTATAGTTAGGGTTCACATGAGGGAGGAGACTACTCACTTAAAGGGGTGAAGAATGATGCAATATGGACAGCTCAACAGAGATATTAATGGAATGGAGAAAACTCCAAAGAAGTCTGCAGAGTGAAGGTCTTGGATTTTTCATGCATTCTGGGATCTCCACATCATCTTTAGCCTTGGTTTTGGACTCATCATTTTCCATGATTTTGGAGACAACCCCATTTGGATTCTAAGCATCGTAGAATATTCATGCAGCTCACTATATATAGTAATAGTGTCCATGAAAACGTTTTGATGGAGGTTTTTGCATTTTCTTTGAATGGAAAGAATGCATGAGAGTGGTATTGTGATTTCAATCCAAAAGATATAATCAGAATGCATGAGAGTGGTATTGTGATTTCAATCCAAAAGATATAATCATTTCTATATTTTGTTACAAGATTTCAAAAGTATTGGATATATGGTTACCAACATAGATCTATCTAAAAGAGGATTTACCAAGCACCGAGAGGGATCAAATTTCTCAAGATGCAAATCTTTTTTAAACTGGAAATGTGTGATTCAATGTTTATGGTTTTAATTTATCTAATTTATGTTGTTTTATATATATGCAATTCTAAATAATTTAAATTTAATTTAAGCCGACATGTTATTTTTAATAATATTTTTATTTATTTATTTATAAACGACATGTGTCAACTCTAGGATAAATACAAAAGGAGTTACACATCTCTCCCCTACTGGATTGTAGAGTGCACCTCTTCAATGCAATGATGAAAATGAGCATGTAATATATTTATATGAAACAATAATTATTTTTTTTTGTTGATATTTGTGCTAAATGTTGGATAGTGAATTGGCATTGATGACAAATGGTGACTCACCCGTTTATAACGAAGTTGTTGGAGGATTTGGTAACTAAGTGTCTTCACCGAGATTGTTGTTGGCCCTGAAGAGTATAGGGGAAGGAGGATGGGCGAACGAGGGTTTGTTTGCAACCCGTGGGACGGAGTTCTCACAGGCTTCAGAAGGGATGGCGTTGGTCTCTGCGCTCCTTCGAGGTACTGGTGGTTTCATTAACCGTTATCTCTCAACCTGTTCATTTTTGTTTCGGCTTCTGGTTGATAAGGCTTCCTGTTATTGCACTCTGTCTTTCTATTTTCTTCTGGGTTATTACGGGAGTGTTTTGTCAAGCCCATTTTCGATTTGGCATTATTGTTGAGTTATTCTTCTCTGTGTTTCCTGGATTATTTGGCTGGACCTTTATCTCTGTCACCCTCCCACTGGTTTTTGACATGGGTTTTGTTGGATTGCTTGACTTTTGTTTTAGCCGCTCCCGACAACTGGAGTCCCTTCTCATAATCGAGGACTAGTACCAACCAGTTTAAAAGAAGTGGGAAGTTTATCATTTTAGTTGGTACTGTCACCTTTTTTTATCGACGTTTGGGTAGCGACTCGCTTTTCCGGATGTGGAGGAGTTGGCTGTCCTTGTACAATTAATTTGTCCTTTTGATAGAGACTGTCGGGATGTGGCATTATTAGGGTTTGTCTGTTAATTGGTCTTCGCTTTGCCGTCTCTTGGTCAGAAAACCAAAGGGAATGATGTGGTTCTTACCTTGTGTGTAACCCTTCTTACTTCATTTTGGTCTCTTTGACCGGGGTTGGTCCTCCGGCGGTTTGTGTTTTTTTGGATGTCCCGACCTTGGTAGTGGGATGGTATTTGATTTATGATGTATGGTTTCTTGCCCTCATCGTCAGCATTGGCTTTTATAGGGCTTGATTGCTAAGTCTTGTGGCTATTAGGGTTAGTCTTTGCACACAGTGAAGTCTCCCTGTCTGATAGCCTAAGGGCTAGTATTGAGGGTTAACCCTGCGATTAAGCCCTCTTTCTTCGACTCGGTCTCTTTATTTGGGGTTTATCCCTTGGTTGTTTTGTGATATTTATTGGTTTCTCTGGCTTTGGATGCGGATTGTATTGGAGTTGTGCTGTTTGGGTTTGCGTCCTCATCAACTTCCGAAGTTTGAGGGTTTTGAGACGATTTCTGTCACTTTTGGTTACCGTTCTCTTATCGACGTCGTTTTCTTTTGGGATTATTGTCAATTGTATCCATGTTTTGTTTGCCCTACATTGCCCCGACTTGGCATTCTGGATAGTATTCGGTAATTTTAGGGGTTCGACTATCTTTCTATTATATGTGGATTGATCCTTTCTATGCCGGTATTGATATCTGATATTCTCATTAAGGTTATTTGATATATAGCCTTTTTTTTTCTGTTGCTTATTTTCCCGAGGATCGATCTTGGATGGTTTGCTATTGATTGAGGTATTATTGGCTTTCTGGATAGTATTCGATATATTTTGGGGTTCGACTGTATTTCTATTATATGTGGATTGATCCTTTCTGTGCCAGTATTGATATCTAATGTTCTCATTAAGGTTATTTGATTTAGCCTTTTTTTTCTGTTGCTTATTTGCCCGGGGATCGATCTTGGATGGTCTGCTATTGATTGAGGTATTGTTCTGTTTTGTGGACCGACTTGGCATTCTGGATGGTATTCGGTGTATTTTGGGGTTTGTCTTTCCCTACATTGTCCTGAGTTGGCTTTCTGGATAGTATCGGTTTATTTTGGGGTTCGACTGTCTTTCTATTATATGTGGATTGATCCTTTCTGTGTCGGTATTGATATCTGATGTTCTCATTAAGGTTATTTGATATAAAGCCTTTTTTTATGTTGCTACTTGCTCGGGGACCGATCTTGGATGGTCTGCTATTGATTGTGGTATTCTTGGAATTCTGGATAGTATTCGGTATATTTTGGGGTTCGACTGTCTTTCTATTATATGTGGATTGATCCTTTCTGTGCTGGTATTGATATATGAGGTTTTTCATTAAGGTTATTTGATTTATAGCCCTTTCTTTCTGTTGCTTATTTTGCCCCGGGATCGATCTTGGATGGTTTGCCATTGATTGAGGTATTGTTCTGTTTTGTGGACCGCTTTCTGGAAAGCTTTTTCCCTGATTCCGATGGTGGAGACCCACCGACCCAAAAGTGGACCATGGTTCTGCTCGTTTTCAGAGGCGTAGAAAGGCAAAGGCATACAAAAATTTGGAAGGGAAACTTCGCTATGTGGTTGGTCGGGATATTTATATGGACATGGTGGAAGCTTTGAGTCGTCATGCCTTAATTGGTAGGCTGGAATATGTTTCCATGGAAAAAAAAAGACTGGTTTTCTTGGGCTTCTGAGTATTGGAAACCATTTCTAACCTATGTTCCAACTATCAGCTTGCTGGTTCGGGGCTGGATCATTTTTGTCTTCTTAGAGGAATCACATGCCTCTGAGGTTCTAAGCCGCTTATGGAGAGTGGGTAATGGCTCGTTAGTGCTAGATCGTTGGCATGTAAACTTTGATCGTGTGAGAGAAAGAGTGAAAAAACGCCATCTGTGGGCAATTCTCCCAGGGCTTCCTTTCCCGCTCTGGAATCGATCTTTATTGGAAGGAGCTGGAAACACTATAGGTCGATTTGTGGCGTTAGAGGATGATTTCATGAATTCCTATGATAAAAGGAAGGCAAAAATTCTTTTTGAACTTGATATCACAAAAGGCCTTCCAGCTGAAGTAGAGATTCTCTGTCATGAGCGATTGTTTATTCAACGTTTGGATTTTCAAGGCATTCCCTTTAGATGCAGTGTTTGTCGGGAGATAGGCCATTTACGCCGTGACTGTCCTTCTTTTCATCGTGGGCCTATTAAGCGCTCTTTGACTGATTCCTTTGTTAATTCCCCTTTAAATTTGCCCTCAGTGGATTGTTCAACTCCGGTCCAAAATGTCTCCTCTTCTGGTCAGTTGAATAATACTATTTCATTATTTGGGGAAGTGTCAGACCTTAATCTGGCCTTGATTGACTCAGTGATTAGCAGCATAAAAGATTCTTTGCCTTCAGACATTATTCCTTCCAGTATTCCTCCAAGGGAGCCCGACCTGTTGGAACCTCCTATGACTGATTCTTTGTTACAGGAGCCTTCCCCTTCAGCCATTGCTCTTTGCCCTCCCTCAACCCCAATTCACTCTGGATTTTCTAATGATGCCCCGTTAAAAACTGTCCCTTCTTCGACCCCATCGATTGTCATTTCCCCCGTTCCTCTATTTTCTGAGGCCGACTTCCCTCCTCTATCCTCTTCTGGCCAGACTAGGCCCCAGTCTTCAGGTTCGCCTTCTATTAGCCCCGCAGCTTCCCCTTCCTTTGCCGATCCCTCTTTGCAAAAGTATTTAAGTATTTTCTCAGATAAGTCGCCTCTTTCCCCTTCGGTTCTCCCTCTAGACTCAATTCGTTTTGAGAATGTTACAATTAGGCGGAAGAAAAAGTCTTCAAAGCCCCCTCCTGATTCATCTGATTCAGTTCAGGCTCCTTTTACTCCTCTATCTGAAATATTAAAAGCAACAGAGCATTCTCACTCCTCTCCTTCTCATCGGGTCCTTAGAGCTTCGACCCCTGATTTTTCGGCTTCTTAATGCGTATCCTTTCTCTGAATGTTCATGGCCTAGGGGGTCTGGCCAAGCAAAAAAGCCTCCGACATTTGCTGTTAGCTCTCTCTCCTGATGTTGTTTTATTTCAGGAAACTATGACTAGTCCTTATCCTGCTTTATTTTCCTTTTCTAAACTTTGCCCGGGCTGGGAGTTTTGTGCCCTTAGCTCTAATGGTTTGTTTGGAGGCATTATTTCTGGCTGGAATCCGAAAATTATTAAATGCAAAGCCTTTCATATTGCTGCTGGTATTATGCTAAATGCTTCAATCCGGGGATCTTCCCTCAATCTCTCAATTTTAAACTGCTATGGTCCTTACCTCAATCGGGACTCCTTCTGGAATGATGTGGCTTCGGGTGGTATTCTCTCTCTTCCAAATCTTATTTTAGCCGGAGATCTTAATCTGACTCTAAATGCCTCCGAGATCTGGGGCTCCAAAGCGCATCCTGACCCTCTGGGTCCTTTTTTCTCTAAAATTTTCTCTAACCATCATTTAGTGGATGTGGCTTCTCCCTGTGCTGGTCCTACCTGGAGGAATGGAAGGATCGGGGAAGATGGTATTTCAAAAAGATTGGATCGATTTTTAATATCAGATCAGTTCGCCAGCTTGCTTCAAAGGTATCATGTTTGGGCTCACAGATGTGGGATTTCTGATCATTTCCCTGTGGTTCTTGAATGGACTGATCAACATAGTCATTGTGCCTATCCCTTTAAGTTTAACCAATCCTAGTTAGACAATGAAGATTTTATTCATATGGTTCGTTCTAAATGGCCCCGTATCCTATCAAACCCCTCTTTGGATGCTATGCAGGATCTCCATAATAGACTTAGAACTCTAAAGGATAAGGTTAAGTCTTGGACTAAAGTAGAATCTTTAAAAATGAAAGACAATTCTGTTGCTTTGGAAAAGGAAATAAGCTCTATTCTCCTCTCCTCTCATTCAACAATTTTAAATCAAGAACAGCAACAAAAATTGAATTCTCTTAAAAATGATCTTCAAAAGCTGATTGATCATGAAATTAATTATGCCAGACTTCAAAGCAGAATTACCTGGGCTTAAAAAGGGGATGCTAATACTAAGTTTTTTCATGCTGTGGCTTCAGCCCGCAAAAATCATAATGCAATTTGGAGTCTACAAGATGAATTGGGCAATTGGGTTTCAGATGATAAAAGTCTTAAAGACCTTGGTATTCGTCATTTTAAGACCTTGTTTGAAGATGATCATTTGACTAATCTGGAAGCTCAACTCAAGGTTATCAGTCTCTTTCCATCTTTTATCAGTTCAGAAAAGATAATAGCCTTTACTAGACCTATCACAATCTTGGAAGTTGAAAAGGATTTAAAACTCTTTAAAAAAGACAAGGCACCTGGCCCGGATGGATGGCCGGTTGAGTTTTATTTGACTTTCTTTGATCTTATGGGTCCTCTTCTTGTTAATGTGGTAGAAACTTCCAGAATCTCAGGCAGACTGTCTCATGCTCTCAACTCTACTTTCCTGGCTCTCATTCCGAAGGTTGATTTGCCTGTCTCCTTTGCAGACTTTCGCCCCATTTCCCTATGTAACCTCTGTTATAAGCTCATTTCTAAAGTTGCGGCTATGAGGCTTAAGCCCTTCCTTGATGAAGCTATTTCTCCTCAACAATTTGGTTTTTAAAAAAATCGCCAAATCCTTGAACCCATAGCCATTTCTCAAGAGGTTCTTCATACTGTCAATTCCAAAAAAAGGTGTGCTCTTATTCTTAAATTGGACTTATCTAAATATTTTGACAGAGTTAATTGGACTTTCATCCGTCTCCTTCTCATTCAAATTGGGATTCCCCTTGTTGGGGTAAACTGGATTATGGGATGTGTTTCTTCAGCCAACTTTGATGTGCTAGTTAATGGCTCTCCATCTTCCTTTTTTTCTGCCTCTCGGAGAATCAGGCAGGGGTGCCCTCTATCTCCCCTCTTATTCATTCTGGTCATAGAAGGGCTTAGTCTGTTGATTGAGGATGCAAAACGAAATGGAAAGATTAAAGGAATCAAAATTTCATATCAGCTTTTTCTCACTCATTTACTTGTTGTAGATGATGTGATCTTATTTGGCCTGGGTACATTTGAGGAATGGTTAGCCTTCAAAGCCATACTTGATATTTTCTGTGAGGCTTCTGGTATGAGTATTAATGTAAACAAATCAAGTTTTCTCCATAATGATCTGAGTGTGGACACCCTCCATAGAATTACAGATATTCTCCCTTTCAGAGTGGATGATATTCGAAAAGGGTTTGGCTATCTTGGCTACTTTCTTAAGCCATCAGGTTACTTGATAAAGGATTGGCTCTGGCTGGTTACAAAATTTGAAAAGAAAATTTTTCATTGGACAAATAGATACCTGTCTTTGGGAGGCAGACTTGTCCTCACTCGTTCTGTATTATCAAGCATGCCAGTTTATTGGATGGCTTTGGTTCCGATTCCAACCTCTATTTTAGACAAGCTCAGAAAGATGATCTTTGCATTTCTGTGGGGCTCTTCATCAAAGACTAAAAAATTCCACCTTGTGGATTGGCATCTTTTGGCTCGCCCCACTTCTCATGGTGGCTGGGGAATTAAACATCTTCCTAGCTTCAGTCTTTCCTTGAGGATGAAAAGCTTTTGGTTAGCTATAAATAGCAAGGGAATATGGAATCTTCTCATTGCTGTTAAATATCTGAAAAATAAACCTCTCCATATTTGGTTCAAGGATAAGAACTTCATTACTAGGAATGCCTCAATTATCTGGAGGGGCTTCATCTCCACTATATCCTGGATTGGCAGAGGCATCATTTGTAAAGCTGGGAATGGAGAGTCCATCAGTTTGGGTGCAGATCCATTCATTGGTATGGGATCTTCTTTTGTTCTGCCAAGAGACTTAAGGGATTACTTAGAAGACTTTGGTATTAGCTCCCTTGCCCAAGCTCGTAACCAAACTTCTTTTGCCACTGGTTATTGGTTCTCATCTGAAGATCTTGATCTCACCGGTGAATGGAAAACAACATGGGACAATTTTACTAGAGGATTGGAATATGGCCGCATTCGTCTCAATAATCAAATGGATACTATTTCTTGGTCTCATAACAATTATACAGGTCCTCTTATCGCTACTGAAGGATATAAATGCATATTCTCTGATATATGTTCAGAGATTAATGATTCAGTTCTGAAAATTTTATGGACTTTGAATATTCCTCTGAAAGTAAAATGCTTTATTTGGTTGATTCTTAGAGGAAAGATTTTAACCTGGGATCAATTGCAAAGCAGAGGATTCATGGGACCCAGTAGATGTGTTCTTTGTGAAGATAATCTGGAAGACATTCATCATTTATTTTTCTGCTGTCCATTCTCTGCTAGTATCTTCAATTATTTTGCGGTAAAATTCAAGTGCTCTTTCCCAGTTTTTAACTCTGTCCATTCCTTTTTGGACCAATGGTTCACCACTACAGCATGATCTGCTCCCTTCAGATACATTCCGTTGTTCATTCCCTGGGGAACCTGGCTTCTTCGGAATCATTGCTTATTTGAAAACAAGAAACCATCCTTCTCAGCTCTGATTTCCAGGATTGAAGGATTGGTTAATTCTTACCCTGTGCCGATTATTTTTCATAAACCCCGTAATCCTGGTCCTGCTCCATTAAAAAGCTTTCCTTGTGGATACTTTGATGGAGTTGCTGCAGAAAATCTTGGAGGCCCAGGTTTTGTGATTTTTATCAACGACTCTCACTTCTTCAGTTTCTCTATGGGATGTGGAAGTAGCACAAATACCAGAGCGGAATTATTGGCTATTTGGGCTCTTCTAAGAGTCGGCTTATTGATGGGAATTCCTATGCAGTTGATTTATGGTGACTCCATGGTTATTATTTCTTGGCTTAACAGAAATTCAACACTTGATGTTCCATCTCTGATGCATTGGTGTTCCGACATAATATATATGATTCATTTGGCCCCTCCGATGATCTTTAAACACACATTTCGTGAGCATAATTCGTTGGCAGATGAACTCTCAAAAAAAGCTTTGCATTTGGATATGGGATTTGTTTCTTTTTCAGAAACATTGGATGGTTTGGTTATTAACCAAGGCAGTCTTGATCTATTTTAGTAGTAGCTGATTCTTTATTATTCAGCTTATGATTTCAGTAGTTGATGATGTATCTCTTGTTGTTCTTGTTAGAGTCCACTCTTCCAGCCTGTTTTTGCTCTGAAATGTCTTGTTTAAAGTTCACTTCTGATTATTATCAGCATTTCTGACCTGATTTATTCAGGGATGATGAGGAAAGTCTGCTACGATCAGACTTTTTTTCTAGTTTTGATGCTCTGTTTTTGTCATTATTTCGTGCATGAGTCAGACCTGTTTATCAGTCATCATATTGGTATGTAAATGATGTCTTTTGATTCAACTGAATAACAAAGACTGGTATTTTTTCCTCTGAAAAAAAAAACGAAGTTGTTGGAGATCAGAGTTACTGAGATGTTGGAATCTATTTCATATAATTCTCGATTTGAACATTGTTGTGGTGTTTAAATTGCTTGACTGGTTAAAAAAAGGGAAGAGCCATACATCGTCATTGTACAAGGTCAAAGAATCGAAATCCAACCATTCCATGGGGATCAAGATATCTGGATCGTAAAAGAGGATCGAGGGCTAAAACAAATTCCACATTGTGTAGATGCACGAAGCTTAAGCCAAAAATGTAACTTAAAATCCCATTTCAAATTGTTTTATAACTTTTGAAATCCACTGTAGATATATTCATAATAGATCCTATGGTCTAGGATCATTTCTCCAAGTCAAGTTGCATGGAGGTAACGAGAAATCTATGCACGAATTTATTTGTAAATTTAGCTATGAAACATTTGAATTCCAATCAAGTTGATCGAACGGTCCCTGTTCATTTCGCTCGGAGTTTATGCTGACATGGATTCTCACAAGAATATACCCAAAATTATTATAGAATATGGTTCCCTGCGATTGAAATCCGCAATCCTGTCAGTTTGGAGAAAAAGTTTGGCATACTGTCAAATTAAGGTGTTGACTAAAACCATTGCTTAATGGATTCGATACTTTGGGACATATTTGACAATACCGATATATTTGATGGAAATGACATATTTTGGCAGTGCACTAAAATTAGTTAACTCTATAACAGATGTTGGAAAGTTTTGATTATTTATGTATAGAAAGGATTAACGAATACGATAAGGAAAAGTTATGATTTTGGTTTGAAGGAAAAGTTATGATTTTGATTTGAAGAGGCATATTATTTTGAAAAGATAAAACGTTTTGAAAGCAATGTATTGGTTCAAAGATATACATGATTATTGAAGAAACATATAATTAAGAGGCCCAGTAAATTGAAAAACATTTATGTAGTTTAAAAATGAAGATAAAATGGTGAGATCAAAGAAAAATGAGAAGAATAAAAGAAGTCTCTAAAAATTTTAAGTGAAGATCGGAAGGAGAGGCTAGTGAAAGAATGAGAAGAATATATATAGTTTTTGAATATATGAAAACCAAAACAAGGGTGGTAGGGTGGTGTTAGGAAAGGCTACAAGCCTACATAGGGGTTGTAAAATAGGGTGTTGGTGCATCCTTTCAGTTGGAGCTAATAAACTAGGGATTTATAGCCTCTTTCTAGTTGTAGCTGGTAAATAGGGTGTTGGTGCATCATTTTAATTGTAGCTGAAGAAACTTGGGGATTGAGTTTTCTATCAAGTTGTAGCTTGTAAACAGTTTTGTAAAACTTATTATTGAGAAAGTGTTTTGGTGGTTTGCCCTTTGTGGATTCCACGATAAAAATCCGTGTCCATAATTGTTTATTGCTCATAACATGTTGCTTAATAAATATTTAATTTGTACTTAATACTAATTCATTTAATAAATTTAAAAAAGACAATACCGATTCACCCCTGTGAGTATTGCTTGATAAATCAACACTAAAATATGAGAGAAATTGTTTGTTTGATAAATCTCCATGAAAGTTCTCTAAATTATGATGCTTATCAATAAATGGTGAGATATATTAGAGGAAAATATATCCATCCCATCAGCCACTTTAATATTATATTTCAGAAAAACATTAATTAGTTTGTTGAAAATTCTATTTCAGCTCTACATGTACAAGACATTGGTAATGAAACCTTCACTTCATTCTCTCATTAAGACAACGAGAATATAAGTTGTAATTATTTCCAGAATTTTGATTTTAATGATGTAATGGTGGATTTGGAGAATTCTATTTTTGAAGAGATTCCATTGTATGATAATAAATGTTGGATGCGTTTAATTCTTCATTTGATAAAAAAGAGAGTAGGAATTATTGGAAACTATTTAGTGATCCCATCTAACACTTGTGGGGAAGATAATTTTGGAAAAAAAAACAGATGAACCTTTTGAATAGCTATGTGTAATAGGTGTATATTAAAAAAAATATTAATTTATAACGATGTTTGCATCTTAATTATTAAAAAAATTCAAATTGATTGCATAAAACTAATAGTCTTTTTATGCCTTAAATAATTTAGAAAATTTTCAAATTTGCCAGCATGTTAATGATGCTAAAAGTGGTAGAAATTTTCATTCATCTACTTCTTAAAATTTTTGTGATTGTGCATGTGATTTTTCAACTAGAAGTCATGTTTTATGTGCTGGAAATTTGTATGGAACACGATAATACTGAGTGCATATTATACTAGCCATTTCCAACAATTTATTTGTGAACAATAAATTCATTTTTAGATATAAAATATCATTTATACTTCATCTTCATGCTTGGTAGAAGACAATTTATTATTGGAGCAACCTACATGCTCAAGAGTTGAAGGTGCTAATGATGTTTCTCTTGCAGATTGACCTTCAGAGAGGTAGTTAATGTTTCGAATATTGATGATGGGTTTCCATATTCATTTTCAAAACCTTATTTTAGTCATCTTCAACATCATATTGAATTAGCACCGATTAGCATGTGTTGGAACATGCTATCCTTGTTCAAAACATTTTATTGGTTATTATTCATGTAATGTAATTTATTTTTGCGTCCATGTTGTAAATGAGTTTCCAATAGACATTGGCCTTATTGTAAATGTTAGCTTGTTTTGGATCATTACCAAACAAAAGGGAAGAGTCCATGGCCTTGAGGAGATCCTTGGATGGCTGCATTGGTTGTTTTATTTCAGTTATCCTTTTGCATCGTCCTATAGTAGATTAAAGTAGGACGAATAAACTCAACACATGTGAGCACTAGTTTGTCTTTAAACTTGCTTTTTGCATTGTTAAAGACAAGTTTTTGAGCTTTGGTTGATGTAAATGTATTAAGTTTGTGGTGTTTACATATAGGAATTGAGCCATCCCACCACATTTGTTTTGCTTCCTCTTACTTATATATGAGCTATCTTGATATTTAAACCAAATATTTTTGAGGTTCTCATGTACTCCCCAGAAGATCACATGTCTCCAATGGAAGCCTAATGTTATACAACATATTGTATAAGGTTTCACATAGTGATTTTCAACACCTTGATGAGATTTTTCACCTGTACCTTTATAGCATTTGATGGATTAAGGGGCATATACATCTTCAACAAGCCTCTTCTCTTCTTGGCATTATTGATAGAGATTTTTGGTGAAGGGTGCTTCATATACGATTCATGTATCTTCATCTTGTTGTAGGCACTTTTTTGTTGTTGATCATTGTTGGAGAGATCATTTTATTATTCCCCTTGCTCACGATGTTCCAGTCCCAACTTTCACTTGGTTATTGCATGTTATGTTCGTGTCTTGGTCATAGTTTCTTGTGTCCTCACAATGGTGTACTTTCCTAATGTTTTTCTTTGATATCACTACTTTCATCACCTTTCCATCATTGTGTGTAGGTAACTTCCATATTTCATCACATTTTCACTTTGTGCCTAGGCATCACCCATATCACACTCATATTCCATCATATCTCTAATCCTAGAAGGTGCATAAGTCATTTCATCAATACTCATATATGTTTCCCTTCATAATTAACTTTTGACTTGTCATATTTCATTATTTCAAATTTTCATGAGTGAACATCGCAAAGTGACATACGGTATTTTATTTATTAATTAATTAAACCCAAACCTTAGGTGGAGCACTACATTATTGGCATATTAATATCCATATGTTATAAACCTTCGTTGATGCCTCCTTACTCAAGTTTCATATTAAAATGTTTTAATATTTCACTAGATAATGAAATCTTGTGACCCATGCGGTACAACACATGAGGGTAGTGCCCCCCTTTTGGCATTGGGTTTGATCTATAGTGGAGTCACCACTTTTGTTAATGGAAATATTTAGCCAATGTAGACAAAGGTTGTTTCCCTAGTCTGAATAACTCAAATATAGAATAAAACACCTACAAAACAAAGAATCTTTCCCTATAATTAACTAGACTAATTGAATTGGCTGCTCTCATACCTTTTGACAGGATGTGAAGGTATGAACTTTGTTGTGCTTGAGTTATGCGGAGATCCTGCAATAGACACAAAAGAAACAAACCAAATGAGAGTAACAAGATAATATGAAATTCTATGTAAATGACCAAGGAAATAAACAATAAACAAAGCATAAAAATAAGATACACAGTGTTTATGTGAAAGAAACAATGCTTGCATTAAAAAATAATGAAGGAGAGATCACAACCAAGCCTTGGTGTTGGGAGCTCTTTTCAATGGGGTCTTGCCTCAAGATTCACCTTGTCTCCTAATCACTCAAGAAAGTCTAAGATAATTTGGACAGAGTTTAGATGCTATCACACAATCTTCCTCCACTTTCCCATGAGGGGTGAACCACTATTTAAAGGCCTCAAAGGATAGAGTGGGTTGAGGATTCCAAGGAGGAGGTGGAGGGATCATCCCTAAGATAGGGGAACTTGAGTTCCATCTGTCCTGATTCTTAGGGATGAGGTTCCACAAAGGAATATTTGAGAAACCTATCGAAACTTCTATTTTTTCATTCATAAGTCAAGCACAACACTTTTTATGAGGAAGAAAGGCAGTGCTAGGGGGACACTTCCTTTTGTAAAAAGGCAGGAGGAGGTGGAACCGCTCCTTGCCAATGAGAAAGGTGAGTTCCTAATGTAGGTACCATTGTCCTTGCACAATTAAAAAGTGTGGCGGTGGCTCAGAGTAAGGAATTACTCTTTCTCACTCATTTTTAACTTCAGTCTCTGAGGAATTTTAGACAATAAATGAGATACATATCTCATAACATGATGGTGACGAGAATTAGGTGTAATAGGAAAACATGTTGAGGCAACCATAAACCCCCAAATAAAGAGAAGCCCTAGAGAGAGAGAGAGGGGGGGGAGGGAATACAGTGTTGATGTATTTGTAGCTTTGAAAGATATTATGATGTATATTATCATTGTATGTTGTTGTACCCCCTACCCCCTCGCGGGATGTCTTAATTGTGTCTAGACCTTGAGGTACTACCTTTGTTGTAACTCATGGAAATAGTCACTAGTGTAAAATCATGTAATGTGTATTTGGAGTCTCTCTGGGAGAAGTCGACCCTATTAGGGAAGACATGTGGGCCCCAAGATTATGTTTGGTCAATGAATTGAAAGGGTATAAATAGGGAGCCATTATCCCTCATTTATACACACCTCACGCTCTCAAGTTCACATGAGAGAGAGAGAGAGAGAAGACGAAAAATATATAACTGTTGAATACTTCTTATTACTGCTTTTGATCATCTTACTATTCTTAGGAAGTTTGTGGGGTTTTCTCCTTTACGGTTTCATCGGTGAAAATATTTGTGTCTCGTGAACCTTTTATATCTTATGCATCTTGATGTACTTACTATTCTTTCATATAAATATCCTAGATAAACTAATCAGATCTAAAGAAAAAACTAACATGGTATCAGACCCTCTCTGAAAGAAGGAACTATACGACAACATAAACTAGGGCTTACTAGTTCAATGTGTTCTCTCCACAGATCATCAAGAAAATAGGGCTAGGATAACTTGCCTCAGTAGGGCACATATTTTGGTGGAAACAGTTTCAGATTTGAACAAGTTTCATTTTTTACCCTGTCACCTGTGCTAGGAGGAATTGGGGCATCAAGTTTCAGAGGCTTCCCACCTCAGTTTTCATAAAGTGACCTTGCTAAGAAACTCACTCTAAGGAGGCGCATCTTTCTGTCCAAACAGAATTCCCAAACTCTAAGTTTGGAAAATTAGGGGTTCTCTAACAAACCCAAGGTCAACAAGCTCTGTAATAAGGTTTGACACCTCAAATAGGTAAGATCTAAATCTTTGATATTTCAATTTGAGGTTCTCATTTGAAAAGATGACTCACCATACTCAGCTTGAGGACAAGCTTGGAGGGGATGATAACTTCTCTCAGATCCTCTCAGAGCATGGAAGTATAGAATCTCTCAGATCCTTAAAGAAAATGACTTGGATTAGTTTATAACTGGAGAAGTTCCAGAACTAGAGGGAGATGAGGATAAGGATACTCAAAAGAGAAGCATGGATAAGGCTAAGAGAATAATTGCAGATTATATTAAGGGTCACCTCCTCCCCCATGCGTCTTCATTCAAGACACCGAAGGAAGTATATGATGCTTTGACAAAGATGTTCGAAGGAAAGAAAATTAACCAGAAGATGACTTTGGGAAACTAGTTGAAGAATGTGAAGATACATAACTCGAAGACTATACAATCTTACTTCACAAGGGTTTCTCAAATCAAAGAAAAAGTTGAAGTGGTTGAATATAATGGGACTCATTCATTCAAGGGATTTGTGCAAGAAGGAGGTTGATCTCTATCAATAGAATCCAAGGATAATGTGCACAAGAATAATCTCGACTCCTGGCAAGAGAAGAGAAGATGGGAGCAACTGAAGATCAAGCTCTCACAGTTCACACTAGGAAGAACTTCAAGAAGAAGGAGAAATTTATTACAAAAAGAAGAAGGGCAAGAAACAAAAGAAGACCAAAAGAGATACTTCAGATGTTCGATTCTACACTTGTGATGAAAAGGGACATTTTGCAAGAGATTGTCCCATCAGGAAAAAGAGACACCATGATCATATTATCGAAGATGCTGAACCAACAAACAAAAGATTCAGATGAGAGAAAGATGATTCGAATGAAAACTATGTGCTAATTGCAACACTTACATGAACTCTCTCACATGAAGAGCAATGATTATAATCGTTCATTAATATATCTGAACATGAGTCACCACACAAGGTGAAACTTAGGGATGATTACCAATACCCCATAAAAGAGAGTGGAGAAGATTCATACAAGCTTGAGTTCGAGAAATCCTTAAAGATGAAGGATGTGCTATGTGTTTCAGGATTGAAGAAGAATCTTCTCTCCATCTCTGCACTAGATGTAAAGGGAATTAGGGTTTCTTTTGTCGATGGCCAATTTTTGATGTGGCCTAAAGGAAAGACAATAGAGGATGCAACAATGAGTGGAAAAGAAGACGAAGGCTTGTACAAGCTAAATGGATAGCCTGAACATGCACCGGTTCATGAGTCAATTGAACCAAGTGAACTATGCCACAGAAGGATTTCACATGTGCACTATAGAGCACAACGATGGCAAGTAAAGCAGTCTCAGGATTTCCAGAGATCCAGGCAAAGCATGAAGGAAATTGCAAAGGATGTGACAAGGGAATAATGCGAAGAAGAAATTTCCCAGCAGTGAGAGCAGGGCTAAAGGAATAATGGAGTTAGTACACTCGGATGTATGTGGACCCATGTCTTCTAGCTCATTAAGAAAGTATGTGTACTATGTTTCCTTTATAGATGATTTCTCACGTAAGACTTGGATATATTTATTGAAAGGGAAAAGGGAAGTTTTCAGCAAGTTCAAGGAATATAAATCCTTGGTCAAGAACCAGAATGATATGAAGATCAAGATTCTACGGTAAAAAATGGCAAATAATTCACATCAGAAGAATTCAAGGAAATCTACAGAGAGTTTGAGATTAATAGGGAGTTGAGCACTCCATACAATCCTCAGCAAAATGGGGTTGTATAACAAAAGAATTGAACCATCATGGAAGCAACAAGGGAAATGCTGCATGACTAGGATCTTCTTATGCACCTTTGGGAGGAGGCAATAAGAACAAATTTGTATGTACAGAACCGTACTCCTCATCGAGTACTTGATAACAAGGATCCTGAAGAGGCTTTCTCGAGAGAAAAACCATAAGTCAACCATCTAAGAATATTTGGTTTCCCGGTGTACATACATGTCCCAAAGGAGAAAATGACCGAGCTCGATCCTTCTAGGAGGAAGGGTATATTCATAAGATTCAATGATACATCAAAGGCCTACATAATATACTTCCCAGGATTCAAGAATATCGACATTAGTAGAGATGTAACCTTTGATAAAGAATCGACATACTTCATATCCAGGAGGACACCTATCCAGGAAGTCAAGGAACCTAAAGAGACTAGAGTATAAGATATGGAGATTAGAGAAGCAATTCCAGAAGACCCTAAAGATCATGAAATGACAGAACCACAAGAACCGGTAGAGACAATCCTCGAGATGGACTCCCACAAGAGGAAACCATCATGGGCACATGAGCTCATATGAGAAGCTGAAAGGTATGGTGCTCCAGAAGGAATACATAGAGAGAGAAAGAGGGAAAATATCTACAATAGCTATGTGGCCCTACTGTGTGACATCATTGACAGAGAACTTTCCACCTATGAAGAGGTCGCAGAAAATAAATAATGAAAGTATGCTATGATCGAGGAATATTAGTCGATTATGAAGAATGATGTCTGGGACATAGTTCTGAGACTGGAGAAGAAGTCTGTCATGACTTCAAAGTGGATCTACAAGATCAAGCATGCTGCAGATGGAAGCATCGAGAAATGCAAGTCAAGTTTCATAGCACGAGGCTTCTCATAGAAAGAAGGAATATACTACGAAGAGACATTTTCACACATGGCAAGGTACACTTCCAATAGGACCATACTTGCATTGACAGTAGATATGAAATGGAAAATACACCAGATGTATTTTAAGACAAATTTCTTGAATGGGGTAGTCAAGGAGGAAGTGTACATGGAACAACCATTGGAATTCGAGACACATGACAGGAAGACCCATGTGTTTGAATTGATGAAGGCCTTGCATGGATTGAAACAAGCACCGAGGACTTGGTACGACACGATGGATAGATTCTTGATGAACTTGGGATTTACTAAGAGTAAAGTGGATTCCAACCTCTACTTCAAGGTGGAAGACAGAAGACCAGTAATACTCTTGTTATGTGTAGATGACTTGTTTTTGACAGGTAATGAGGAACTCATTACATATGCAAGGAGGAGGCTTGCTACAGAGTTCGAGATGAAATACCTAGGTATGATGCACTACTTAGGCATGGAGGCATGGCCAAGTGCAGATGGGATTTTCCTTGGTCAAGGAAAGTATGCAGTGGAGATTCTGAAGAGATTCAGAATGTTGGACTACAAGGCGATAGTCACACATATGACATCTAACTTGAAGCTTCTGGGTGATGCTTCATCTGAGTCGGTTGATGCCACAATGTATCGTCAAGTGATTGGCTCATTGATGTATTTGATGAATACAAGCCCATACATATGCTTTGCGTTGAACACCCCAAGTCAGTTTGTAACGTACCCAAAAACCATATCCATAAAATAAAGCATAATCATTATAAGCTATTCAAAGATATAGATTTCGAAAATATAAAAAACTAAATGACTGAAGGAATGTGAACCCCAACTATTTGAAAATTTAAGTTAAATGACCCAAAATAAAAGACACAAAAACCTCGATGCTTTCATGGATCTGCCATTCGTATTTTATGTTCTAACCCTTATTCCATACATTATTGTTAGTGTTGGCATTTATTATTGCGGATTTTGATATACTAGTTATAAATTCAAATGAGTCAGGATTGAAGCTGAACTTACTCCACGAAACTCTCAAATTCAGAGTTCAACAGAGACTAGCAGAATATTACAAACCCAATGACAGATTGAGGTAAAAAGGCTCGGTAAAAAAGAAAATTGGAGACCTTCTAAGATAAATAACTCGGCAATAGACTGGCAGACAAGGTGGATCTCAACTGGATTTAAATACTGGAAATCATCTATTTTTTTAAATGACAGTTCAATATAAAAAAATATAGCAAGGTGCAAATGACTTCACGCGTATCCAAAGTCTAGATCTGAAATTTATAAGTAAAACAATACTCTGCAAAATCTAGCCCATATCATTCAAAATTACTTACTTGGGAATAAGGTTGAAAATAACTACTTGGAGAATTAGTTCCTCCCAACCATAGGAGGAAGCAACTGAATGGTTTTCTCCACTCCACCCCTGAGCTGGATCACCAACCATGCACCAAAACAACAAGTAAATTCCACGCATCACTCAATCCTCGAGTCTGTAACAAGTTTTCACGATGGACTTATAAAATAGAAAAACACTCATCACATGCACTTAAGAATCGTTTTCCCCATGCACAACAAGGCGTCTCATGCTATTTTAGTGCACTCATATATATAGTTTTTTCCCAGGTCTTATGCCATCCCAATCAAATCTCCAATCAGATCCTTAAATCCCTATGATTTAGGATCTTGTCTGGTTGTCGAGTTTTGGATTGGATTTGATTGGTATAAATCATTATAGCTTGCTTACACATGTTACTTGGTGCCATGGTTGTGTCCCCTCATGTAGTTGAATTATCCAAGTGTCATTTTCCTTATATAAGAATTAAATAAAATGGTTTTGTTGTGCAAATGTCATTTGTGTTTTTGAGTTTCATAACTCATTACATAAAAATAAATTTTCAAAACACAAAAATAAAAGTAATGTCTTGGGGGTATTACATAGTTCCTAATAGATCCAAGACATGTTCACCTGATACCTGGAAAGCATGTTCTGAGGTACAATGGATTATGGGCTCAAATATGGTGCGAATCAAGATATTAACGTACACGATTATGTTAATTCGGAGTGGGAAGGTAGCACCACTGATAGGAAGAGTACCTTAGGTTATTGATCCAGTTTGGGATCTGGCATGATCTCCTAGTTCAGCAGGAAGCAATCATGTGTGGTGCTGAGTACATCCGGGGTAGAGTATGTTTCCTCTTGCTCAACCAGTTACGAGGCAGTGTTACTGCGAAAGCTACTGTCTAACTTATTTGATCTCCAATTGGATGTGACTTGTATCTTCTCTGACAATCAGATTTGTGTGAAGCTATCGAAAAACCCAGTGTTCCATGACAAGTCGAAGCATATCAAGATCAATTTCCACTGTATCGGGGATATGGTGCAGATAGGAGCAGTGAAGCTCTATTACATGGCAATATAGGAGCAGATAGCTCATGTGTTGACCAAGCATCTAGCTAGAGTGAAGTTCGAGTACTTCAGAGAAAGACTTGGTGTGATCCATATCAATATCCCTCGAAAGAGGGAGTGGTGTGTTCTAGCATAGCTAGAGAGACATGTTGTCTGAGCGTAACATTCTGGTGAAGTTTGTAGGTTGATCATACATAATCAATACTATATGTTATCCTTGGATAAGTCATGGGGAAGGTCATAAGTTATCCTTGGATGTAATCAATCGCGATGTGTTTCTATGCTAGAAATAACTAATGCATAATATCTGACATGGGAAATGAGATAGGTTGGCTGAGTAGGAAAAATCCTAGTGAAGAAGTATGCTCGGACATAATCAGTCATGTAGGTTGTCCTTGGAAGTAATCAGTCCTGGAGAAGCTCGAAGGTTATCCTTGGACGTAATTAGTCCTGTGACAGGTTATTCAAGTGTAAAATGAGACCTAGTGTGGTACGTAGGTTACTCAAATGTAATAAGTCCTATGGGTTTTCTGAGTGTAAAATGAGACCTGGCGTGGTACACAGGTTATTTGGATGTAATACGATCCGAAGATTATCTGAACGTAAAATATCTCGAACATAGGTTGTTAATATGTAATAAGTCCTTGAGGTTGACCAGGGAACATAAAAGGTCCTGATGTAGCAGGTTGTTTGGTCGTAATCATTCCTTACATATATAACTATATATGTGTTTCCATGTTGATATGATAGGTCATGAAGCACAAGAGGTGCACCTAGGCAGTTCTCCCTTTACTGGTAGAATGTAGTTTGACCATTCAGAGACGTAATGCATTGAGTGTGCTCCTAGGCGATTCTCCGATAGTAGAAGCTGCAGGTTGTCTTAATGAAGTGAAAATTATCCTGACTTACTACTATGGTGAAATAACGCAGGTGGTCTGCATATAAAGCTTTGATCTTTGTTTTTTTTTGTGTAGGACAAAAGAGATGATTTGGATACAACGAGATGAAGGTAGGAGACACATGTTATTTCCATGGAAATGTAAAGACGGTCATGAACTGTTCCTATGAGATGGATTTCTCGATATGTGATGAAGACTAGTCCTACACCCAGTTGAGAGAGGGTTGGCTCTGTAGAAACTTCCGATGAAAGATAGTACCATTCGATGATCAATAATAAGAATATGATGGAAGCAACTATGATGATGAATCTATGACTCCATGATGATTACTTCGCGATGAAGACTTGACCAGATGTGTTGATGACTCTGAAGAGAGAGAATTCCTTCCTAGTTAAGGGGAAGTGTTGATGCATTTGTAACTTTAGAAGATATTATGATGTATATTATCATTGTAAGTTGTTGTTCCCCCATTGGGGATGTGTTTACCCCCTTGCAGGATGTCTTAATTGTGTCTAGACCTTGAGGTACAACCTCCATTGTAAGTTGGGGAAATAGTCCCCAATGTAACATCATGTAGTGTGTATTTGGAGTTTGTCTAGGAGAATTCGGCCCTGTTAGGGAAGACATGTGTGCCCCAATATTATGTTTGGTTAGTGACTTGAAAGGGTATAAATAGGGAGGCTCTCTCCCTCATTTATACACACCTCACACTCTCAAGTTAGCATGAGAGAGAGAGATAGACAAAGGAGGAGAGATAGATAGCTGTTGAATACTTCTTATTACTGGTTTTGATAATCTTACTATTCCGAGGAAGTTTGTGGGGTTTTCTCCTTTGTGGTTTCGTTAGTGAAAATCTATGTGTCTCGTGTATCTTTTATATCTTATGCATATTGTTGTACTTGTTATTCTTTTTTATAAAGATCCTAGATAAACTAATCAGATCTAAAGAAAAAATAACATACAACTTATGTCTTATGTGTACAACACTTTAGGTAAGTTCTCTCCTCCCTTTAGCACACATGTTGAGGAAAACCCCAAAAATCAAATTTTTTTCTAAAATTAAAACTTTAACACATGTTGAGGCAAACCCCAAAAATCAATTTTTTTTCTAAAATTAAAACTTTATTATCTTTCCACTTTATAAATTTGTTGAGCGTCTTTTTGGTCCCTCTTTATCTCTTGAGTCTTGACACACATGTTGAGAAGGTGGTTTAGCTTGCACTTGTTTTGAGAGGTTAGTTATTCATTCATCCTAGTTTTTTTTACCACTTTCCATTCAAACTCATTCATTCACCTAATCTTATACACATGCCCACTTACCTTTTTCATACTTATATTCTTGAGACAATCTTCTAGGTGGCGCACTCACTCAACGAGGAGTACACTTGCATCTTTCACTTGTCTTGATCACACTTAGTTGACGGTAAAGTGACTAAAAACTAATGCACATGTTCCTATGTATTTCTATTTTAAGACAATGGTTGAGCCATGCATATCACTTATGCTATTTTTGGAGTATGTTGCATAACAACTCCAATATTTTATCATTTCTTTGGATTTTCATGGAGTTAGTAAACAAATAGTATTTTTAATTGTAAGAGAGACTTAATTTACTTTATTGAAATAATATTTTTGTTCATTTCATTTGTGATTTAAGAGTTAGAGAATTGAGAAGTGAGTAAAGAAGTAGACTAGGAGCTTGGAGATGAGGATGGTGCTTCTTTCTGCAATGAAGAAGTAAGGTATTGTTGTCTTGATATAAGGTTATGTTTATGTTTCTCATTTTTGTTTTTAATTATTTGTAGAAGATACCTCTTGTCATCACATTTATTTGAAGACCAAATAATAATTTATTTTATTTTCTGAATACTCAATGTGAGGAGGTTCTTCTTCTTTATCTATATTTTCTTATAATTATGTTTTATTTACATTTTTCTAACACACTAATTGTTGAAATATATTAATAATTCAACCTAATATAATATCACCTTCATATAGTTTGATGAGTGGAAAATATAGCCCTCCAAGAGTAAATTTCCACACTTAGTATCCTACAAACATCTTAAGGTTCAAAGAATCAAGTTAGTTATTTTCACCTTACATACACAACTAAATGGTGAAAGGGTCAAATTAGTTATTTTATCTAAGAAGGTGCAATCTGTCACATTATCCCTTTCTACCACATAAACCTACATTAATTGTCGATTGTGAGACAATACAAAAGTCCTTTCATTTATACAATATCTTATCACTCCATCATCCCTTAAGTTGATAGGCATTGGTCACATCATCTCATTTCCTTATTCTCCTCTCACTACATTTCTTATTTTCTACGTCACTTTTTCCCCATTTCCATCACATTTAAAATACTATGACTTACTCTTCCTATATAATCACCTAGATCCTCCACTCAATAGCCTCAACAATCTTACTTAAGGATACCCCGCTTAAGCTGGATGAGAACCAACATATAGAGGGAGAAATAGATATTTAGGCGAACTGGGTAGCCTTCATGGGTTGCACAAAACTAGCTCCTTGTTGCTTGGGACTTAACATCATATAAGGTGCTATATTTTACTGTAACAAGTAGTATAATCCTTGAATGCGTGCATGGGGATAAGTCTGTGAATAAGGAAGAATCGATGGCCCATAGGAAGAAGTTAATACATGCATGTAGATATAATCACATTCTTGAAAGAAAATGCAACTCAAGCTTCCAAGGAAATGAAAAAAACAAGTTATCATGTAAGAAGGTTTGGAGATTTGGATAGGCTTGTAGAAGAATAAAGTGATGAAAATCAACTAGAAAAACAAGAATAAAATCCAAACTTTTCATATCTTGAGAGATTTAACATTTTAAGGCAAGAAAAGAAGGATCCACCCTTGAATTTCTGAAATGTATTGAATCTCCTCACATTTCAATTACATTGGTACAAGCCATAAACAATACTCCAATATATGAAAACCAAGTTCAATAATTATGCCAAATCCCTATAGTTAAAAGAACACAAAAATATGCAACAATGCTACATGTTTGTGTGATAATCAATGCCATTTTTGGCAAAGAAGTTGTGCCCAAGTGCGAAGATCCCACTAGCACTTTAGTGGATACAAAATTTAATGATTTTATCATATTGAAGGTGTTATTGGATCTTGAACTAATGGTAAATATGTTGTTATTAAAAATCATGAAGTTGAAGTTGACTATGTTAAAGTTGCAGCATCATGAGTCATTCTCCAAGCCAATCTTGTGCGCCATGATTGGGCCTTATGTGTTGAGGTAGTGCCTTAGGGAGCCTGAGTTGGAATTAGGAAACTTAGAGTAGAGCCTTGAGTTGGACTCAAGAATGACTAAGCCTTATATGTAAAGGTTAGGCCTCATGTGTTGAGGTGAATGCTTTGATATGTCAAAGTGATGATGTTGTACAATCTTGTTGGACACGACTAAGGACTTGTATGTTAAGTCAGATCATCATGTGTTGAGGTGGACCTCATGTATAGAGATAATGCTTTGCATGTCTAAGCATGAATGGTGTGTGATGTATTACTAACCATGGTCACTCAAGATGGATGAGATATTAAGTCACCTATAAATACTAGCCACCTCTAGAGTGAATTACTTTAGCATATGACCACTTGGAATGATAGAAATAAAATATGATCACATCATTGAACAAATATTCTTAGTGTAATTGATATGACAAATAAATTAAAGTTTGCACATGTGGACCATGTAGATAAGATAAGAGATAAAACATAAGTTGCATAAACAATAGAGAAATTTGAATTGCACATGAGAATGACTTCAGTTAATTAAGGAGAACTCGGTTTGATTAACTTTAAGTGATATTAACAATGAATGCTTAAGTTAATTAAGGAGAACTCAAGTTGATCACTTTAGTGATTCAATCAAGCATGATTTTAGTAAAGATAATTAACTCAGTATTGATAAATAAGATCTAATTAACTAAAAGTGTTTTGCATGACGACACTTTAGTTAAACTAAAAGATGACACTTAAGTTAAAAGATGACACTTAAGTTACACACTTGAGTTAACCACCTAACTAAGTGAACTCTCCTCCAGTTGAACATTGAGTTCATTCTGAAGTCAATTATTAAAGAGATGCATCATGTTTTAGTTATTATTCATTCCAGTCATTAAACAATTGATAAGACCAAGGAAAAAGAGTGAATTGGTGTGTTGACTTTTTGCATCACTGCATAAAAGGAGAATTGATGTATGGGCAGTGTGCATCAGTGTGGAAAATGTGAATTGATTTATGTGAAGGGCATATAGTTGGATTAATCCTTCTCTCTTCTCTAGCGCTTCGTGATTATACCGAGGGTGTTTGGTACTTATCTCGTATATTGCACCAGGGGTGTAGTATATTGTAAAAATATTCTCCACTATCCATTATTGTCACAAGAAGATTTGTTGGGGTTTTTTTATCCCTCATTTTTTGAGGGTTTTCGACAAGGTAATATTGTCTTATGTGTGAATGATTACGTGTATGAATGCTTGATTGATTTCAAGTACTTATTAATTCCACAATTCAAGATTAAATATCAAATCTCAACAAAAATTCAACATGGTATCAAAGCTCAAAGCATGAAGGAGCTAATTTTTGCAAGCAACCTTAAGCCCACGTTGATCCTAAATGGTAGAAGTTGAGAAAGGTAATTTAAGAACAATGGCCTCAAACTCAGTAAGGTTGAAAGACAATCTTGAAGGAACTTTGAACTTCAACACTTGGAGCCAGGATTCTGAAAATCCTGTAAGAGCACGACCTTGATGGATATGTATCTGATGTTGTGGAAGAGCCTACTACTAATGCAGGGCACACTAATTTTAAGAAGAACCAATATAAATATAATAGGATCATCTATGATTCAATGAAGGACACTTTAATATCGATGATTACTCTATTGAAGGCTACAAAGGAATGATTCAATACTTCGACAAATCTCTATGAGAAGAAGGCTCCTAGTCATAAGAGGGAATTGAAGAACAAGCTTTGAAATCTGAAGATGGAGAAGGATGAGACAGTTGCTTCCTTATTTACAAAATATCCCTAAAGTAAAAGATCAACTCATGAGCATTGGAGTGATGCTCGATGATGATGTTCTTATTCAAATTGTTGTCGATGGTCTCTCATCCTCATGGGGGACATTCATGGTTATTATAGTGATACAAGAATACAAAGACAATTTATTATACCTTACAACCCCCAACAAAATGGGGTTGTTGAAAGGAAGAACAAAACAATATGTGAGGTTGCAAAATCTATGATGTATGATCAAGATTTTCCTAACTCCTTATGGGAAGAAGCCTCCATCACTACTGCGTATATCCAGAATAAAATCCTTGATGTTATCCTGGGAGAGAAGACTCATGAATAAGTTTTCACACTTGAAAAAATAGATGTTGGACACTTGAATATTTTCAGTTGTCCTGTCTACATTGATGTGCCAAAATAAAACAGGAAAAATATTGACCATCCATAAAGAAAGGGACTTTTTTTTTGTTATAACAAATCCTCCAAAGCCTACAGAATCTATGTATTAGGTGAAAGAAACATTGAAGTCAACAGATATTTGGCATTCCATAAAGAGGTTTCCTTTAAGCACTCTAAGGAACTTCATTGTGATTCATATGGAGGATCATGAGACTACCATGATGGATAATCCATATTTTGGTTCACCACATTCAGATGTTGAGAGGGATAATCCAAAAGAGTCCTCAGATTCATTAGATCCCATAGAACCAATAGAACTAGTTGAAAGATCACTTGATGAACCTTCTGCTAAGAAGAGATTTGCATGGTGTCGATGCATGATACAAGAGGAAGAAAAGTATGGATCATTAGCAAGGACATCTAAAGAGAAAAATAGACCTGTTAGATATTCAGGATATGTTGCATAGATGAGTCACATCAATGATTCAAAACCTTCTACCTATGAAGAAGCTATAAACAACAAGTATGGAAAGATGCCATGGTAGAGGAATACAGATCTATTATTAAGAATGATGTATGGGAAGTGGTTCCAAAACCTAAATGGAAGTCCATATTAACTTCTAGGTGGATTTATAAAATCAAACATGCAGCTGATGGTGGTATTGAAAAGTATAAAGAAGGATTTGGAGCTTGTGGTTTGTCACATAAAGAAGGAATAGACTATGATGAGACATTCACTCCTATGGAAAGGTACACCACTATTTGAGTGATGATTTCACTTGCTTCGGTTCTTGGATAGGAGATTTACCATATGGATGTGAAGACTACATTCCTCAATGGTGAGGTTGAGGAAGAGGTATACATATAGAAACTGGAGGGGTTTGTAGTTCATGGGAAGGAATCCCATGTTTTCAAACTAAAGAAAGCCTTGTGTGGTCTTAAGCAATCCCCGAGGGCTTGGTATGTGAGGATTGACAGCTAACTTCGGAGATTGGGATTCTCCAAAAGCGAAGTTGATACAAACCTGTACTTCGAAGTTGTGAAGAACCAACCTCTGATATTGGTTATATATGTTGATGATTTGTTTCTTACTAGAGAGGAACATTTAATAGCTTGATGCAAGATGGATCTCACTTATGAGTTCAAAATGAAAGACTTGGGTCTTATGCACTATTTTCTTGGCCTTGAAGTTTGACAAAGGAAATATGACATTTTCCTATTACAATGAAAGTACATAGTTGATGTGATGTGTAGATTTAGTATGATGGCTTGTAAATCCATGAATACTCTGATGGTTTCTAATTTGAGGAAACTACATGAGTCAGAGTCCAGATTGGATCTAGTGGATCCTACTTTGTATATATAGCTAATTGATTCATTGATGTACTTGATACATTTGAGACCTAGCATATGTTATGTTGTGAGTATATTTAGTTAGTTTATGTCTAAACCTAAATACATACATTGGGTTGCTGCTAAGCATATGCTTAGATACCTTGGAGGTACTATTGCTTATGGACTCATATATGCCTCCAATGGAGGAGTGATGCTACTTGGATATGCCTACTCTAATTTGGGTGGTAGAATTATGGACCAAAAGAGTACATATAGATTTTTTTAAGCTTGGGTACAGTTATGATCTCTTGGCCTAGCAAGACGCAGGGCTCTGTAGCCCAGAGTACTAAAGAAGCAAAGTATACTACAACTAGTACCTCCTGCCAAGAAGTTGTGTGTCTTAGGAAGATACTTCTTGGGCTGTTCAGTGAGAATCTTGAGACTATAGTCATTCACTTTGATAGTCAGAGATGCATTAAGATCTCAAAAAACCCTATGTTTCATGACAAGTCAAAACACATTAAAATGAAGTACCACTACATCAAATACATGGTCTAGAGAGGTGTCATAAGACTTCAATACATTGCAACCGATGAGAAGATTGCAGATATGTCAACTAAGCCTCTGTCGACGACGAATTATAGGTACTTCTTAGACAACCTTGGCATGGCAAGGAATGCATCCCTTGCTGAGAGGGAGTGTTAAAGTTACATAATCACGAGCCATACTCCAATCTAATCTTGTGCTCTAGGATTGGGCCTCATGTGTTGAGATAGTTCCTTAGGGAGCCTGAGTTGGACTTAGGAAACTTGGAGTATATTCTTGAATTGGATTCAAGAGTGACTAAACCTTATGTGTAAAGGTTAATCCTTGTGTGTTGAGGTGAGTGCTTTGATATGTCAAAGTGATGATGTTGTACACTCTTGTTGGAAAAGACTAAGGACTTGTATGTCAAGTCGGATCCTCATGTGTTGAGGTGGACCTCATGTGTAGAGGTAATGCTTTGCATGAATTCAATTTGATGTATTACTAACCATGGTCACTCGATATGGATGAGCTATTAGGTCTCTTCTAGAGATTGGCCACCTCTAAAGTGAATTACTTTAGCATATGATCACTTGGAATGATAGTAATAAAATATAATCACATCATTGGACAAATATTCTTAGTATAATTGATATGATAGATAAATTAAAGTTGGAACATGTGGACCATGCATATAAGATAAGAGATAAAAGATAAGTTGCATAGAGAATAGAGAAATTTGAATTGCACATGAGAATAACTTCAGTTAATTAAGGAGAATTTTATTTGATTAACTTCAAGTGATATTAACAATGAATACTTAAGTTAATTAAGGAGAACTCAAGTTGATCACTTCAGTGATTCAATCAAGCATGATTTTAGTTAAGAGAATTAACTCAAAGTTAATAAAGAAGATCTAGTTAATTAAAAGTGTTTTCATGACGACACTTTAGTTTAAACTAAAAGATGACATTTAAGTTAAAAGATGACACAAAATTTAAAATATGACACTTAAGTTAAAAGACAACACTTAAGTTACGACACTTGGGTTAGCCAACCAACTAAGTGATCTAGCCTCCAGTTGAAGATTGAGTTCATTATGAAGTTAGTTAATAAAGAGATGCTCCATGTTTAAGTTATTAATCATTCTAGTTATTCAACAATTGATGAGACCAAGGAAACCTTGCGAATTGGTGTGTTGACTCGGTGCATTAGTGTAGAAAGGGTGAATTGGTGTGTGGGCAGTGTGCATTAGTTCCAAAACCACGAATTGATTTATGCGCGGGGAATATTATTGGATCAATCCTTATCTCTTCTCTATTGCTCAGTGACTACACTTGGGGTGTTTGGTACTTCTCTCTTAACTTGCACCAGGGGTGTTTTATATTGTAAAAGACATTCTTTGCTATCTATTATTGTGTTAAAAAGATTTGTTGGGGTTTTTTTCTCCCTCATTGTCTTGAGGGTTTTCTACAGGGTACATGTTGTGTTATGTGTGAATGATTATGTGTATGAATGGTTCATTGATTTCAAGTACTTAGTAATTCCGCAATGAAAGATTAAAGATCAAAGCTCAACAAAATTCAATAGAATAGACCTTTGAAAGGCTCAAACTCTTGCAAGTTGTTGTGTACCTAACCACAATAGCATTAGTTTGTATTAGAACTTATGTACATAACTATTTTTTTGTGCATGCTTATGATTTGTAAAATTTTTATATTTGTAAAAACACCAAATTTATATAATAAGGGTCAAATGACCTATTAGTCATTGAAGCTTTATGTTATATTTTTTTGGCTCTTTTTTGGTCTAAGTAGGGGTTTCCCTATCTCATATGTATTTCTTATCAATGTAATGGATAGAGAGTAGTTAGGTGCTTATACAACCCAATAAGAATGAGATGTAGAAAGTTGCGAATTGAAGTTCGATAAACGTGAAAGTGAAAAAAAGAGGCACCATAATAACAAAAATTAATATGAAAATTGCGATCATAATAAGAAAAATGAATATGAAAAAAAAAAAAACTATAATAATGAAAAGTAATATAATATTAAAATGAAACCAACAAAAATCAATCTTAGCCCCCATTTTTTAAGCACCAAGAGTTACTTTATAGATCTGAATTTAAGTTAGATTTATGTTGGTCACTATAATTGATCAGTGATAAGTGTTTTCTGGATATGTCTTCCTCCAATACTTAGATTTGTAGTTGCAATATACTAATATGAATATATTGTTTCTTCACTATGCTACCTTGACTATCACAATAGTGCTTCTCTAGTTTCTACTTGATACATTTTCTCCCATGTGCATAAATTGTGACATTAAAAGAGAAGATGAATACAAGGTTATTGAATATCATGAACATGCCAACTTATAAATATGAGGTGAGAATTGCATCATTTTTTGTAGAGATTTATATTTAGGATCAATGGAAGAATCAATAATCAAATCTCACCAAAATTTTGAAATAGCTTCTTCACAAGTGCGTTTGTGATAGATAGGTTTAGTGCATTAGAGAGAGGAGAGTGCAAACGCCAAGAATGATTGTTGAAAATAGGATTACACAAGTGTGTTAGATAGAATAAAGAAAGAGAAAATTGTAAAATTAAGTTCCCATATATTATAACACTTGGTATTTCAAACCCAAAAGATCTTAGGATGCAATGATGCAAGCGAGAGCTTGATTTTGTATCTACATGCAACTCAAATGAGGCATCCCTTCAAGATGGTGTTATAAGCCCACAAAACAAGGGTACACACCTCAAGAGAATTTTTGAACATACATATCAAGTCTAACTAGCTTAGCCTTGACCATAAACCTAGTATATAGATGAAATTAAATATGACTTTAGCCGTAATTACAAGCACACAATGATATATACATATTTTTGTGGCCACACGTATAGATTACACCAATAATTCCAACACAACCCCTCCACCCCCCACCCCCTTTAGTTGAACATGGGGGCACAAAGAGAAGTAATTACACTACAATATCATAAAACCTACTTCCTTCCCCCCTTAATGTTGAACAAAGGGGCATATCACATCCGTTGTGCTCCAAATTTCGTCCTTCATGAAACCATCAAGATCATCAATTGCTGACGTTAAGATCAAGTGAGATTTAGATGGGAGATGTATCTTGGGAAGGACATCAAAGTACTAAATATTGGCATGTGTAGAGAAGATCCCTCTTCGTAGTCATGTTATGCTGCACCTTGTGGGGCATCCCTAAATTCTCAAACAATTTTTTGTTTTTTTTAAGCCTAAGACACAAGCTAGATGTAATATCCCTCGTTCTCAACCCCTATTATTGTAATAAATTGTAATTGATATAAATGTGTGTATCATGGCTTGGAGATCAAGACCAAGGCCCCTCTAGTGAATGTTGTTGCATTAAACAACATTTTGGTTTTGTAGTAGAACCATGTGCTGGATAAATCATGGTGACGCCATGTGTATGATGTAAATTGTTGATGTTGAAATAATAAAACAAACCTAGGGTTGAACGTGCAAGGAAATGAAAAGGAAGGGGACACCGATATCCACTAGGGAGAGGGGTTAAAGATTAGTGATGCCTTGGGAAGATAAATGATGGTGATCGAGTGTCATCATGGTACCTTCGAGGGATGGAAGGGAAGCGAGTTCTTATTGCTCATTTATTAATTTAAATCCCATAGGTATGAGTATGAATTTACGGTTAGTATTTAAGCATTGAGAGACAACACATCATCGACATGCAAAGGAAAATGGATTATTATTCATCTATAAGTGTAGAGCAAGTAGTTAGTATTATGAGTTTATTATCTTGACGTGTCATATAAGCCTATTTTAGAGCATGAGAGTAAATATTATGAGCTTACTCGTGCGAGAAGGTGAATGGTTTCTTGTTCGCCTATAAGTTTAAATACGTTATTATTATTATTATTACTATAAGCTTATGACACAATTGATATTTATTATTTTCTCGTGATCTAATGAAATAAATCATTATGTGGTTTTATGAACATGATGACTCTACATAGTTCTATTATTTTGATCATTATTCAATAATGATGTTAATAATTAATGATTATTAATTAATTAAAATAAATAATTATTAATCACCGGATTCTTGAGGTTTTGCTAGAATTTTAGTGGAAGCTAATTTTCATTTCCAAATCACTAGATTCCTCAGGTTTTGCTAGAATTTTAGTGGAAGCTAATTTCCATTTCCAAAGAATTATTTAATTGTTTTTAATCACCATTATATATTATTGGAGAATAAAAGCATTCATAATGTAAATTGTACATATATACCACCTCTTCTTTAAAATAATAACTTTAAATAGTATTTATTTATTTTTCATTATGCAAGTGTATATAATGAAAAATAAATAAATACTATTTAAAGTTATTATTTTAAAGAAGCTGTGGTAGTTAAGTTTTTCTTTTGAGAAAAATAATTGAATCCCCATTTACTTCTTTATTATCTACATCTCAATATTTTTTAGGGTAGGGGAAGAGGAGGAGGAGGTTCACGTTGATAAAATTGGAGGAGCTCGATGTTGATGAAAGGGAAGGATGGATTTGTGTGTGTGGGGTACTATGAGGGAGAAATGAGAGCATCCTCTTTAATATTTTATTAAAATATTTTGTACACCTATACACATGAAAAATAAAGGTTTTTCCTTTTAAGATTTTATTTAAATAATTTATATGCCTATGCATGAAGAAATGAGGGGTTTTCCTTTTAATATTTTTTTAAAATAATTTATATACATGTGCATGAAGAAATGAGAGTTTTGTCCTTTAAAATTTTAATTTAAATAACTTTTATCCATTGCAAAAAGAAACCATAATTTTTCTCTTCAAAATTTTTATTTAATTAGTTTATATTTATCTGCATGAAGAAATGAGAGTTTTGTCCTTCAAGATTTGATTTAAATAATTTATAGGCATGTGCATTAAGAAATGAGGGGTTTTCCCTTGAAGATTTTATTTAAATAATTTTATACCTGAGCATGGAGAAATGAGGATTTTGCTCTTTAATATTTTATTTAAATAATTTAAATAATTTATGTCTATGCGCGAAGAAATGACGATGTTGCATTTTTTTTTTTGAAAAAGTGTTGCCCTTTAAATATTTTATTTAAACAATTTACCTAAAGAAATGAGGGTGTTTCCTTTTAAATTATATTAAAGGCTTTATATGCTTATGCTTGAGTTAAATGAGGGCTTCGCCCTTTGATATTTTTATTTAAATATTTTAATTGCTTTTGAGCGAGGAAAAGAGGGTGTTTCCCTTTTATGGTTTTAATATTTATTAAACTTTATTGTTTTGTTTATTAGAGCTGAGAGCGCTTGATAAATTATAATGCTTTGATTATGAAAAGTTGAGAGCTTTATATTATTTTTAAATAATTAGAGCAAATTCTATGGTTTTGTTTATTAGAACCGAGAGTTCTATTATTTAAATGAGAAATTATAAAGTTTTAATTATATAATATTTCGGAGCTTTATATTATTTTTAAATAACTAGAGCAAGCTTTATTGTTTTGTTTATTAGAGTCTAAAGCTCTATATCATTTTTAAATAATTAAAGGAATCTTTATTGTTTTGTTCATTAAAGTGGAGGGCTCTATTATTTAAATGAGAAATTATAATGTTTTAATTTTGAAAAAACGGGAGATGTATATTATTTTTAAATAATTAGAACCATCCTTATTGTTTTGTCTATTAGAGCTAAGAGCTCTATTATTTAAATGAGAAATTATAATGATTTAATTATGAGGAGCGGGGGGTTCTATTATTTAAATGTTCAAGATAGATTATAAATATTTAATTATGAAGAGTCGGGATCTGATATTTTGATGTATAGAATAAAATTATATTGCTTATTCAGTCAATCCAAATATTTGTGAACTAAGTGTATTGGCTTTGAAGCCAAACTTATTGTTGAAATCAAATTATGTTGTTTAGTCGTGGCCATGGGCTTAACATACATGACATGTTGAGAAATCATGATGAAATATTTGTGTCATTCTTTCACCCTAGTGGATACGTTGTCCATCTTGGAGGTGGCCTCTCAGCACAAATAGTATTTCCAGACAGAGTGCCTATGATTGGGAAAGAACATTGTAGTTGCACTTTCGGTCGTCGTGAGAATTCGTTCAAGTTAAGTGTTTACTCTATGTTATGTCTTTGTCATTCAATTATGTTTAATTAATCTGAAATGTATAAGCAGTCTTGATTTGTTGTGTTAATGATACTTAGTCATGTATGGTTAAATCATTAGTGGACATGTGATGAATGTGATGCTAAAGTTAAACAAGTAAGATGAATAATGCATACTTGTAGGAATGATACAATATTTGTATTTAATGATAATGAAATGTGAGATGAATGATGCATGCTAGTAGGAATGATTATGCAAGTAGATTGTTATGTTATTCTATCATAAGTAAACAACTAAAGAGGCATTTGATATTCCTAGTAATCTTGCAATCGTTATAACTGATTAGCTAGTCCTTTTGTTTAATTGTAAACAAAGAACTAAGACAAAAAATATATATATTGGAAAGGTGAGGCAATATGTTGTTATGACTCTACCTTATTATATGGATAACTATGATTGATAATTTGTCCACCACTTTTTAAAAGAATGTTACCACACATGTATGTATTATGTGACCATGAATGAATGGTCGAGATCTTAAATGACATGACTCTTACTGTATGAAGTTATATTAAGGGTTTTTAATGTTGATTAGATGTTATGTTATTGATTGTATGTGGAAGGTTTTAAGTTTAAAATCAAAAGTTAGTGATTTCATGACAATCTTGAGTTGTGATCTCATCTAAATGATTAGTCTTTATAACTATAAATATGAATGGTGAACTCATAGGTGATGTATTAATAATTGAACACTAAGATTTAGATTCTTTCATTAAAAGATCCTTACATTTGATATGCAAACTTAGAAAGGGTATTATAACCCTCGAGATTACATTTATAATCTTTATTTAAAGCAACGGATCATTTGAATGTAGTACATATTTATTATGTGGAGAAGCATGATTGGTAGGAAATGTGGTTCTAACATCTTACTTAATCACATGTGAAGTATTATACAATGAATGGTTATGATAGTAGGTCCTTGACATGCAAAGATGCATAGGAACTCTGGTTGTATGTTATATATAATTTAGTCCCCATGAATGATTATGTTTAATATGGATCATATATTTTAATTATTAATGAAACTAACACATTAGTTCTCTTACATGTATGGTGTTTCATCTTGTTAAGAAGATAAAGGAAAAAAATTATACCCCATATTCCAAATGGCTATTGATGGTAATGGGTATGTTATACTAGAGTATCGAGGCTTATATTTGCTTCTCTTAAGCCTCCTCCTACAAGGAAGAGATGTATCAATGTGATGATCAATGATATGCGAGTGATTATATTGTTGTGCAATGCCATGTTGATCAATCAAAGAAAGATGTATTATATGCTTCTATTGATATGATTGATTGTTTCATGAGTATAGCTAGTGGTATCACACTTTCATGTTGATGAGGGTAGTAAATCCTTGATTTACTTATGTTCGATGGTACACTTTCATTACCTAGGTTCAATGGTACATAAGTAAATCAAGGATGGATGAATGGATGGCCACAATGGATCTAGAGAAGGGGGTACAAGTCCTTGAAATCTACTCAAACATTAGGCTAGGTTCAATGGTATACTTTCATGTTGATGAGGGTAGTAAATCCTTGATTTACTTATGTACCATTGAACCTAGGTAATGTTTGAGTAGATTTCAAGGACTTGTACCCCCTTCTCTAGATCCATTGTGGCCATCCATTCATCCACTTCACCTCACAATTTTGGTCTGCATCCTTGGTATGAGGTTTATGAAGTTGAATCTTTCCTCCCCTCCCTTGTTATCAATTTCCAATGTTGATTGTTGGAAGATGTGCCTTAGAGTTGACTATGTATTAGGAATTCCTCTATCTATGGGGTTTCGTGGGATCACAACCCATAACCTTATTGATTTTTAGTTAGGATGAACTATAGAGCACTTCCCCTCTATCACTGCATGAAATGGAAAATAAACGGATAAATCAAAGAGGTATAAAAGAAAAGGGGTGACACAGAAAGAAAATAAACCGTTAAGTCTCTTGGTTTGGAAATATGGCGACTAGACACGCCAGGGCTATATATACTTGACTGGAACATATAGATGAACACCCTAACACGTTGTGTGGATGCTATGCTATTCCACTTCAACATTATTTAGTGGAAGCTTGTTGAACTCTCGCAACTAGCATCTCTTCTAAGTCAATGAGCTCCCCTTTTTGAGGAAGGATATAGTTAACTAAAGGGTGCATATATTAGACACTCCTCTAGGTGACACATATAGATTTTAATTTCTTATTCTAGTGGCATATATAACCTTGGAGTATATTCTTTTCCCTTTGCACCTTGATTCAACCAATTCATCCTTTGACCAAAAGTTTCACTTGTCTAACCTTGTTATGTCCATCTAAATCAACCCGTTGAATAAAATAGTTCTTACAAGTATTTAAATGTTGTAATGGATCTGGTTAGTAGGTAATTCTTTCTTTTCAAAAACCTATTTGAATATACTTGTGGTGTAGGTATATAATCATGTATACATGACTAGTTGTATGATGTAGTTTGATGGATAATGGCATATTTTGCGTTTTGTTCCACATGGAAACCCATTATTATTGGTCCACCAAGCGAAAATGTGATCCTAGTCCATATTTTTCAATACCACAGATAATTCATCAGGTCTCCTTTAATGTATCGAAGTTTACAAAGTCAGTGTATCAGTCTTTATGGGGTTTGAAGGTGAAAAAATCATATATTGAGTTACATAAGGCATATTAAATATGAAAAAAATATTTAAATATGTAGAAGGGTCAATTGGGTCCCCTTTAATGTATCATATTTTAAGGAGCTAGTGTATTAGAATGGTCATTACTACCTCTGATCAGTCAATTTCTAAAATGGTGGTGGGCTTCTCCCTAGAGACAATAGCGTTGATTTTAATGAACATGCATAGGGTTGATATACTCAGTGTTTAGAAGATGTGAGGGTAGCTTTCAAAACCCAATTGACCCTCATACATCCTCCAAAATTTTTATGTCATAACACTCCTCCAGATTGTCAAGATTCCTCAAGGGTTCATTCTCAGTGTTAACGAACAACTTGAAAACTTCATGAATACGCATGGGGAATATTTATCCATAAACTTAAAAATGTATTGGTATATTTGGCCACCGAATTGGCCATACTATGTAACCGAATAGACTCCATGCAAGGTGTTTTCCATCTAGGCGCTTTTCAGGCCAATTAAAGATGAATTGATGGCATGCCTAGGGTTTTTAATAAAAAATATTAAGATGGTGTTTAACAATTCATTAAGAGGAAAAAATTGTACTTTATCTTTTGATTTTAAGACGATTGAGGAAAATTAGCCTAGTTAGCTTAGGATGATGTGCCTAAATTGGCTAATGACACATATGTTAAGGAAAATAATGATGATGTGGCACCTAGGAATACATGTGGAGGAATAAGATAATATAAATCAAATCTTATATACATATTATATACCAACCATTGATTTGATCTCCCAAGGCATGCATTGCCCCTCCCGAGAGGAATTCACGGGCCTCCAACGACTTGGAAAAATGTAGTTATTTGGTCAAATTCTTGGAATAAATAAAACAACACATGGTTTTAGTAAACAAGCAGTGGTTTTGTAGACAAGACATGGTATTATCCTCTTGTAATAAAGAGACTCATGGTATTGGGCTATTATTTTAATGTTTTTGGCATCTAGACCATGTAGGGTGCCTTCCTATGACCAAACGACTTAGCTATTTTTGGCACTTTCTATTGTGTGAGGGTTGGATATAGGCCTTAGATACAATAACAACTCTCCCTAAAATAATTAATATGTAACTATTTATTGTCACAACCTCGTGCAAACCCTAGATCTCTTCCAAAGGAGAAATAGGCCCTCCTTGGCTATTTAAAGGAGGTCGATTTTCTCTCTAGAGGTGGAAGTTTAGATCATCAATAAAATATTTTTTCTCTTGCTCTTCATTAGTGTACATGGGGCTCTTCTTATGGAATATTATGGTGATTTATTGATGTGATTTTGGGTAATGGTGTCACTAACTTGAGGTAATTTGTAGTGATTCTACTTAGATATAGTAAAGTGATAGGTACTTGTTGCAACTTTGTTTATTATGTTTCAATTGATTGTTACACCCTTCTTTATTCATGTTTGGGTTTTGATCACTATATTTTTAAATAGGTAATTTTTGGTTTCTTTTGTACTGGATAGACTGCTTTCTTGATGATCACGAGCGGCTATGAATTATTTGGAGTAGGGGATCTACTAGATTATTTCAACTAGAATAGGAAGGAGATTGTATTATCCTTCACTCTTCCTTGAATATCTTCATCCAATCATCATTCTCATGCTTGAGTCCATTTTCCTAAGCTTGATGTTTTCCTCAAGGCACTAGTCTAGGGTTTTAGTTTAATTTAATTTGTTGCACGTTATCAAATTTTCCTCCATTATTCAAACTCTACTTACTATATTGTTTTATAGGAACTTAGAGTTAGATCCAAATGAATAGGCTATTGGGGAATTCAAACTTCCATCCTTAGTCATCCAATTTCTATTACTAAACCCTAAGGATCTAAGCAAACCATAATAATAAACCAACACTTTGTAATCCTCCTTGCTATTCATTACATCCAAGTACTTAGCTAATAAGGGTTTTACTTGCTTGCAACTTTTATCTTATTGGGTTTGTTGGTTTTATATGACTAATATAGTGTTTATTAAGGATCTAATTTATTATTTATTTACACTATTGATTCTCTAATGATTTGCTAATATTGTATATGGTTTTAATCTTCTAGATTACGCCCATGCATGATCACTATGATTGGATTTAGAATCAAAAACTAAAATTTCCTAATTAAATTCATATTTATTCTTGCAAAATTTATGTCTAAATTTGATAATTTTTATAAGGGTAAGTGTGTTATGGATTAGTAAATTGTCGTTGAAGGTATTGTTTATGAATCATGTCATACTAGTTGGTTTTCTCATACAACATATGATAATGTTATAATAATTCTTCTACAACTATGTTGAGATATTACAAGTCCATCCTAAGCATACTTCTAATACATTGAAAAATGTTGGAGTGTAACCTTTAACAATACCTTGATGACAATAAGTTTGGAACTTAGAGCTACTATTTGATCATTGTTTTTATTACCATACTAACTATCATAATACCTCATGGGGTACAACTTTGATCACTTGTCATTCTTTTCTATTATTGGTATCACTACTTCCCTTCTAAGGCATTATGGTTCCAAGGATAGTCCATGTTGCATATTTGATATGTTTAATTTGATAAATATTTCATAGCATTTGTTGGATAAACTGCATAGCTAATGCACTTGTCTGCGACTTCCTGATTATAGTTCATTCTTGGATTTTGTCTCACTATTTATCATAATTTCTTACTCGGATCAAACCTTTATTGATGATCAAGTTTCAATCACTCATTAGAATTGTTTATGCACAAACAATCAAGCCAAGAATATGGACAATATGACCGGTTGCTACCCCGACACAAATACGAACTCCCAACTCAATGTGTCACTACAAAAAGGGAGTTCATCACTTTTGGATTTTATGAACTTGCATTAAACAAGTCTAGAATATCGAAGGGGAAGACCCTGGCCAAGGTTTTTCTTGGAGCTATCCTACAACAACTTCAAGTATACACCTAAAATTGAATTTTTTAGGGAGGAGGTGTCTAAGGGGTTAATCAAGGGCGAAGGATATACACACTTTAACTTAAATGTGATTAGTTATTATTAATGTTCAAATGTAAGCACATGCACCATCAACTATAATATTTCAATATGACATCATTTGCATTAACATAAAATTAGATCATCATAAAATAAACATGACAAGATACAACGAAACTATATTACCATATAGCACCTATATACATCAATGGATGAGATTCAATATCTATAAGCATGAGTAGTAAAATTGTCAACCCAAAACTCAAAGCTTAAATGGAAAAGTCTCAGAATTCCTAAGTGGCTCCTTGATATACTCGATGGAATGTGGGGTCCAATTCCATTATCAAAGATCGTTTAGTACCATACTACTTACATGGGTACTCGAGTGAGTAACAATGGTGACCAACATGAAATCTAGCTAGCCAGGACAATTGTATGCACTTTCAACATAAAAATTTTGAACCAACTGTTTTCAAGCAGGTAGATTCCTAGTTGCATATTTAAATGTTAAATGACTAGTCATTGTTGATATATTTATAGACGCAAGATACACGTCTTCTACCCAAATAATAAAACCGTAACGATGTATTCCAATGATCAATAAAAATCAAATGCACAATGCCATTCATATCAAATTGAAACGATGTACCGTAAAGTAGTATGCAATGTCATCAAATAATATTTTATTTGCAAGGCAATATGTAATCAAAAAGGCAGTAGTAACTTGATTCCCAAGATGCAGATATAGATAATATGAATAACACAAGATAGTGAATTTAAAAAAAAAACAGATTTTAATTTTTTGGTGGCAGCAACTAATAGAAGGTTAAAGGGTGGGTTGACTAGCAACCGATTACTATATACCTGCTGAGGCAGGTATAATAAGATCTTCTCAACAGAGACCAATATCCACATAAACTTAAATATGTCATCATATCATAACAAGAAAATTCAAATTATTAAGGCGTTGAAATATTGCTTTTGTGTTTGGAGAAGATAATGCTTCTCTTAGATCGATGTGACCATTAAATGTTAACCATGAACCGTTCCAAGAACACACACACCATGAAATTTTTTAGTGTACCATTAGGTGTCACTAATAACAATCACTATAGCAACCTATAAATCTACTTGAAAGTAAGAATATTAGTGCCCCAAATCCAACAATGAGAACATGCCAAGAAAATATAAGCAACCTAAAAACACAATGTCAATGATGACAATCACTCTAACAAAGTGAAAAAAGGCAACTCTTCTAGAGTTTTGATACCCAAATCAATGCAAATGAATATCAAACACAAAAATGTTCCAAAAAATAGGTGCATAAAGTATTTCCCAAAAGCCAATGGTAACCAATAAGGAGAAAAGACTTAGCAAGTTGAACTCATATGAGAAATGGAAATCTTAAAGCAAGACTGAATTGACCATTTCTAACAGTCCTTTAGGAGCCGGAATTCATATAGCAAATGAGAATGCTGAATTTTAATTTTAGTGATGCTTGGTAAGAGGCCAAGGTTAACCCTTATCACCTGTATATGATGACAAGGTTTACAAATAGCATAAGAATGTGAGAGAATCCAATTCTACAATTTTGGCAGTGTCATCCTTTTCAATGAATTTGAAAAGTCTAATAGCAACAAGGTGTTGGCGAGATTGTAATTTGAAAGAAATTTATTAGAATAATTGATGCAGGAGCATCCAACTCGAAGTTCATTGACTGATGAATCAGCTTAGCATCCAAGTCGAAGTTCATTTACTGATGAGTTAGCTTGCCTTGTAATCAATTTGTAGATGGATAGGGTTTGATGACAAGTAGATAGAATTAGTTTTAAATTTGTAATAAGTGGAAATTTTGCCTTTATTCTCCTTGATCCCTGCATGGATTTCTCAAGGATTGATATTTGTTGATAGGGTTTTCTTTTATCAGGTCCTTAGATCCAATTTAGTCGGATATGACAGGTTTTCTGAGTGTTATAAATTAATTTGATTGTAATAGGTCTAGAAGAGTAGAATAGAGAGAAGAGAGAAGGAGAGAAGGAAGAGTGTGCACATAAGGAGTGAATAAGTTGAATTCTCTGTGTTTGTAATTTCGATCAAGTTGAATAAAGAATAGAGGATTACATTTTGTGTGTGTTTTGATGGATTCCTGGTTTTATATAAATCTATAGAGATATGAATTCATCCTGCATTCACTCCATATAATCCTAAGCATAAATTCTTTAGTTTCCAAATTGCAAAGAAATTGATCCTCTCAGTGATCAATTTGGTGAGCTACGAAGAAAGATATCAAATAAGATCGAACGACGAAAATCAACAATTACAATATGTTCCACATATCAAGACAGATCAAGGATCGAGAACTAATCCGCAAGAATCGAAGGTGGGGAAAACTTCAAAATTGTGGAAATAGAAAAACATAGAAATTACAGGAGCTCAGTTTCGATAAGTCAAGTTCCGCAATCCACATGCGGGATAATCCATTTTGGCCGCAATTAGTTGCGGAAGTTCAATTTACAAAAAAAGTTGTAAAGCCGCATCCCGCAATACGAAATCGCGGAAAATAGGTGTTGCGGAAATGTCCTGCAGAACGATGTTTGCGAAAAAGCTTAGTTGTTGAAAGGTGGAGATTGTGTAAAAGGAGTTGAGGGAAACGTCTTGCAGAACGATGAAATTGTGGAAAGGTTAGAAAGAAGTTTTCAATCAGGAATTCATCCTATAAGTTGAAGTCTTGGATCTAGGTTGTCTTTGAGGCCATCATTTTTGGTATCAGAGCAGGACAAAGATTCTGTGTAGTAGCTCAGTTGATCAGTTGAGTCTGTGAAGAAAGATGTCACCAAGAAGGGGACGCATACATGGAGTTCCTATAGGATGTGGTCGAGGAAGACAACTTGCAGAAACGTAAATGGAAAGAGACATGAGAATACTGGAAGAAAGGTTAGAAGCTATGGAAAGAAATAAACATCCAGACAATTCAGATGACAGTGATGAAGAAGCTGAATCCGAATCCTCTGAGGAGGAAGAAGAAGATAGCGATGAATTTAAAATCTTGAAGATGTTGATGAAAACCACTGGCATTCCAAGAATAGAAGCACCTATGTATTCAGGTCACTTAAATGTTGAATAACTTATGGATTGGATTAATGCTCTGAGTAAATACTTTGATTTTGAAGAGATAGAAGACAAGAAGAAAGTAAGATATGCAACTACCAGATTGAAGGGACATGCAACTATCTGGTGGGATGAGCTCCAAATCCATAGAGAAAGAAGAGGTAAGAAAAAAATTAACTTTTGGGATAAGATGATGTATAGAATTAAAAGTCAATTTATGCCTAAGGACTATCAGTTAAATCTTCTTAGACAATTATAGAACCTTAGAGAGAAGGCTATGACAGTAAAAGAATATATAGAAGAGTTTTTTAGACTGAATATTAGATCTGGATACACAGAGGGAGGTCTAGAAAGAGTATCTAGGTATATCAATTGGTTGAGATATGATATACATGATGAACTCAGTCTATTAAATTTGAAAACTGTAGAATATGCATATTAGGTATCTTTAAAGGTAGAAGAGAAATTACTAAGAAAGAAAAACCAGAGGAACAAAGGAAAGAACATGGTAAGAGGCAGAGGTGTCCCAAACAAAGGAGGTAGAACTTCTAAAGATGAAGCTAAAAGTTCTAGAAGTAGAATTCAATCAATCCAGAGAGGTGGATTCAGAGGAGGTAGAGGAAGAGGTAGAAACAGAGAAGTAAGATGTTATACTTGTGGAGAGATTGGACATATGTCTTAGGATTGTCCAAGAAATATATCTACAGGTTAGAGAAATGTGAATGTCACAGAGGCTAAGGAAGAATCAAAAGAAGAAACAAAGGTGAATAATCATCCAGAGGATGGAGAGGCTCTTATGTTGAAGAGATTTTTGGTGAAGACAGAGAAACATGTACATGAACCAGTTCAAAGGAAAAGTTTGTTCAGAACAAGGTGCAAGTCACAAGGTAAGTGTTGTAAAATGGTTATTAATAGTGGTAGTACTGATAATTTGGTTTCCACAGAGATGGTAGAGAACTGGGATTGAAGAGGATGAAGCATCCCACTCCTTACAGGTGTCCTGGTTGCAGAAAGGACATCAACTCTTGGTGAATGAGCAATGTAATGTGGAGTTCCATATTGGTACTTATAATGATGAAATATTGTGTGACATAATGCCTATGGATGTGTACCATATACTCTCAGGGAGGCCATGACAGTATGACAGGAAAGTTGTTCATGATGGGAGAAAGATGGGAAGAGACATACCTTGTCACCCTTGGAAGATGAAGTAGTTCAGGTAAGTTCAGGATCAAGCATTCTGCTGATGTCTGGAAAAGAATTGTTACATGAAGTTCAAAAAGAAAAGGATCTACATTTTTCTCTTATTGGTAAGCCAAAGGTAATTTTAACTTCGACAAATTTAGATGATTTTCCAGATGAAGTTAAAAATTTGCTTGATGAGTATGCTGACATTATTGTGGATGAATTTCCAAATGAATTACTTCCTGTAAGAAGTATTAGTCATCACATTGACTTAATACTTGGTGCAAGTTTACCTAACAAAGCAACATACAAACTGACCCCTATAGAAAATGAAGAAATCAAACAGTAAGTACATGAGATGTTGGAGAAGGGATTGATGAAAGAGAGCTTGAGTCCTTGTGCCGTACCCACTGTGCTAAGTCCAAAGAAAGATGGTGGGTGGAGAATGTGTACTGACTCCAGGGAAATCAACAAGTTCACTATTAGGTATAGATTTCCTTTACCCAGAATTGATGATCTGATGGACTGTTTATGTGGTTCAAAATATTTTTCCAAAATAGATTTGAAAAGTGGATATCATCATATTAGAATAAGGGAAGGGGATGAATGGAAAACAACATTGAAAACTATTGATGGTCTATATGAGTGGTTAGTGATGCCATTTGTGCTTACAAATGCACCCAATACTTTCATGAGATTGATGAATGAGGTTCTGAAAGAATTTATTGGAAAATTTGTGATAGTATATCTAGATGACACCCTGATTTTTAGTCAGAACAGAGAAGGGAATTTAAGGCACCTTAAGTTGGTGTTGAGGACTTTACAGAAGGAGAAGAAACTGATAAATTTGAAGAAGTGTAGCTTCCTAAAAAAAGAATTGGTCTACTTGGGGTTTGTGGTTTCAGAAGAAGGACTGAAAATGGATTCTGATAAAGTGCAAGCAATTTTAACTTAGCCAGTTCCAAGGAATGCTTATGAGGTAAGAAGTTTTCATGGACTTGCTAGTTTCTATAGGAATTTCATTAAGAATTTCAGTCAAATTTGTGCACCTTTAATAGATACTTTTAGAAGAAGTAAACAACCTTTCCAATGGACGGAAGCAGCTGATAGAAATTTTAAATTATTGAAGAAGAAAATAACTGAGAAGCCTATTTTGGCTTTGCCCAGTTTTCATAAAGTGTTTCAAGTGGAGATAGATGCTAGTGGAGAAACCATGGGAGCAGTTTTAAGTCAACAATAGAGGCTAGTGGCATATTTCAGTGAAAATTTGAATGAAGCTAAACAAAAGTACTCTTCGTATGATAGAGAATTATATGCTATTGTGCAAGCTCTTAAAAAGTGGAGACATTATTTAATGCCTAGGGAATTTGTTTTGTATTCTGACAATCATGCTTTGCAGTTCATCAATAGCCCGCCTAAATTAAATCAGAGGCATGCTAAATGGGTAGAATTTTTGCAGAATTTTACCTTCGTTATCAAACATACAAGTGGTAAGTCTAATAAATTTGTTGATGCTTTGAGTAGGATAAGTTTGGTAATGCAGAAGTTAAGGTCAGTACTTTAGGATTTGAAAATTTGATTTCTATGTATAAAGATGATGTAGATTTCAAGGATATTTATGCTTCCTGTGAAAATCTAGTTACCCATAACAGAAGCCAATTGTTAGATTATATGATGCAGAAAGGATTGTTGTTCCAAGACAGTAAGTTGTGTATTCCAAGATGTTCAATGAGGGAAAGTTTAATTCAAGAAAAGTATAGTGGAGGTCTCTCAGGACATTTTGGGAAAGACAAGACTATTTCTTTGGTGAGTAATTTTATTTTTGGCCAAAGATGTAGCATGATGTGAAGAAATTTGTTGAAGGATGTAGAGTCTATCAACATGCAAAAGGGAGAAGTCAGAACACAGGATTGTATCAACCATTACCTATTCTAGCTAGGCCTTGGGATTCAATAAGCATGGATTTTGTTTTAGGTTTACCTAGAACTCATAGAGGTCATGACTCAATTTATGTTGTAGTAGATAGATTTTCCAAAATGGCTCATTTCATTGCATGCAAAAAGACTAATGATGCAACAAACATTGCTAATCTATTCTTTTCAGAAATTATAAAGTTGCATGGTTTTCTTTTGAGTATTGTGTCTGACAGAGATACAAAATTTGTTGGTCATTTTTGGAGAACTCTATGGAAGAAATTGGGGACTAATCTCAGTTTTAGTTTTGCTTATCACCCTTAGACTAATGGAAATACTGAAGTGGTAAATAGGTGCTTGGGAAATACACCGAGAAGTCCGGTGTATGAACATCCAAAACAATGGGACTTAACTTTAGCTCAGGCTGAGTTTGCATACAATGATTCACCCAATAGAAGTACATGTATGAGTCCTTTTCAAATTGTCTATGGGATACATCCAAGAGGTGTATATGAACTTAGATATTTGGGAAAATAGGAAAAGAGAAGTGCAGAGGGTGAAGACTTTGTAGTTATTATGCATGAGCTACAAGAAAACATCAAGAAGAGATTACAGGAAAGTGCAGAGAAGTATAAACATAGAGCATACCTAAAGAGGAGAGAAGTGAATTTTTAGATTGGAGATTTAGTGATGGCCTATCTTAAAATGGAAAGGTTCTCTAAAGGAACTTATAATAAGTTGAAGCTTAAAAATATTGGACCATATAAAGTTTTAAGGAAGTTTTCTACAAATACTTATGAAATTGAACTTCCTTTTGACCTTCAGATTTCACCAATTTTAAATGTTTCAGATTTGTATCCTTTTAGAGATGCAGGTATCCAACCAGATGGTGTAAATTCAAATAGAGATGATACAACTATACATAGACAAGGAAAAATTCCACAAAAAGAGAAACCTTAGATTGAAGCCATCCTTGGCAAAAGAATCTTAAGGAATATCAGGAACAAAACCTTCTTTCAATACCTGGTCAAATAGAAATATCAACCCACTTAAGATGCATCTTGGATGGCAGAGCAAGAAATTTCCAAGTACAATGTACTTCCTGAAGACTTAATGAAAATTTCTTTTCTTCCTTGGGAGTATGATGCATGAGCATCCAACTAGAAGTTCATTGACTCATGAATCATCTTAGAATCCAACTCGAATTTCATTTACTGATGAGTCATCTTGCCTTATAATCAAGTTCTGGATGGATAGGGTTCGATGACAAGTAGATAGAATTAGTTTTAAATTTATAATAAGTGGCAATTTTTCCTTTGTTCTCCTTGATCCCTATGTGGATTTCTCAAGGATTGATCTTTGTCGATAGGGTTTTCTTTTATCAGGTCCTCATATCCAACTTAGTCAGATCTGACAGGTTTTCTAAGTGTTATAAATTAATTTAATTGTAATAGGTCTAGAAGAGTAGAACAGAGAGAAGAGAGAAGGAGAGAGGGAAGAGTGTGCACAAAAGGACTGACTAAGTTGAATTCTCTGTGTTTGTAATTTCGATCAAGTTGAATAAAGAACAGAGGATTACATTCTATGTGTGTTTTGATGGATTCCTGGTTTTATATAAATCTGTAGAGATATGAATTCATCCCGCGTTCACTCCATATAATTTTTTGTATAAATTCTTTAGTTTCCAAATTGCAGAGGAATTGATCCTCTTAGTGATCAATTTGGCGAGCTACGAAGAAAGATCTCAAAGAAGATCAAATGGGGAAAAAAGACCGCAACGAAAATCAACGATCACAATCTGTTCCGCATCTGGAGACAGATCAACGATCGAGAAATAATCCACAAGAATCGTCAGTGTGAAAAAATTCGAAATTGCAAAAATCGAAAAACATGGAAATTGCGGGAACTCAGTTTCGATAATTCAAGTTCCGCAACCCGCATGCGGGATAGCCCATTGTGGCCGCAATTAGTTGCGGAAGTTCAATTTTAAAAAAAGTTGTAAAGCCACATCCCACGATCCACAATTGTGGAAAAGGGGTGTTGCAGGAAAGGAGTTGTGGGAAACATCTTGTGGAACGACGTTTGCGGAAAAGAAAAGTTGCGAAAAGGTGGATATTGTGGAAAGGGTGTTGCGGGAAACGTCTTGCGGAACGACAAAATTGCAGAAAGGTTAGAAACAAGATTTCAATTAGGAATTCAACCTGTAAGTTGAAGTCTTGGATCTAGTTGGTCTTTGAGGCCATCAATAATATGTTAACATATCATTGTTAAAGAATGAGTATGTGCATTGTTATTGGTTCTAAATCAGCATAGATCTATCTTAAACCAGTTATATCAAACAACTAGAGGGATCCATTTTTTTGAGGTGTAATTTTTTTATCTTAAATTTTTTACACATACAAAAAAAAGTATACATCGTGAATTTTGATCCCTCTTGATGCTTAATAAATCTAGGTTTAAGATGTATCTATGATGAACAAATAATAAAAATTCAAATACCATAACACTTTTACATAACATTAATACACATATTAGCCAAACATATTTATAACTAAATCTAAATATGGATACCATATATATCATATAATAAAAAAATAAAAAAACAATTAAAATTCATTAAAATTAAAATGAACTCACTATTAATTATATATAAAAATAAAATACTCATTATTATAAATTTATCTAATATTAATTACCAACAAATTTGGGTTTAAGATGGATTTATTATTTTTATTTTTATTTTATGAGTAGATATGGATTATTTTAATTTATTTTTTATTTTATGAGCCAACATGAATTTTTTAATTACATTTTATTTTTGATAATGTTACATTACATTACATTAGTTGACAACATCTCCCCCATATTGAGATGAAACATGAGCATTTACCAAACCAAGTATTCTCTTGATTTGAAATGCGAAGTAGATTTTTTTGAGTGATATAAGAGGATAACAATTATATTTTATGACTTTGTATATTCAATTGGATACATGATAAAATTAAGTACTGAAAGCATATATCTAAGTTATTACGATGAAACTTTAGGGGACCCAAAGTAGATCACAAGAAGATATTTGTGAACAATGATATAAGGACTATTTCCTTTGATAACCTTTTGGATTTGTTTCAATTGCTTAAAATTTAGAATTGGTGTCAAATAATCTAGAATTCCGTTGCTTTCACCACATAGTAAAAGAACTGAATTCAACGTTGATATAGTAGTTGAAGAGAGGACTAAATAGGCCCCTACACCAGTCAAAGTTAAAACCAAATCAATATCATTTAGGTGACTTTCAATTTTGATATATGACCATCAAAATAGGATAAATATGAAGCAGAATAAGGAGGCCAAATGGTTTCATTTATTAGTCAATAACAAAGCTAAGTTGGTATTGTTTAGATAACCTTCACTATTGATCTTTGTATTCACAAGGAGAAGGTTATTATAGTGCCAATGAAGTGTCCAAATCCTGTAGAGAAAACAAAGCAAATTAAGGTCATTTAAGGTTTTTATGAGAGCCACAATGTTTGTTATTTTTTTTTTCAAAATTTTCAAACCCTCATACAAAAGATATTATGAATTGCATTAGTCAAATGAAGATGGAGGATTGGATTTTGATGAGTGAACAAAGTTTACTATTGGTATGATTTTTTTAGATAATTCACCCATCCACAGTGAGCATGCAAAGGAAGTTCTTCACAAAACGATGGGGTATCAACATAAATCTTAAGAGTACAAAAACCAACACTTAAGAAGGGTTTTAAATTTTCAACAAAATACCACTTGAAATAATAATATGCTTGGGATGGGATATGATCGATGCTCCCTCTGGTAAATTCCTTGTAACTAGACTAGCCTCTACAATGCCTGCCTCTGAGTGCAATCATTGCACTGAACACCTGTTTCTGGTTCTCAAGCAGGGGCCCTCTCTGACGACTCCATGGTCATGCGTTGGGGGGGGGGGGGGAAGGGACCCCTTCCAACCACATCGGGTCCCTGCATCCTTACCATAGAATCAGTCAGATATAAATCTGCTCCATCCTGAGCAAAGAGGTCCTCTGGTCATAGACCCAAACACAACAATGAAATCGACATGCAAAAGAATCTTGGCCCCAGACCTGATCTAAAAGATCCAAAAACCCCTCAAGGAGAAAGGAATACTAGAAAAATCCATGGAACGTGCACATGCATTCTGATCTCTAGCACCAGACCAAGAATCGAGCTTCCTCCCAGCCGCATCAACACTCATATCCAATTCATGAAGGACCATGTGATTATATGCAAATTCATTGGAATATGATCGACAGAGAAGGCCCTCACATATTGGATCAACTCCAGATGGAAACCTAAGGCCCACTTTGATCTACAATTGGGATGTAAAGGGTTTTTTACAGTGAGCTTCTTCGATTTAAAGGAAAAAGAAACTGTCATGGAAGGAGGCACATACTTCTACAACTCAGCTGGAATCTCCTTCGAAATTGGATTGAGAGATTCGATCCAGACAAAGAGGACTTCACTTGGGCACTGGTACAGATCTAACTCTACTCTTTTCCCCAAGATTATTGGGATGCAGAAACTCCCTAGGATAATTCGTCAAAGAGGTTGATCAAACACAAACGAGCAAATATACCTCCTCTTCAAGAATATGTGTCTACATGAACATATAGAGAGCCCGACCGGATTCAATCTTCTTGGTGCACGAAGACATCGAGTGGATCCAACAATTGGATTACAAACATGTAACTTTTCGTTGCAGAAAATGTCACGAGCATGGACATTTATATAGATATTTCCCTCTCAATGCCTGTTGTGCAACAAATCATCATGAGGACACTGACAAGGAGGAATTCAAGAAATTCCCAACGAGAAAATGCTAGAACAAGAAACCCCCAGTGGTCAATGAAAAGGAAGAAATTTCAAATAGAAACATGAATCTTTAAGCTCCCAGTCATATTAAGTTTTGGGAACCCTTGTGGAAATGCATCCCATCTCAAAAAAGTAGCATTGTGAGTCATTTATTGAACTACATGCACTCTCGGGATCACCTCTAGTTCTTTCCTAGCCAGAAGGACCAAAGGGGAAGTTTGGATCCAACCCCTCTAGAAGTGCCCCCTTGAATGATCTGATGCAAAAGCCCTCTTCTATGGGCATGGAAATGAAAATAGATGATGATGTAAGTGATATAGAGATCGAAGATCTAGATATGCTAGACTTGGAGGAAGTATGCAAACGGTAAGCCTTCATCTCTATTCCACCCAAGAAAATTCAACTCCTCACGGATTCCTTTCTTAAAGTCAGTGTGAACCTCAATCTCAGTATCTAGAACGTTCCACCAAAGGACTTAAGGAAGACCATGACGGACATAAAAAACGAGGCAGAAAAACATATTTGCAATGTCTTAAGGCACTTGGTACAAAACTGGTGGAGTCAGGGAAATATGCCCAGCAAACAAAATTATTTCTACCCAATCTTTTGGGTTCCTTATGAAGTTGATTTCACGGAATATTAGGAACACAAACATCCCCTCCAACCATAGAATTCTTCAAAGGAAAAGTCTTCAAGATAAACCACATGTTCTTTTCATGCAGAAAACTAAATGTACATGTACACTTCTAGAAACACTCTTGAGAAGGATTTGGAAATGTAACAACCCCAAAATAGTACACCAGAAATTTTTACAAAATCAAAGAAAACACAACAATTATAAGGGAGATTAGAGTCACCTACTTGAAGAAAATGCCAGAAAAGTACTTGGAGAATTAGTTCCTCCCAACCATAGGAGAGGACCGCAAAAACCACTACGATCCCAACTCCACCCCCGAGCTAGATCACCACCTTGCACACTAGAACAACCGGTAAACTTCCACGCGGCACTCTTTCTTAGAGTTCGTAACAAGCTACAGCAAAAAAGCTTCCACGCGGTACTCTCTCTCAAAGTCTGTAACAAGCTACAACAAGAAAGCTTCCACGTGACACTCTCTCCCAGGGTCCGTAACAAGCTAAGTGATGGACTTATGAAATGGGAGAAACACTCAACGCATGCATTCACAGCAAAGTTTCTCCATGCACAACACGACGTCCCGTGCTATCCCAGTGCACCAATATATATAGCTTTTGCCCAGGTCTTATGCCATCCCAATCAAATCTCCAATCAATCCATAAATCCATATGATTTAGGATCTTGTCTGGTTGTTGAGTTTTAGAATGGGTTTGATTGGTAAATATCTCTCTTGCTTGCCTACACATGTTCTCTTGTGCCATGGTGGTGTCCCCTCATGTAACTAAATTCTCCAAGTGTCTTTTCCTTTTATTTATGATAAAATAATTGTTTGTTGTGCAAAATGTCACTCACACCTCTTGTGAGTATTTTTCGAGTTTCTAATCAACTCTTACAAAAATAATTGTTTCTGAAATAATTTTCACAAGTATTAATTAAAATAATACCGTCTTGGGGGTATTACATTACTCCACCCTTTTTTTTAACACCGTCCTCGGTGTTCTTTTACTCTGAGCTCTCTTGCTCATTATGGAACATGAAGGGATATGATTCTCGCATTTTATTCCCCATTTCCCAAGTCGCCTCTTCAGGGCTAAAATGCTTCCATTGGACTTTTATTTGAACGATGGCTCGATTTCGTAGTGTACGTTCCTTCCTTTCGAGGATGAGAAAATGTTTGTTCTGGAATTCGCCCTCGGGTTCTACCTGAATCACATTCTAGTCAATTATATGAGTAGCATCATATATATATATAATGAAATATGAAATACATCATCTATTTTTATATTAAGGGGAAGCACAAGCTGATAGGCTACCGACCCTATCTCAGATAAAAGTTTGAAAGGTCCATAATACTCGGGTACTAGCTTTGAACATCTTCCCAAACTCAAAGCACTCTTTTTCAACTTTTACCTTTAGGTATACATGATCACCAATGTTGAACTCTCTTCAAGTTCTTTTTATGTCTGCGTAACTTTTATGTCGATCTTGAGCAACTTTAAAATTTTGTTGCACTTCCTTGAAAATCTCTATAGCATAGTGCATTCAAGCATGCTTCAATGCATACATGTTTTCTTGTAACAATAATTTTTCCTCTTCCACATACAAGAAGATAAACATGTCAATCAATATCTTAATATTCTAAACATTTTACATATCACCCCAAGAAGATATCAACATCTTACTAATATCATGAACATGCTTATTATCTCTTCTTCATAACATTATGGGTTCCAACTACAACTTAGTTAACCATCATTACAGTGTTAGTTCAAATTACATGTTACAAAACTTCACTAGCTATTACCATGTTTAACCCTTATATATTGGGAGGTAAAAAACAAATATATCACATTACCTATCTTTAGACACAATTCCACTTCTCATGCATTTATTTAAGCATTTTTATTTATGTAAAGTAGCTTACACACATTCAAACATATGAATCTACTAACACTAGTTTATGTACCTCGATGATCATGCTATTTAAACTATAACCTATACGTAAACACAAAATTTTGCATTCAAATAATCAATACTTCATAGAGTAGAACATACATGTGTGCTTCACAGAGTAGAACATACAAGTGTGTATGTGAATTCGTTAGGTCGAACTACTATTAACCTCATACCTAATCTATTTATGCAATTCTTTTGAATCGGACTTGTAACTGAAACTGTGTTGAGGAACTTATGTCACCTAATCTAAAATATTTTTAGTCCTCCATGACATAATAGAATCCTTTGATTTATAAACTACAAAGATCATCCTCCATTTTAAAATGTCAAGGATATTCTATAAAATACTCAATCATCCATTGTAACAAAACCGAACTAAGCAATACATAATAACCTTAACCATCATCCTTTAAAAATAAAAAATTAATTTTTTTGTTTTGTTTAAAATGATGTTTTAATGTATTTGCATCATATTCCCAATTACGTAAATCACAAAAAGAGTATTTACTTATGAATGCAAAGTCCTTATGTATAGAATCAAATCTTTGTAATTTATATAAATCCAAACATGTAAATAACTCACACTTTATACATTACAATACATATAAAATTATGTTATTTAAAGTTGAGCATAATAGCACTATATAATAATCACAACTCTTTATATCCATATTAAATAAATAGATATTAGCACTATATGATAATCACAACTCTCTATATCCATATTAAATAAATAGATATTACTAAAACACCAGTACAACTAATAAATCATCAAATACTCTTTTAATGGACTCATATAAAATATATTTTCTATAAATGCATTCTCTTTTCAATCTTATAAAAAGTGGTATTTTCTTTTCATCAAAGCTAAAGTGGGTAAAGTACATTCGTTTTTTAAAAACTCTTTCAAAATAAAATAAAATGAACAATCCTTTACATTAACAAAAACTATTTCACATTATTTCAAAAATAAGTATTATCCCAATTTTTGACCGATCACAAGAAAACTCAAACAACTTATTCTAAAATACTCAACATGATTATCACTTTTGGCTATAATTCACATATGTATCTATACCATGTAATTCCTTCAAATAAATACACTATGTTTCTCTATATAATTTTCATACAAAATTATACCAATATTTTATAGACCACTACTATATAAAAAAAAAAAAACCATTTTTTTCTTTAAATATCATACATATTATGCACATTTATCTTTTCATAAAACTCATTTTTATAAAACATCATGCAAACCCAAAGTAAGAATTTGTATGAAACATCAAAATACACCCTTTACTACCATGTACATTAATTCTCAACTAAATGCATCTTTATTTTTATTTTTAATCATACACATGTAAAGTGAACAACCCCATTTTGTTTTTTAATTTTTTTTTTAAAGACGATAATAATATATGTAATTATTTTCTATTACAATATATATATATATATACCCACACCAAAATTATATCGAGGAACATATATATACCACAATGTAACGACCCTATTATGTGATTATCTAATATAGAACTATATCAAAAAAATTTGTTTCCAACTAACCATGACTACTTTTTTTTAATCACTATTTATCATTCACAAGCACCATCCAAGCCAATATGCAATTAATCCTTTTTCATATGTTAAAACCTCTCTAAATATGTCCCATAACATATAGATCCTATAACTACCACAAATTATTAAATTAAAAAAAAAAAAAACTATTTCTCTTTTCTATGTTGCATACATATTTTCCCCTTAAACACAATTATATATATATATATATATATATATATATAAAATGTGATCATATTGTATACGTAATATGGAATTTCATACTTCAAAATAAACATATCATACGCTTTTTCCAAGCGTATATCATCCGCCATAATTTAATGGAAACCTCTAGTAAACCAATTAAAAATGAGATGCACATATTTTGCAAGGGATAACATTTTAGTCCCATACCTATTCGAAATGGAAATATACCCTTTATATATATATAAGAAATTAGTAAAGTGCCTTCTATCGACACATTGTAATGGTAGGGTATCATAAGAAAACATTATAAATAAAAAGAAACATTCATTAAACTTGTATCATTTATTTACTTAGGTGGTGTTAAGCATACACGCCGTAGGTTTAAGAGAGAGAAAAAATGAATGAAATATCAAATCCTACTTAATCGCCAATGAGCAGTAAGGGTATGACCGTGTGTGTTGAGAATCACACATTATAACAAGAAAAGAGGACTAAGGCACCTGAGTGGGCCCAATGGTTAAGAGCTTGTGTTATCTCCAAGGAGGTCACAGGTTCAAAACCGGCGGGGGGTAGGGATGCCTATTTAGCCCGTTGTGACAAGACTCGAAGGGTAGGCGACCCCTGGGATAGGTGCCCACCTATAGGTATTTCCTAGGATGTGGTACCGGGACGTCTCGGCCCCTGCTTAGTCACAAGTTTCTGGTATATCTGGCTTGCGGGCTGTTGGATATACCCTTGGCTGTTGCCATGGCTAAAAAAAAAAAAAAACAAGAAAAGAGGACTAGGCAACTAGTAAGGATAATAGGGCCCGAGAGTTGTCCATCATGGCAACATTACCAAAGACAACCAAATCCTTTCAGATTTGTGGGGATAGTAACAACTCAGCTTTCTCATAAGAATCAAATCATTATCTTTTAGTCTACCAACACATTCAATGACTGGATCATAGAATTAAAAAGCAGTAAGTTTAAAAGCTTATACAAGGAACCTATCCAAACGTAAAGACCAAGGAAAGAGTATCCTTCCATATTTGTAAAAAATATAATAAACAATGGATACCATCAATCACACGCAGACTATAAGAAAATTATAATGTAGACATTTTTAGATCTGCAAATAATGCACACCATCTACCAAACACAAACATTGGAGAAAATGTTTGCAAATGGTTTAGATCTAATCAAAAGCAGACATCCAGAAATCATATGCAGGCATTTTTATATCTGTGAATTTTAATAATAATAATAAAAACATATCATATACCAAACACAACCGTTGAGGAAAATGTTTTGCAGATGACTAGCTCGCACATCTACGCAGACCTTTGGAACAGAGTTTGTAGCGTTTTGATCAAAGATCAAAGCAGACAAATGTGGAACGAAAAGCAGAGATTGGGAATAACAAACACATCCCCACCGATCAAGAGCGTATGCAGGCGAGGAAGTCAGATATAGAGAACTTGATCCACTTGCAGACAAGGAGACATATACATTGAGGTACTTCCAGATCGAAATGACAAACTGGATTTAAATACATCAGAGATCGCAGGAAAGAAATACATACATCATACAAACAATCTATCCTTCGGTAGCAAACATCAAAGGCATACCTAGGTTATAGGTAATTAGACCAGATCTTATCCATAAACGTTTTGGAAGACAAATGCATAGTCAGGTTAATATAGATTAGATTTGTGTTTATAGTTTCAAATAATTCTACCAAAAAAAACCGTTTTGCAAACCGTGCATACCTAGGTTAATACAGTTCGAAACTATGTTTTGAATTTTTTATATATTCTACCGATCCAAAAATAACAACACATATCTAAATATGATAGAATTTACTACCCATACAGATATGACAAAAGATGGGGTTTCAAGCACAAGGGGAAAAAGACCTGAATCATCAGAGAAAGTCAAAGTGAATGTCCACTTACAAGGTTCTCACACGTCAAGTAGCATATCCGTCAAATGAAAGGTGATCAGAAAATCTTGCCTCGAACACTTAGAAAACACTTACTCTACCTGGTTGGGTAAGGGAAAATGATCCATAACCAAACTATACTGGAAGCGAGGAGTGGAGTACGGAGTATTTGACGGCAACTCAAAACACAAATTCCCATTAGAATTATCAATATAATTCTCAAACCCACCCCATTACCCATACATATATGATAGAAAGGAAGTTACATATATAGATGGACACGTGAATAAATATAATATCAACATAAGTAACAACTCGGGATGTAGATACGGAATAAAGAGAACAAAAAAAATCAAAACTACAGCAGCAGCAACAACCGCATCAAATAAAACCTTGAATCGGATTTTGATTCCACTTCAATCAAATTAAGATCTTGATTCAAAATCGAAAAATAAGAATATTGAAGTAGATGACAAGGACGATAAGTGGGCTCCGACATCCAATGCTTCCGCCACGTCAAGGAGGACTCCCTTTGTTCAGCCTTCCCAACCGCCACCCATTTGGAGACAGAGTGAGAGAAAGCAAGTCTGGCAAAGATGTCATTCCATCCATCATGGTACATATCTATAGTTAATAAAAGTGCATACAAAGTAAAAAAGCAGACAATTATAATTACCAACAGAAATTCAACAAAACAAACAATTTCAATTTGTGAAATCAACTACATATCAATCGTATACCAGAGTTTTGAATTCGATTACACACGGGTCAATCGTATACCTTGCAGCAAGGAAAGCTTATGCAGACATTAGATCTGAAATGTATTATCAACAAATCAGGTAAAGGAATTGTATGCAGACTTAAATCGAATCTGAATTTTAAAGTGTTATAATATAAAATCTACAGATTGATACTTGTGTTGGAAAACAAACACATAGCCAGGTTAATGCAGATCGGATATGTATTTATAGTTTTATATAATTCTATAGATCAAAAAACGATTTGGTAATCAATTGCATAATTACATTGGTTGCAGAATATATCCACGTAGACATTGGGAAACGATTTCAAACTTTAAAGCACAAAACAAAGCAAATAAGTGGAAACCGGTTGCAGAGTCTAGATCCACGCAGACTCAGTTTATACTCATCCTATAGATCGGATCTGAGTTTAAAACATCAACCACAGACTCATATAGGATATGAGTTCAAAGTATTACAACCATATATTCTACAGACCCATCGTAGACCATGCAAGGGTTATCAAGCATACTCCACTGATCGAAAGCAGAGATGGTAAAACTTAATGCAAGGTTTGGAGCACATATCCAAGCAAACAATGGATTGTCAAGGCATTGACCGAGATATTCCCCAGATCTAGATCGCAGGTAGAAATTAAATACAAAAGCGATCTTTTCCATATCTAGAATCGCAGACAGTGGATTCAGAAGGATCAACATGTATACATAGATACGTTCCAGACTTAAATTGCATGAAAGAAATTAAAATGACAAAGGTCTTTTCCATATCTAAAAATGCACAAAAAGGATCTAGAATCCAAAAACACAAACGAGTAAAAAACAAACGTATACACAAAAAGGATTTATAATTAGATATTAAATGCAGAGAATTTGATCTATTTCTTTTTATCAAACACATTTTCTATGGATTAATTGCATACCACGGAAGCATTGAAATCATATGCATAGATTTGAATTTGATTGTAATTATCAATTTTTATAAAACAATCTACCTCAGTAATTCTTCACTCATAAACAAATCTCATGGATTCGGAACACATGTGATGAGCCCTTAAGGTCAAGTGTTCAAACTTGAGCTCTGATACCATAATGTAACAACCCCAAAATAGTAAACCAGAAATTTTTGCAAAATCAAAGAAAACACAACAATTATAAGGGAGATTAGAGTCACCTACTTGAAGACAATGCCGAAAAAGTACTTGGAGAATTAGTTCCTCCCAACCATAGGAGAGGACCGCAAAAACCACTACGATCCCAACTCCACCTCTGAACTGGATCACCACCTTGCACACTAGAACAACCGGTAAAATTCCACGCAAAACTCTTTCTTAGAGTCTGTAACAAGCTACATCAAGAAAGCTTCCATGCGGCACTCTCTCTCAGAGTCCGTAACAAGCTACAACAAGAAAGCTTCCACACGACACTCTCTCCCAGAGTCCGTAACAAGCTAAGTGATGGACTTATGAAATGAGAGAAACACTCAACGCATCCATTCACATCAAAGTTTCTCCATGCACAACACGGTGTCCCGTGCTATCCCAGTGCACCAATATATATATCTTTTGCCCAGGTCTTATGCCATCCCAATCAAATCTCCAATCAATCCATAAATCCCTATGATTTAGGATCTTGTCTGGTTGTTGAGTTTTATAATGGATTTGATTGGTAAAGATCTCTCTTGCTTGCCTACACATGTTCTCTTGTGCCATGGTGGTGTCCCCTCATGTAACTAAATTCTCCAAGTGTCTTTTCCTTTTATTTATGATAAAATAATTGTTTGTTGTGCAAAATGTCACTCACACCTCTTGTGAGTATTTTTCGAGTTTCTAATCAACTCTTACAAAAATAATTGTTTCTAAAATAATTTTCACAAGTATTAATTAAAATTATACCGTCTTGGGGGTATTACATTATAATGTAACAACCCCAAAATAGTACACCAGAAATTTTTGCAAAATCAAAGAAAACACAACAATTATAAGGGAGATTAGAGTCACCTACTTGAAGACAATGCCAAAAAAGTACTTGGAGAATTAGTTCCTCCCAACCATAGGAGAGGACCGCAAAAACCACTATGATCCCAACTCCACCCCCGAGCCGAATCACCACCTTGCACACTAGAACAACCGGCAAACTTCCACGCGGCACTCTTTCTTAGAGTCTGTAACAAGCTACAGCAAGAAAGATTCCATGCGGCACTCTCTCTCAGAGTCCGTAACAAGCTACAACAAGAAAGATTCCACGCGGAACTCTCTCCCAGAGTCTGTAACAAGCTAAGTGATGGACTTATGAAACGGGAGAAACACTCAACGCATGCATTCACAGCAAATTTTCTCCATGCACAACACGACGTCATGTGCTATCCCAATGCACCAATATATATAGCTTTTGCCCACGTCTTATGCCATCCCAATCAAATCTCCAATCAATCCATAAATCCCTATGATTTAGGATCTTGTCTGGTTGTTGAGTTTTTGAATGGATTTGATTGGTAAAGATCTCTCTTGCTTGCCTACACATGTTCTCTTGTGCCATGGTGGTGTCCCCTCATGTAACTAAATTCTCCAAGTGTCTTCTCCTTTTATTTATGATAAAATAATTGTTTGTTGTGCAAAATGTCACTCACACCTCTTGTGAGTATTTTTCGAGTTTCTAATCAACTCTTACAAAAATAATTGTTTCTGAAATAATTTTCACAAGTATTAATTAACATAATACCGTCTTGGGGGTATTACAGGAAAGGTAGTCAAGTCATAGCAGTGGACGCGATTGGTGCTTCAAGGGGGTCGAGGATTCCTTGGAACCCTTCAGAAATCATCATCCAAGACTTCTTTTCTAATGTTAGCACCATCTCTACCTCTTTCCATCTCGTAGGAACCTTTTTCCTAGGATATCTAATGAATGTATACAAACCTTAATCTATGGATTCAAAGTCTCTCTTGCTTGATTATCTTCAGCAAACCCTGCAAACAAAACCTCCTCAACCTTGGATTATAGGGGGATAATTTAACATGATCACCTTAGTGAGGGAAAATAAAGGGGGCATTGCATTCTTTCCCAAGAGGATCATCGTTTCAAAGAATTTGCAGAGAACTGTAATCTTATGGATCTAGAGACTCCTAATGGACTCTTTACTTGGAACAACAAGAGGGGTGGATCTAATAAAATTTCCTTGGTATTGGATAGATTTCTTGTCTCTAAAAACATAGTAAGGTTTGAGGGATCGGTAGAGGATTCCATTCTACCTTCTACTCGCTCTGGCCATTGGCCAATCTATCTAGTTTGGCAAAATGATGGATCTTCTATGCATCACCATTTCAGGTTCTGGATTCTATTCAAATTTGGTGGTCTAAATTGCAGATCTTTGGGTGCTCAAGAATGTACATCTTTCAAAAAAAACTAAAACTCCTCAAAGAACACTTGAAATAATGGAACAAGGATACTTTTGGTAACATCTTTTCTTCCAAAAATCACCGAGAGAAAGAAATGGAGGATCTGTAGCAAAGATGTATCATCGAAGGTAGATCAGAGGAAAAAAATAAAATAGAACTAACTCTTTCACCCTGGATTGAAGGAAGATGTAAGCAGAAGGAAATCCTTTGGGAACAAAAGTACAGAATCTCCTTGCTAAGAAAAGGGAAAAGGAATACAACCTTTTTCCATAGATACACCATTCAATATTGAATGCACACCATGATATTCAGGATAAAATATGAAATGAGAGAGCGGATAAACAAGGGAAGAAAAAGAGAAGGAACTCTCCTCCTTCTATAAAACCCTCCTCTCAGAATCTGGCAATCAAATATATGAAGCAATATCCAAGGTTCTTGAGATGATTCCCCCTTTAATGACAAAGGATCACAACAAAACGCTAATGTGACCCATTGAAGAAAGGGAGGTTGAATATGCCATGTCCCAAATGCACAAGGACAAGGCACTTGGCCCAGATGGATTCACGGTTAGATTATTTCATTTGTGCCGAAGTTGTTTTAAGAGCGAGGTTTTAAACTTGGTAAGAATAATGCAACAAGGAGTGGGTTCTACCTACTCTTAATGCTACTTTCCTTACCTTAATCCCCAAGGAGGAAAACTATACTATGCCTGGTAAGTTCTGCCCCATATCCCTTTGTAATATCATCTACAAAATCATCTCCAAAGTTATAGTCAATCATCTCAAACCCTTGTTTCCTCTTCTTAACTCTCCTGAGAAAACTGGCTATGTAGAAGGATGTCAAATCCTAGATGAGATAATTTTAACCCATGAGGTGACTCACTCACTTAAAATCCTTAAAAAAATGGGCATGTTACTCAAGCTTGGCCTCTCAAAATATTTTGACAAACTTAGCTGGTAGTACATTGAAAAAGTATTTCTTGCTTTCTATTTTTGTCCCTCTTGGACTCAGTGGGTGCTCTCTCTCATCACAATTCCTCTCTTTTCCATCCTAACCAATGGTTCCCCTTCTTCCCCCTTCACCCATTCTAGAGGTATTAGGCTAGGGGATCCACTATCTCCTTTCCTCTTTACCCTTGTGGATGAAGGCTTAGGTATAATGATAAAGAATGTCATCTCCAGAAGAAATCTGAGAGGAATTTCCATCCACGATATCCCTCCTATCTCTTACCAGCAATATGTTGATCACAACCTATAACTTTAATGGGTCATCCCTTGGTCCAAGTGGCTCACTCTCTTCATGAAATTCTCAAAACCTTTTCTAAATCCTCTGGCACTTTGATTGATAAGGATAAATCCCAAATATTCTTCTTCAACACCCCTATCATCACCCAAAGAAACATATTGAGAATTTTTGGCTTCACTTTCTCTTCCCTACACTCTAAATGTCTAGGTGGTCCCCTAATCTCCTCGACACTTAAGCACTCCTCCTGGAGAGATCTTATGGACAAACTCAATAGAAAACACTCCTCCTAGGATTATCAAACCATTAACTTAGTTGGAAGGATCATCCTTGTTAAGGAAGTCCTTCAATCCATTTCATTGTATCTCTTTTATGTTCTAGTCGATCCCTAATGGGTCCTAAAATTCATCTGCTCTCTCCAATGAACCTTTCTTTGGGGAAGGGATAAGAATCATCCAAAACGGGCCCTGGTGAAATGGGACAAGGTTTTCCTTCCAAAATTTGTTGGGGACCTTAAACTCTAAAATCGAACATCAATAGCACGATCCTTAGTGCCAAAACCTAGTGGAATTGGGTTTCCATAAATTCTAAGCAGTGGGCTCAATTATGGAATCTTAAATATACAAAAGGATGGGATCAACATGATCTCATAAGATCTTCTTATAACCCTCCGGACTCCCTTATCTGGAACGTCACCAATCAAGAAAAAATGTCTCTTCCAAACCCAAAGCTCATGTGAACTCCGAGATGGAACATCAACTCACTTATGGAATGACTCTTGGCAGCAACTCCCAAGTATTTCTAGTATCTTCAGGTCTCTGGATCTGCAATAAGGTTTTCAAAGTTCCATTCATATAAAATTCTCTAATTTTTGGGATGGTGATCCCTCCTCCAATTATTACACTTGGAAAGACTTGCACAACTGGCCAAATAAAAATCTCCTTGGATTCCTTTCGTCTCATTCACGATGAGCTCAGTAGTCGTATAATTAAGCAGGATTAAGGAAGAGATATTCTCATATGGGGGCATGAACCCAAAGGCTCTTTCACCACCAAGGAAGAAAATTACCTCACCCTTTTCTTGTTATTGGTGATCAAAATCATAATTGGTGTAAAATTTGGAGCCTCAAAACTTGGCCCAAGATCCACACTTTCCTCTGAATCCTACAATGTCGTTGAACCCTGATGTGGGACAACATTCTTAGGAGAGGTTTCATAGTGCCTTCCCAATGCGCTTTGTGTCACCAGTAAGAAGAAACCATCGATCACTTTTTTTATTCTTTCCATTTCTCCAACCATCTTTGGGACAAGGTTGCAACTAATTGTCACAAGTCACAATGAATTAATCATAATGTGTTCCTCACTTTGGATCATTGGACGAATCACTCCTTTCACAATCCTCTTCTCAATATGCTATGTCAACTTATCCCTGTATTTCTGCTTTGGGAGATATAGAAGGAAAGAAATCATCATATCTTTGAAAATCAATCTCGCCCGATGGATTTAGTTTGGGCTACTTTCTAGTCTCACATTCAAGGGACTCTCTCTCTCTCTCCGCCCTTCGATGAAAGAAGACCTTATAGCCAATCCCTTTGAATCCAATATTATAAAAGACTAGAACATTCACTCTATCCACACACTATCGACCATCTCTCGGGTTCATATCCCTTCTACCACTCTTGACATTTGGATTCCACCCCCTCTTTGTTTTATTAAATGCAATTTTGATGGGACCTCAAAGGACAATCCTGGACATGCTGGAATTGGGGGAGTCTTTCGATATGCCTCTGGTCAAATATTAAGAATCTTCTATGGATCCTTGGGTATAAATATAAAGGTTGTGGCTGAAATTTCAACACTTCTCTTTGGGATTCATCTTGCTAATCAATGGAACCTATTCCCCTTAATCATAGAGGGAGACTCAAAGCTTATCATTTCTCTAGCAACTCAAATTCAGAATGGAGCTCCAGCATCCAAACTTGCAGCAAGTTGGAAACTTGATCTCCTCCTTCAGCTACTCACCAAAGAAATCAACAGTACTGCCTCGATCACACTCCAACATGTAAAACGAAAATCCAATGCCCTTGCAGATAGAATTACAAATGAAGAAGTGTTCTCACACTCCCAGCTGCTTGATCTTGATTTTAGCTCTGCCACTCCCTCGGATCTCTAGGTAGACTATAATACCATCACGGCTAAATACATGGTATCCTCACATGTGGGTTTTTTGAGGATAGACGTGGCTGAGGGAAGGACACTCCATTAAATGTCCACCTGAGACTCTTGTCCATCACTTTCGTGATTCAATGGTTCACTTCTCTCGGAGCAAGGCAATTAAAATCGATGACGTTTGGTTTGATACACAAGTCACCTTGCAGTACCGCAACAACATGAAGGATTTCGATGAACCAAGTGTTCTCACACAGAGTTGGTCTCCGTATATGGTTATCCTCCACGTTCTCTTCATTATCCTCATTTTGACACAGCTTATTAGTTAATTGTCCAAGAAGAACATTAAGGTTTGGGAGTTATGGGATTACTCCTCTGACATGTCGCGATGTATCTGTGCTATGCCTCATAGGGGGAGCAACTCCAGGGGGGAGAGGGTTTGTGTTGTGATTCATCATATTATTTCTAAGGGCTATGGTTCTACATCCCACTCAAAATTTTCCAGGTTGTGGATGATTGGGAGGCAGAAGTTGTGGCTCATCATCGCATGACTCAACTCTTGAGACAATGGCAATCCCACTATTGGCACGTGAAGAATGTTTTAGCTTATTTTCTCTGAAAAAAGATAGATCTCCCTCTTCTTCTCCCTCTAGTAACTCAGAGAGCTCTTCTAGCAATTTGACATCCTCGTATTCACCGAGTTTGCATATTCAGGACCCTCATTAGGAAACCCCAAAACAACATGATATTATGTCCATCCAACATTTGAAAGAAGCTTCGCACAATCCAAAGATGAACATGCAGAATTTAGGGGGTCACGAGCAAGATGGTAGCTCGTCCTAGATGATGTCGAAACCTCCTCCTGCAACGGAACCGCCTCCAAATTCGCATCCTGCCCTTTCTGCTAATGAAGAGGATTATTACAAGCCCTGTATCATTGTCGAATAACCCTGGAGGAAGCCGTAAGGCCTTAGATTTCTTTATGTCCCTCTTCATCTTTCCTATGTATGCTTAGTTTGTTTTTCGTAGCTATGTATTGTTTTAGTTTTGTCTAGTTTAAGTTGGTTTCCCTCTCTAAGGGAAATTCCATGATAGTTCTTTTGTTACAATCTCGGTGTCCAAACACAGATGATATCTAAGATATGGAATCTATGCATGTACTTATTTTTGTATATTAACATAACTTTCTACAACTTACAAAAAAAATATGCTTGGAAAATAATTATTGGAAGATTGGATGGTTATATAATAGTTTACATTAATGATCACATCATTGGATTAGGGAGGAAGATTTTTCCTTTAAAGGAGAAAAATAATAAGATATTCATACAATACCATGGGTCTAACAAATACGAATGGAACACAATACCATGAGTCACCCCATATATCTAAGAGCAAGCCAAATCATTGGCCTTTTAGGACGCCGTCTTCAACCCTTTGAGAGATAAAAATAGTTTAGTAAATTTCAATACCATGGATCTAGGCCAAGAGTCCAAATACCAAGTGAAGCATAATACAGAGAGAAAATACCATATGCAGTATACTCACTCTAAGGGAAAGCCAAAACATTTCCTTTTGCTAAGTCAATGAGCCCACACAGGTGAGGAAAGAGGGGCTTGATCCCAATGAAAGGAAGGAATATCAACAGTTGTGACTTAATCCTTTGCTTAGATGTGCCTTTTTAGATGTTCAAATGCCTTCAAATGTGTGCCATATCTCCAAGTCATCTAATTTTTGCTCAACATATGTGCCATGCTCCCAAATAGCTTAGATAACTTAGGAAAATTTATTTAATTTTCTTCAGTTAATCAAAAAGTGCAATCTCAATGACAAATTAGAAGTTCTAGTGCACTTTTTAATTCTTAAAATGTTGATTAGTCTATACTTAAGAAATTTTTGAGTAAGAACATAGTATAAACCCATAATTAATCACACTAGAGCTGAATTAATCTTGTGTAAACCCTCATGACCTAGACCACTACCTAGGAGGACAATGTTCCATCATATGACCATGCATCTATGTACTAGGGGCTAATGAGACCCCCAAAATACCAAAACATTATCAAGAACCAAATTGTAGTTTTCCATGCATGTCCATGAAATTTTGCAGGCTACCTACTAACGGAGTGTCGATTTAGTTTCACATCCTGCCCAATTGGTGAGGGAATTTTGACATGTAAGTACATAATAGGAAAGTACAAACCGAGGAATCAAAAACATCTCCTGAATTGGAAAAAAACTGAGTTCTACTCCAAAGCATACGTTCATGAAAATCTGTAATGCAATCATAAATGAAATCCTCTCTGCCTTTTCTAACTAACTGATATATGGCAGTAGCGATAAATATGATGGAAAATATCTAAATAATGGGTAAAATGGGTATCCAAAAATGTCATTGGAATAAAAAAGTACCAAGTACAACTCATGATATAACGTACCCTCCATTTGACCACCTTGGAACACAAAAAATTGGAACTGAAAGACCCTATTTTGGTTTATAACCTTTGATACACTGGCTAGAGGATGCATATATTTGTCATATGTCCTTGATGGACCAATATCAAAGAATTCCAATGTGGATAGATACACGAATATAAGTAATAATCTTAATTGACTCATTACATAGCCAGTCATGCCATGCATGATGATGTACTACCACATAGATTCTTTAAACAAGTTCATGGGATGCATGGGTTATCCATTAACTAGAGCTAAGACAACATCAAGGAATTAATAAGAGTTATTTTCTCTTTAAGGATGGAGTTAATTATATTCAAACAAGGTTGTTCAAGTGAAGTTTTGGTATACGGAGAGTGATGGATTATAGATAAGAGGGAAAGAGAAACTTTGAGTTCTTCACCACTTAAACAAACACTAAGGATGTATCTCACAAAGGGAGTCAATTGTAAGGAGGTACTACCCCATCATATCTTGACTCATTAACCCCTTTTACTTTATTTTCTAGGCAGCTTCAACTTGGACTTGATCTTCAAGTACTAATCTTCATTATTTATTAGACTTTTCTTTCTTGTACTTGTTTTATATTTGAGACATTGGCATTTTCATTTTCTTCTAATTTTGAGGCCTTTTTCATGGGCAAGTTTTTCTTTCCTTGATATTTTTTTGGATTTGACTTTTATTTCCATTGTTCAACTTTGACTTCGGATTTTATTTTGAAAGTACAAGGAATATTCTATTCAAAGTTTCTAATCACGACCTCATATATTTTTTGGGCATATGGGGGAATGGACCTTCATGCTTCAAATAAAAGGGAGGAATAGTTCCTTTTGCTTGGCGTTAGTAAAGCCCCAGGTATTTACAAGGATGACCCACATAACTTGTCACATTGTTCCTCACAACAAATTATTGATCCCGATACACTGTGGATATTCGGGAGGTTCTCATGGTGAAGACGTCACAGAGGGGAGATGTCTAAAATACTTTTATAAAACCTTATCTAAAGGAGTTACACCAAATAATGGAGTGATATGGACAGTGGATGAACACGGTAAAGTGGACCTGAAGGACGGGGTAAAATATCTTAACAGTACTAAGAATCAACTTGGTTCCTTGGTTAATTAACAAACCACACATATTTCACCCTCGTCCACTTAAGGGTGATACTACTAGAGATGCTCATCAAACAATCACTAAGCATTCTTGTTTATTAATTTATAAGTATGCATTATCGTCATCATGATATTGGCACATAGCATCTCATACATATCCTCTGATCATCCATCATGCAACATAGAAATCATATCATGGGGAATCCAATAGAAGCAAAGATGGACTCCCATCCTTTGGGAAAAGTGAAAACAAGTCTTAAAACAGGGGCGACCCACAAAGTGTGGCACAATAGGAACTGTATTAAGATCACAATAATACTCATTTTGCATACTAAAGAATCACTATTGTCATTGTTCTAATTGACTGCCATTATAACCCTTTCGTTTATAATTCCAAGAACAAGTTACAATCAAATTGCATCTCCTTTTTGGTTAATGGTAGCATGTATCACTGTTAGAATGGATTATTATGTTTGAAGGATTTAAAGGTTGTTCATTGAACATTAGTAAACACATTGTCCTCCTTACTATTGATACAATTTTGATATTGGCATCTAAATGACTTTTGAGTATTAAATTGGAACTTGTGCAAGTGCCGAGGCACCTAATCAAATCACATCGAGTAAGTAATTATAGATTTGGATCGACACTTAGTGTATATGTACCCACTATTGGTTGGTTGTTCTATACCTCTAATTGAGGCTTGATTCTATAGATCCTAATCTATGCAACGAACCCAATTCACTAATGAGAGATGCTAACATATTATGTGATAAAGTCCAAGTTCGATTCACAATGATATTATTTCTCTTTGTTACCATTTAGTTACTGATGTAAACAATCTTCATTTAATTCACTTTTGAATTATTTGTGGAGCATATTAGTTGATTACTACTATGGAAATGTAGGCATCTATTGGTATTATAAAATTCACACCAAGGACATCCTTCTTAACTCACTGTTGTATGCATCATATTTGTCATTGTTTAGTACCTTAATTGCAAGCTTAAGTTTAGTTGATGTTTGACCTTATTGCTATGAAGGTTTGAAGGCTTATCTCCTAAAATGCCTAATTTGACATATATTAGTGACTGATCATAAGTGTGTTAAATTGTTCTAAGGAAATAGTTAATTATGCAAGGATGTGTTAATGTTATTTAGTAATTGCGATGGTCTGAAGATTTGAAGTTGTTTTACTATCTCATGGTTTGGAAGTGATTTACAAGTAAAATATTCAAATAGGTGGATCATTATTGCTCTCTTTGTATTAGCATTCATATGTTATAACCCCTTGCTAGTATTGAAATGAGTGCCATAGGTAGTTGATAGCTATTTTATACTTGGTGATTCATGCAATTCATAGCTTCAGTATTTTGAGTAACCTGTATTCAATTTTTTTTTAAATTGGTATATTATCTCTTCATCATTGCACATCCATTGAATTGTTTCAAAGGGATGCTCAATAACTAACTTGTGGACTAATCTAGATACCACTAGTAAAACATATATTTAATTCTTAAGTATTTTTACAAGTTTGACTTATGAATGATATTGCATTAAAAATTCAATGCCTGGTTTACATTGGAAGAAATTGCTACATTGAACTAATGATGATACCCATACATTATGAACTTAATGATCATTAACTTGAGCAATTGATACATTTTGGTTTGCCAAGGATATTTTGAGTTATCATAAGCATTTTAACATTGTTCAAGTTAATTTATTGAGTTATTATTCATTGATTTGATCTATACTTTGAGTGGTTGATTATAAATGACACACTAATCAATTTTATATTGGAAGCATTGTTATGCATATATTTGGCTCAAGTGACAAATTGGGACTATTGGGTAGAAGATGTTTTCATACATCTCTTAATATATTCAGGAGATGTCGTTTAGTGGGTAAAAATGTGGTTCAAGGGAACACTGCCAGACAATGAACATTGCTAGGATACATCTCCTTGAATCCTCGTTACGTGCAAGATTTTGGGCATCCCCTTTGACTTCAATCTAGTACCCTTCTTCGAGTAGTACCACATTAGACAACATTGAGCATGTACTTGGACCCCACATACCTTACATATATAGGAGGCCCCATAGGCATCCTGAAATAAACCTATTGGTTGTATTACATTACTTTAGTGCATCAAACACAACATTTGGGAAGATTAATATCCATGCATCTAAGAGGTATGGTGGTGTGGCCAAGGGTACGATCAAGCCTCCTTGGTTCATGCTCTAAAATATTGGGTTGAGCATCATTGTTAGATATCAAGGGTGGATAGACAACTATAGTTTCTTGAAAATCCTTGTGACTTTTAATAATTTTGGGATTAGGTTGTTATTTACTTTAAGAGCTCAAGTTATCTACTTTTAATTGTGAATGCTTTTATTTCATTGCATCACTGTATCTTATTTGTTCATAGTTTGTTTTACTAAAAGGTGAAGTGTGCCTTGTCTATTCGATTGAATATCCTAGTTAGACACATTGTCATAAAAAATAGAGCTAGGCCAATATTTGGGGTTAGTTCGATCATCTGAATGAGCCTTAGAAAAATATTGATTAGGGTCTCTCCCTTGATTTGTCTAGGTTTGTTTACTACTAGACCTAGGAAACCTAAAAGAGGATCTCCTTCCAGTAGTAACATGTTTGGAAGGAGGTCCATAGTTGTACCAATTTAACAATCAATTACCTTGCCAATCCTTAGAATGCCAGGTTATGCATAAACAATTTCTTAGTTGGGCCAACAAAAAACTTAGCTACATTTTATTCATCTAAAAACAATTAGTAATCTGAGCAAGAAGGGCATGAGGTGGAGGACATTCCTACGAATAGCATGTAGATGGACCTATTACCCCTTGATCAATAGGGATGACATATTGATCAATTTCTATTTATGACCATATCACAGACATTGTTCTAGAGACGAGATATGTTTTCCCCTTAGATCATTCAATTAGAAATAGTGTCAACATGCTTAGATGGTTCTTATGCCTTGGATGTGCCTAGTTGAAATGGTGTCAATCTTACCCTCATTGAAACTTGGGATGTTTTATGTTATGTTGATTTAACCATGGGATCTTTCTTTTATGCTTGGATAATGACTCATAACACTTAAAATTGTTATGCATTACTTAGTCATACGGTGGTTACATCATAATTTTACCTTAGAGAAGTGTATAATGTCAAAGGTTAAGTTGTACCCCTAGTGAACTAAGTAGGAGCTACATCCATTTCACAACATTTGACCTAGATATCTTTCATTTCATTAACCCTTTCATCCATTTCCATAATTTCCCCTTTTGTAAGTGATCTATCATTAGTAATTCTTCAAGGTCTCATAACTATTCCAATGTATATATCGAAGTTAAAAGAGTCAAGTTACTCTAAGGGGGAGGTTGCTAAATTAAATGGTAAAGAACATGAGAAATATCCCAATGCTAAAATCCAAGTTCCCTATGTATTGGGTTATTAAATTCAAATCTAAAGCAAAAAGGCTAAGGAAAAAAAATGCTAGTAAATCAAGTAAAAGAGATCACAAAAAAATGCACGGGGAAAGGGTAACTCATGATAAAATGTGCCCCCTCTCATAAGGAATGCATGGGAAAGAAGCATCTATAACCCCTAGCTCTTGAAGGTTAGTGGGTAGGCCTATTACACTTAGTTGTTATGATGGTTAGATTGCAATGACTCCCTTTCCTCCCTAAGTACCACTCTCATTTACATCACCCTCACATGACTTAGGAATATAGGTAATTCACCTTGACTTAGGAATTTTCACATGTAATAAGGTTTAAAGTTGGTCACACCATACTTGGCCTAATGCTTTAATGGGTAAAAATTGAATAAGTCATTGAGTTACTTAAAGGGTGTAATTGTAATTATTTCATGTAATACCTTGATATTTGGATGCATTTCCTAAGTTAGAAGTGGTTGAACCTTTAACACTTAAGTGCTTTAGTATTTTCCCATGGTATAACACTTGCTATGACTTGTGGTGATGATGCCTAGGTACATTATAATGGGTGCCCCTCTTTTTCTTATGCATCATATGAATAAACTCTTGGCGCCTAGGGTTTTAGGATGGGGATTCCCCCTTTCTAAGTGATGGATGACTATTTTTCCTTCGCTCAAGGGAGTTGGTTGGTACCTATTTGGACTATTTATTGCATCATTGGACCATTCACACAACTTATGGAGGAGTTTAATTTGTTGCACATTTATTATCATGTGACCACTTCATTACTGGAACGTTTCACACATGTGGCCCATTTGAGGAGGGTGTTGCATGCATTGATAGAGCATTCTAGGGTTTTCATACTCCATTTTACCGTAGATCCACATGGCACCTACTTCTTGATGAGTGCCCCCATTTTTTGAGATGTCTATCATTCATTTGTTGACCATGTAACCTAGATGTTTCCTTGGAGCATGCTTATGTACCACACATGTGCCTATATTGGAGGAGCGCTCTAAGGTTTGAGGGCTCAATGATGGAGTTAGTTGTGATTTTGACCATATTTTGTGGAGCGCTTTTATTTTTTGAGCCATATTACACCATTTCATGTATTTTGACCATGGATCTAGAGGTGTACTCCCCTCATCTTGGGAATTTTGTTAGGGTTTTGGAGTTGGTTATTCTAACCTCTTCATTTTTAACGATATTTTGACCATGTCTAGAGGATTTTGATCCTTCCTAGAATATATCCATGGTTTTAGACCAGGCTATTGTATTTTATTTGGAGCAGTGTTGAGCATAAAGTCTATGTAAGAGGCTCCCCACTTATTGTATCTTGTTGTGGATTCAAGAGACTCTTGATATATTGGAGATATTTCTTATGTTGTGAGGCATTTTGGTGAAGCTTAATCTTGAGGTAACATGTTTATTTTTCCATTGTCAAACTATTAGATCTAGTTCATAGATGAGTAAATTTGTTCAATTGGAATAAAGTAAAAGAAAGTATCTTTTCCTTTGTTATATGCTATGGTTTTGTTAGTTTGCTTGTAGGTGACATATTTGTGAGTGTTTTAGTTTAAGTGAGCATAGGTTAAAGTATATGCTATATGTCTATTTGTTGAAGGTGTGTGCCTAAAGGGCGACCCTTCCTTGGAAGGATTTTACATCAAACCCCAAAGGCTTGGGATGAAATTATTATGTGTTTGCAACTGTTTTAGCCCCAAGTAATTTCAAACAAAACTCAAGGAGAATTATTTCCAAGAACCCATGTGTCCAAGGATTCAAGGCACTTGTTATTTTCAATCTCATCCATCATTAAAAAAAAAATTCATGGCACTTGCTATTTTCAATCTCATCCAACATTAAAAAAAAAATTCAAGGCACTTGTTATTTTCAATCTCATCCATCATTAAAAAAAAAAAAATTGCTATTTTCCTTTCACGCTTCTTTAAGCAGAAATCTGAATTTTTTAAGAGCATTAGTCTTTCCAGATTTCTATGACATAGCTAAGGTATTTCTCACTCTCTTTACATCATTTCAAGGGTTTGATTTCCATAGTTTATTTCTGTTTTGCATTTAATTTCTAACAACACAAAACATAAATAAATATATCCCTAATGTTTTCATATTTTTCTTACAGGTTTTGGGTTAAAGATTTACCTTCTAAAATATGTTTAGTTTCAACAAGCTTTTGCAGAATTTTAATGATCTTTATTTGTTATTTTTCACACATAATAATTCTAGAATTAGTAACTCTAGATTATCTTCTAAATCTAGAAATCTTATAGTGAGCACTAACACATTGTCTTTTTCCAGATTCCACATCATAACATTTGCAAAATCTTTGATGGTGAATTTTTGTTTCATAACTTTGCTTGTCCTTTTACATGATTTATACACTCAATAAAATTATTGAAATTACTTTTGCAAGTTGCATTTCTTTCCATTTTTCACAATCTTGGGATGCTAACTCATAGACTTGAACATTAATTATGGATCACTGAATCAGCTTGGTATCTCTTTTCAAATTTCTTTTTTTAAAGTGGTTGTTTATAAACTTGCATATTGAATACTTGTTACAATTCAATCATCTTGGGTTTTATTGGCTTAATCTACATTTGGAGAAGTGATTATCACTTAATAAATATGAAAATTATTTGAAATTAAAAGGATTTAATACGTTAGAAATCTGAGATCCTTTGGGCAACTTATTGCTTCAAAAAAAATTTCTCAAGCAAGGTCTCGGGTTTAAATATTGTGCTTAAATTACTCATTGGGAAAATGACTTATTGCATTTACCTAACTTTGGAATATGTTTTAATAATTTGTAGCTAATAAAATTATTTTAATCATCACTTAAAGCATTTAATCATCATGGAGTTTATTTTCATGCACTAGCTTTCAAATTTTAGAATTGAGGACTCTTATATGCAAATGGATTTTCTATCTTTATGTTCAAGTTGATGGATGGAGAACTGATATAGTTGAACTTTTCTAAATCCCTTATTTCCATTTTTAAAGTTTTTGATTAACTTGGAAAAGCAATAACTTGCACATTTAAGCATTTTATTTTGGGGAATTAACTCTTCTTGTAATTAATTGACACATTTGATTAAGTTAAAATAAATCCTCTCTAAGCTCTCCTCATGTAGGAATTATCTAATCAATCCTAGGGAATCCCCACTTGACCTTTGAGTGTTGGTCAAAAGTAGAAGTCAACAATAAGGTGACAATGGTGTTTTTCTTCAGAAGTTGCTCCTTGATAGCACTAGTAGGTTGAGACGTTCCCACTCAAGATCTAAATCAAGTTGTGACATGACCAATAAGAAACTTTGTTGCATCAACAAGGAAATGGCCAAAGCCATGTGTGCAAGTTTGATGTTCAAATTTTTGTAAGCATATCATATGCATTCTCAACCATGGAAATTCTTGCAAATGAGTTCCATGCCAAATTGGATATTTTGCCATGTGTTTATCAGGAGGTGCATTAAGTACCTAGAAGTTTTCAAGGACACAAGCTCCAAATGCTTTGAGGATTAAAAAATATATCGTGCAACAAAAATAGAGATTTTCCAGTGACTACATGTGTACTTACGCATAACAAAGATGGCCATGCTTACCATAGGTCCACAAGATTTAGATTTGTGAATTTGACCTAATCTCACAACTAATACAAATTTTATATTGTTGAAATTTTTATTTCAAAAAATTATCAACTCAGTACATTGTTTGGGTAGAAAAGGCATGGTGTTTGCTACACCCAACATAAGTCAAATAGAGCCAATAAAGGCTTTATTTGTTTTTTTATTGCAATTTGTAATTCACTCCAATTTAGGAACACATGTCTCAAATGTTCCATGGGTTTAAAAACATACTATTCAACAAAATAACAATCTATCGACACCCATGTGTACTTATGCATTACCAAGATGACCATGCTCGACCCCATCCCACGGGTTTTCAATTTGCAAATTTGACACACTCTCTCAACTTTTATAAGTTGTGACATTGTTGAAATTTTGCATTAGGATTATCATTATTTGAGACATTCTTATCAATTTTTTTTGCAATGTTTGGTGCACATAGAATAATTTGGGCATGGCAAATCCAGTGATATTGTTTATTCAACCAATGAAGGCTTTGTTTTCTTTTTGTCTTGAGTTGTAGTTCAATTGCTAGAGTAGTTTAGGGACACATGTCCTAAACACTTCAAGAGTTAAAAAATAAATTATGCAACAAAATAATGATTAGTTAACATCTTCATGTCTACTTTTTTATTTTCAAATTTAACCTACTATCGTAACTTTTTCAAGTTGTCACACTATAAATATTTTGCATCAAAAAAATCATCATTTGGCACATTCTCAGGGCGACAAAGTGCATTGTGGTTCGTACATCCAATGTAATTTAGGTTTAGAAAATCCAATTGAATTTTGTGTTTAGACAATGGAGACTCCTATTGTTTTTTGTCACATGTTGCTACTTGCTTTCCAAAACAATTTAGGGACACATTTTTGAACTCTCTAGGGGTATATTGTGCAACAATTTAGTGGCTTATCAATTCTTACATGTGTATTTATCCATCAACGAGGTTCCCATATTTTCACCCCCATTATATATTCACAGGGGATTTACCTTGCTAACCAATATCTTAACACATTCATTCATACAGAAGGTTTTTTAATTTGTGAAAAATAAGATCAATATACTGTAGGTATTGAGGTGGGGAAGAGGGTATGAGTACGGTATGTGGAGCTTATAGGTATTGGGGGATATAAAAGGGGTATGTAGTAAAAATAGGGAATATCTCTTAAAATAGTGTTTTTTTAATTGGAAATATGTATTGGGAGGGGGACTCAACAAAAGGATTTTGGTAAGTATCTATCATTGTCTAATCATAATTAGGGGTGATCTTTAATATCCCATGAACAAAGGTGCTATGCCATAATGTTCTAGACTTTTAAATTTGATGTCTAGATTGTGTTTCTACAAGATTTTTAAAGGCCAATTTAAACATGTGCATTTAATGAAATCAATAATGAGGGTTAAGAAATATCTAAGCTTGGAGAAACAAGTAGAAGTGGACAACACAAATCACTATGCGCAAGCTATAAGAGACCCAAGGCATGCCAAGAGGAATGTTTGTCAGAAGTATCTTAATGATGTTTACTGAAAACACACCTTGAACAAACACCATCCCTACAAGAAACAAGGGTAAGGACATTTACCATATTATGCTTAAATAGTTGTTGCAATGATCAATAGTTCAAGTGGCCAAAATTCTAATGTCAAATTCTTCTCATCTATTAGGAATATAAGTTGAAGGAAGAGAACATAACCCAAAGTTGTCAAACTTGTACAACTCGATAGTATCTTCAATTGTTCCCATTGCTACAATATGGTCATAATCCTTTAGATTCTTGAGAACAACATGGTAAGGTGAAAACTCCATGATTTTTCCTTCACCAAAATCAACGATTTGATAGATAAAAATAATTATGTGGGAGAGATTAGAAACCCATAGAACATCATTAGAATAACATCAGCTAGCTAAAGCATTCTTGATCCTACAACACCTAGGGATCTATCATCACCAATAAATATTTGTTTGGTGTTACAATAATTAGGAGTTGAAAAAATGGATTAATCCTTGGCCCTATCATAAGAAGCTCTAAAATAAAATAAAAATATGGTCATTTGGATAATCGAAATTTGATGCACTAAAAGAAAAAGCATGCCCTTTTAAGAGATGAGAGGAAGAGTTGTCCAACAAAAGTTTGTTCTTCTTCATCACTACTTTGAGAGCTTCCATCTTATTGAAGCAACATGACACTTGATGATCATATTATTAAATTGAGCACATAGATATGTGGACAAACACATAACTCACAAGATAGATCACACAATTTACTCAGCAATTGAAGAATGAAACAATGCAAAAATGGCTTGCAGCTGTGAATGCTTTCATTAATAAAAAAGGTAATTAGGTAATAATTACAATGAAGTACAATGGCTTTAATAGCCACATGCAATTCGAATCCACATGAGGAAATTCGAATTGATTAAACTCTACTTGACTGTAGGTAACTAAGACCTTGTCTAAATCACTATCGGAGGACTCAATAGTTAACTGACCTTGTCTAAACCATAACTGGAGTTCATCGGAGTTCTAAAACACAACTCAAGTGTTACATTCAGTGTTGACTAAGGCTAACTGACTGTGGTAGGTGAGAAATGCGCCCCTGCTGAGTGCAGCCATGCAAACCTAGCGCTAACTAAATGTAGAGGACTAGAATTGAATGTAACTGACTCCTAACTTAGCTTGACTAGTCACCAACTGAACTGAACTAACCTTGGTTGGTTTCGGCACTCCCAGTGGTTCCTAAATTGTAGGGATTGGTCTAGGAGGCTCCTAAATTGATGCATGTAAGTGCAATCAGTGGCAGTAGACCTCAATTAGTGTTCCCCACACTTAAGTAATTGAAACATATGCCCCGATTAGGCCAAGTGGACCCAATGGTGCTAGTGACTAAAAATAGACTGGATGGACTCCCGATTTAGACATGACTCCTGATTTAGACATATGACCAAATTGGA
>LPNX011233074.1:123986-210926 GCA_001517045.1 Pseudotsuga menziesii
TAACACATATGACCGATAAAAATTGCAATGCTTGTCATACTTCATTCCATTTGGCTTAGCTTCTTTATTAACATTAAGACCAAGATAATGCTAAAGGATTTTGATGCCCTTATTTGCTTTGTTGTTGCAATATTACTACTTCTTAGGATGCTTGGGGGATTTTCTATTGTGCCAATAAGGCCTTATTAAAGGTACCCACAATACTTATCAATCCAAGGTGCATACACTTCTTTCTCTATAATGAGAGAATCATGTAATGATTGAAAAGATTAAATTATGAAAGAAGTAACTAGAATAATAATTCCCTTATGAAAGGTGGATACAAAAGCATCATAGAAAGTATAGAAATAATATTAAAAAGTAATTTATCATAATCTTTCTTGATTTAAAACTCTAAAGTAAGAGCCTAAGTGTCTTGAACATCAAAATAAAATATTTACTACAACAAAAATCATTTGGATTCAAGCAAACAATTTCTTCTTTAGTTATTGGGCTCAAATCTAGTTGTATCTACTAAACACAATTTCCAACTTTGTCCAAGATTCATCAATTTTGCAATAGAAAAGATTCACATTGTTAATTTGTACCAACTATTGTAGGTAATGAGCATGAAGCTGTACATGCTCTAGCCTACCATGTGCGAAAAAATGATTGACAACCTGTATTACACTCTGGCTGTCACAAAGGATTGTAGTTGTTGTGTCAATTAGAAAACTAATATCTCCCAAGAGCTATTGAATCCATACCATCATTGTGCCACATTAGCCGCACCACAATATTAAGCTTCATCTTTAGCTTCTCACATAACTAGACCATGGGTCTAGGACTAAGATGAAACACATAACTAGATATAGACCTCTTGTCATCACCATTTTCTTCCCAATTTGAATCAATATAATTGACAAATGGGTCTATTATATTACTACAACATTTTATACCAAGTCGATAAGTGCCCTTGTCAATAGAATAAACAATTATCTTCACGTCCTTCTACTGGATTTCTTGAAAATCCCATATAAATTGAGAGACCAAAATAATAACAAAGGTAATATTAGGTCGACGATGAGTTAAATAAATAAAGCCACCAACCAATTCGATAGAGAGTCACATCAACTATCGGCGAATCACATTCTTTGGTGAGATTTACTCTCAATTGGAAGGTTTTAGCACAAGCATTGCAGTATTCCATCTTGAATCTTTGCAAAAGATCCTTCCCATACTTAGGTTTAGGAAAAAAAGATAATGTCATGCATTTGTAAAACTTGGATGCCCAAAAGGAATGTAAGAGACCAACATCATTCATTTCAAAGGTGTTAATCAAGTGTTTCTTCAAGTCTAATATTAGAAGTACATTGCTTCCAATAAAAACTAAATCATATACATACAATGCAACATTCAAGGTTTCACTATTTGCTTGTAAAACATAAATGTTGTGATCTAGTTCACATCATTTGAAACCAAGATTGATAAAGAATCGATCAATCTTCTCATACCAAGCACTAGGGTCTTGTTTTAAACCATACAAAGGTTTCTTCAATCAACAAACAAGACTAACATCCTTCTCGAACTGAGAAGTTGCTCCATATAAATTTGTTTAGTCAAATCTCCATGAACAAATGATCTATTGACACACATCTGATTTACCTCCCATCCAAGTCAAGAAACATGTGAGAGAATCAATTGAATGGAATTCATCTTTGCAAAAGAGGCAAAGGTTTCATTGTATTCAATGCCTTCTCACTATAAAATCCTCTTTGCAACCAAATGGGCTTTATGTCTTGTTATAGAATATTGTTTATGGGGATCTTAAGCCTCATTTTTGCTAAGCAAATCATAGCCAAGGTTCAGTTTTACATAGCAAAGATTGTTATGATTATTGAGATGTTATATTATGGTTTCCATATGTTGCCTTGTGATGATAGCATGCCATTATGGTATAGTGCCAATTGCATGCCTTGAGAATGTTTTTTTTATCATGGATATATGGTCTATAGTTATGATTGTACTAGTTGTTACTCATGTTATTTTGATAAACATGGTTAGTAGAAATATTATGTAGATTAGTACATAAAAGTTGTTCTTGTTTAATGCACATACCATTGACTTATATCTCTTGATCTTTACATGGACCACAAATATCTTTTTGCTCCATCTATGACCTCTCTATCTTTGTATCATTCCATTTTGGTGTCTTGAAATCATTGGCTATGACCTAACATATTGACCCTTGACTTCCCCTCTGTGATGCCCTCTAAATGAAGGTTTTCTTGTTCTCCCCTGTGCCTTGGCTTTGTTTTGTTGCAACGATGTTCTATTATAATATAGAAGGCTCACTTGTAGAACCCTGGGGCTAGCTATCATCAAGGGGGGTGAGTTTCCATGGAGCAATGTAAACTGAAATGAGTTTCCCCTATCCTAGAAATTGGTTAGTTGAGGGAAGGGTAGGTACTCCTTGAATTAAGAGGTACTGCTTAGTTGTTCTAAACAAGCATTACTGTGGCAACTCCATCAAGCATATGGATGGTTGCTGGAAACAGAGCTAAGGCATTGTCATCACTAATGCCCACAAGGCATTTGGGGCCAGTATCTTTCAACTTGTTACACCCTAGGCGTATCTACAACATGCCTTTGAGGATGTACTAGAGTGAGGGTTTTTTTGCCATTGTAAAGTGTAAGTCTGGGATTTCTTATGTAAACGTGTTGGTCTAACGGAGCTCAAGACCCTTGGTCTAGTCATGACAAGTTCTCTTTGTTCCCTTGCAATTAATTTCTTTTGACTAGCCCTTGCTATTCTTGAAATCAGCAATTACATTCTCGTACAACCATGTTGCAGCAACTTTAAACCAAAAGGAATATTTTGATGTTCCAATCAATTAAACATAGGTTATTTTTAGGCATCATGTAAAAAAATGATGTCAACAAAGTAACCAAGGATACTTATTTTATTATCTTGACTATCCTCTATTATAACCAGAGAGAATAAAAATCAGAGACTTTGTCTCTCATAACTTTTTAGTATATGGGGTGGGCATCTTTGGATCAGCTCTCTGGGTTCTCATTGTCCCCCTGGTTCAGACTGTCTGGCATGTCCTTGACATTAGCATGTATTTGGGACCTCTCCAGATCGATTTGGAAAACTGTTGCTTGGTTATATGGAAGCTCTTTTTGACTTGATCTCTCAGCTCTGCTGATAGCTTTGTAATACCCAGTTTGGGGAGGCACATTATTATGGCCTTTGATTCATCTATGAATAACAAGGCCAGGATTTTTGACTGAAAAAAAAATCAAAGAGAATAAAAAAATGACTCCCGTATTATTGAAGAGAATAACAATATGCATTGGGTCCCGCATTGTCTCATTAGGTTTAGTCAATAACTTCTATGTTGGTCAAGCTCCAAAGCTCCAAGTGTTACATTCGACTAGAAAACCAGGCACATATAACCCAAAATTAAAGAAAATTGTTATATTCTAACAAGCGCTCGTAAAGATCACCCACTTAAAACCGTATGTTGCTCAAGCTTGAAAGCCCCCAAGATTAAAAGAAAATTATTGTATACGAACAAGCACCCATAAAGATCACCGACTCCAAACTGATAAAGAAACTCAATGCAATCCACGTTTCTTTTTTAAAATATATGTACGTGTGTTAAACAGTTGTATTAATTTTATAAATTTAAAGGCCAATAGGAATAATTATTCCGAAAATATAATAATGGTAGCACTTCTTTGCATGGATTTAATCCTGGTACATTCACTTCACAAATAGATATATAAAGACACCATGTTTGTGATGTTTAGCCAATTTTTAGTACAATATTCATATTCTTAGTTTGTCAAATTAACCAAAGCTCAGTTACCAAGTAAATTATAATATGAATGCTTAGAACTTGCCCATATTGTGGTAATGCTCTACTAGAACCTATCTTAGAATTTAGTTTAATCTTCGAGGATTTACATAGAATGAATGGTAAAATATACCAATGAGGATAAAATCAGGGGAAAAGATCCAATGGAAATAAATGTCTACATTTCGTAAAAAGTACAAGCTTCCGACTGGGCAGCTTTCTTACCTAGTTGCAACCTTGCAAATAAAGTACTATCAAATGATCATCGACAAAATAAGTTATCAACTCCTGCAATGAAATTTGTAAGCTTGTCTTAAAAGTGTCAAAGATATATAGAAGACTAAAAATGTTATGTTTCTTCCCAGTGAAGTACATAATTGATTTCAATATCTTTATAGAGAAAAGTGAAAATGTAACTAGCATTATAACTAAAAGCCAATGTGATAACAGAATGCTGGCTAGAAATTTTTGAAAGCATTTGATACAAATCAAAACATAGCGGAATAGAAAGATCACTCTCTTTTCCTCCAAATCTCCAGAAAATTTATAAAATTTATAAGTCCACTTGAAAGTGGTCAGTAATTAATAATGATATCTCAAAACTGTGATGCGATACAAAGCTTAACAAAGAGAGAAGACAATCAATAGGTAACAACTGTGCTTGAGACATTATTCAGAATCTTGGTAGGGTCTTTTAGATATTCAACAGCATCCCTCTTAACAATATTAGCAAGGACTCTCTCTTCCACTCTTTCTAGAGTGTTAAGCAAAATTGTGAATGTTAATTCATTTGGTTTACATCCTGATTGCATCTTCATCATTTCATAAATCTTCATTGCCTTTTCAATCATGCCAGCATGTGTGTAAGCACCCAATAACTCGGTGCAGACCCTGGTATCCGGATCCAAGCCCTCCTCTTTCAATTGTGAAAAAAGTTCCTCAGCTTTATCAACTAGCTTATTTCTTGCCATGGTCATTATCATATCAGCATAAAGATATATGTCTGGCTTGTACCACACTTCCTTGCGCACAAGATCAAATATCTAGAAAGGGATCAGTCTAATGTAAGGCTGAACAATATCTTAGAATAATGTATGCTAGAAGGAAATTGCAATTTTTGTATTCTAGACAACGATAAGGTTCAGATATGCAAATGGCCATGTCCACATTATAGGAGTTGGGTCCTACATAAAGTTATAAACACTCAAAACAAACATGACTCCATCAAAATAGACATCATAAAATGCACTGAACGACGATTGCCACTAAAACTAGGCCCTCCCCTAATTTCAAGCTGTTGTGTTGAGTTTTAGCTTGACAAAAATGTTGTCAAAATCGGACTTGATGATTAATGTAACATAAGAGTACTGAATTTTGCCCATCACATAACAATTTGTTGGTATATGAAATAATATCAGCAATACCAATACAATTGATAATGATATTCAATAATGGAAAGAAAAGATGTGAGATGACACTGACAATACTAAAACAGAAAATGACTCCATCAAAATAGACATCATAAAATGCACTGAACGACGATTGCCACTAAAACTAGGCCCTCCCCTAATTTCAAGCTGTTGTGTTGAGTTTTAGCTTGACAAAAATATTGTCAAAATCGGACTTGATGATTAATGTAACATAAGAGTACTGAATTTTGTCCATCACATAACAATTTGTTGGTATATGAAATAATATCAGCAATACCAATACAAGTGATAATGATATTCAATAATGGAAAGAAAAGATGTGAGATGACACTGACAATACTAAAACAGAAAACAGAAACAAACAATAAATACCTTTATAGCTAGCTCATATTCGTTTTGCCTCTGAAGCTCTGCGAGTGCAGCTAGAAGATCATCCTTGAGCAATCGAGACACTCTAGTAATGTAAACGTGGTCTAGTTTGTCCTGACCATATTTGTTAGCCCTCTTCAAGGCCTGAACAGCTTGAATTGCTTCAGTGGTCATTATCCTCCCTCTTGATAAGGGCTTCCTTGGCCTATTCTTATCCCTCAAACCACACACAACATGTTTATAAGGCTTCAAGTTATTCCTTGAAGTTTCTGCCCATGCTTGTTTGTGGAGAAACTGCAATGCTCGTCCTTTACAACTAGAAACAGTGTGTCCTAGTAATAGTGAAGCCATTATTGGAAGTTACTATATCATACCAAACATTAATATGAATGAGAATACCTGAAGGCAATCAAAATCAATAGAGTAAAAATAAGTTTGTCACAAAGGCCTCAAAAACTTGCATTTTTGCTCCACAGTCACAGAGGAGACTTCATTTTCCCATGATGGAGATTAAACAAGAGAACCAGAAAAGGGACTACCCTATTTTATAAATTTATAGACAGTTCTTCCAAGTCCAATCACCCTTCAAATTTTTACCTGAGGAACAAAGCAATTTAAAAAAATCAGGAACTCCAACCGTTGAAGCCAATATACACATTTATAACTATAATTTGCTTTGACATCTTATCAGATGAATGTCTACATTCCCACCCATAAGGATCACTAGATATGATGGGCCAGTACGTTAAACCAAAATACAGAAACATATCCAGTGTTCAATAATATCCAATGTTCCCCCAATTTTCTGGGATGTGGAGACGCGGGAGCAAGGAAACACAGAAACGACATACGCAGAAGTACCACCCCAAATTTAAGGAAACGTCAAAGGGTAAATTGGGGTCTTTTCGACATAGGGGACCCCACCAGGAATACTACCAAATTTATATTAGAATGCATAAAAATTGAAAGTTGGAGCATAATTCATTAAAGTGTTTAATTTTATAATCTAAAGATTAATAAAAGTTTACAACGTACATCAAGTGAAATAAAATGAAATACAAACATACATAAGTTATAACTGATCAAACAAATTTGTAAATACAACCATATTGGACAGGAAAATGATATCGAGGCTACTAAGAAGGAAAATAGTGGACAATGTGGCCCTTTATCATTTAATTCTTTATTAATTCTTTTACTTTTTGGTAAAAAACTGTCAAAGGAAACGTGGGGATGCCATTTTTAGGAGGGAAATGTTTCCCTTCTCAGTTCCTTCAACGGGGATGTGGGGGGGGCGTTTCCAAGTTTCTGAGACGTGTGGGGGCGTGGAAACGTGTTTCCTACTCTTGGGGACGTGTACCCGTGTAGCACTGATAATATCTATGTTGTGGTAAGATTCAAGAACCCTAAAATTTCATCATATTTGCACTGCATTCTGGCAAGCAACTTTGTTCACACAGAATCAAGCCAAAGTTTAAATAAACACTTTCTTTTCTCATCTTTTCCTTACAAGCCTTGTTCAAACTTCAAACCAGCCAAGAAAAAGTACAGATAAGTTAGCAATCAATTTGTAAAGCCAAAAGAGGTGCCATTTTACCATTAATGATTTTCAAAGATAAGATAATTTAAGATGAGATAATTCATAATTCTATTAATGTCCACAAATGACCAAGGAAAGGTCAATGGGACTAGAGAGTACAATATGGGACCCTAGTTGAAATGTAGACTCTACTAAGTAGCCTTCTGATAGAAATACTCTGTTAGCTAAAGAAGTCACAAAATAATTGAGTTCTAGACACATCTCTACTATGGAAGCTGGTCATAAATGTAAAATATTATGTACAAGTTTTATTTAAGAAAAACAGACATTGGAAAACAAATAATCCTTACCTCAGCTGATTCATTGCATACTAATGCCTGGATTTGTCCCCGGGCAATACTTTTTCTTAGAAATATTTTTGTGGACTCAACCCCTATTACTCTCAAACTGAGAAAGAGCCTGAATTAAGGCCTCATACTACATGACAATTGTTAAAACTTAAAATGTGTGATGTTAATATTACATGTGTAATGATGTCTAGTGTGATGTCGTAAGATGTTATGATGTCTTATCTAGCAAAGGAAGGCATAATTCTCTCTATCTTATGTAAATCAGTTATCCCACATGCATCATGGAGTAATATTCGCCTATTACCATTCATTATATAAGGAGTGGAAAATTGTTTCTCCCATATATATTATGGGATGTAATTCTTCCATACCTCTAGCTATATAATAGAGGTGTAGGAAACCCTTTGGGTATGCAATGTTATGATATTGTGCATATTGTAAAATTGTGATAAGCATATGTGGGATGTAGCTTAAGTGTAAGATTGGAGATTTCTTAAAAATAGAGATCATACATTCCCGTGGATGTTTCCCCATTTGAGGTTTTACCACATATATCTAGTGTATCATTTCTTTTCTCTTGTCTCTTACTTACTTTGATTATTTGATGTTTGTATGGATAGAAGGCTAGACTAGTAGATTCTTTCTATTGCTTGTGCATGTTAGCAAATATATTGTTGTATGTTTATGAATATTATCAATATTCTAACAACATTATGCATTACCATCATCCTCTTTTAGAGTTGCCATGGGTTTTGATACGAGGTATAGTTAAAGTGATATATAAGCATCCTCTCTTGGGTTATTTGAGTAATAATTGAGGAGAGTTTTGGATTGAAAATTTGACATCCTAATTCTCTTGGGTTATCTAGGTTAAAATCGAGGATGCTCGACAAATTAGCATCCTACCTCTAATTTTTCATTAATCTAAGTGCCTCTAAGTCCAAATTAGTAATAACGTAAGACCCACCAAGTTAACAATCTCATATATCATACTCAAGTCCCAATAGCACAATTGGTTTCTACGGGTTTTGTTTGCTAGGTGGCCCAAGGTTCGAAACTCCACGATTGTGGGGGGAGACATCTTACTTACCGAAAAAAAATCTCATATATCTTGTTGTTTGTACAAATCATAGAGTATATCTGCAGAGGTTAAACACCAAAGGACATATCAAAGATCAATACACCAATATTTTTATGTGGTTAAAACCCTCAGAGATGGAAACAATCCACGGTCCCATCCAACCCAGGCATTTGAGGCAATATATTAATGTAAAAGAAAATAAATTTACAAGAGCTTTTCTCAATAGTCGATCATAAACAAATGACCCTACATGCTCTTTAAATAGAAATCATGGACCAAACGAGTGGTAAGCCAAGGATCAAGTGTCGTCAATATCGAAGAGAAAATGAACCATTAGATTACTTCATGTCTAGAACATAACCGTGATCGTCATATTAGAGAGTTACAAAAGTACGTAAAGAAACACATTTTAACCTAAAGACACATTAGACCAACTTGAACTTAAGTGACTCCTATCATCCTATGTGTCAAAATATCCTAACATCCCACCTTAAGAACAACTTGGGATAGGATTCAAGGATTTACAAAGGTGACACAAAAATAGGAGGAGGCGTTAGAGCCTATCCCCCCTTAATGACAAAGTCATGTATGCCTAGATCAAAGATTGGTAAACTTCGCTTCTATAAGAGCCTTTTTGAAAATGGCAGCAACTTGATCATCTAGCCATTAATATTGCACTTCACGAACACGATCCTAAAAGAGCTTTCCGATGAAATGCATGTGAAGTTTAATGTGTTTGTTGCATTGATGTTGAATTGGATCTTTAGCAAGCTTGATGGTACTTTGATTGTCACACTGTTACCAACTATTTTGTATAATAGTTGAACCTTCTGTTGAGCCGCCAGTTGATGAATATGATCCATGTTCATATCCATTGTATTAGAGGTTTAGAATTTCATGCCTAGCCAATTTTGGCTAGTCATTTTTATTTTTGTACTGAAATGACCATGCCCCATGGGGTTGTTGTAATAAAGTGTGCTAGTAGGTATTTTGAGTGGCTCGATCTCCTAAGACTTAATTTTCAACTAAGGTATTCTAGGGAGTTTTTTCCCTTGTCGATTATTCTTTTCCTTTAGCCGAGTAATAATCAATGAGTTTTTCTCGTGCTTCCTCCAAAGCTGGAATGCCCAATTTTGGAATTTGGGTCTTGGGGGGTTATTAGAGTCCAACAAATGAATATGAACCTAGGAGACACTATTTGTATGTTCTATGGTCATTTCCTAAGCCCCGGGATGCATTAAAACATTGTCTGAAAAAAAAATTCCCGGACGCATAGAAGTTTTTATTTTTATTTTATTTTTTACTATAGAGAAATAATTAAAATTTTCAATTAATTAAACCATTTTTACTATGGTTTAATTGAAAATTTTCAAATTGTAATAATTAAGTGGTCCAGAGGTGGTTCTTGGCAAATAAAGACCTGTTTTCTAAGCCAAAACACTCATTTACCCCCAAGACACACTTATCCTAAGTTTTGGATGATTATTTTTCTCTCAATTAAATATTTCCTCAAAATTAATAAATGAGGAATATTTAATTAAAATAATCATTTTTTTATTAAATGGAGAAAATCAAAATATCTCCAAAAATGACCAAATTGATTTTAATAAAGGGCTAATTAGCTCGGCACAGATTATCAGAGGAGATTCCAATCATCATCAATCAAAGTTGGGATCGGATGACAACACCTGGCTCTTTGCTTGCCCCCTAGGCCACACTTTAAAGATTTCTGCTGACGATGTGCTGTTGCTGAGGACAAATATTTTTGTTCCTGGACGACTTTAACCTTAGTTTTTTCTTAGTTTTCTACCTTTTTGATGGATTTTTAGTCAAATCAACTCTCTGAAATTAGACTTCAATCCATTTGGCGACTCCACTGTCAAATTATTTACCAAGGTATGCAACTAGAAGAAACTCTGAAGCTTTACTCAATTTCATCCCTGAACCTGAACAAGTTTATAGAAGGATATTGAATAAGTTAGTTTCTCGTAGGATCCTTGAGAATCTTGGATCCGAGTCTGCTTTAGACATCCATAGCTTGCTTGAAGAAAATAATAATCAAAATTGCTTTTTCTGACATAATGGGTGAGTACTTTACTCAACTTGACTTATCTCAGATAGCAGGTCAACCCCATCGTCTTCCAAACAAAGCTGTAAAGAAGCTCCCTATGTTCACTGGCATTGATACCATTACTTCAACCAAGCATTTCAAAATTTTCTCCAGATGTGTCAACGCTTTTATCTGTGATCCTGCACATCAACATGATGATGTTTATACATAACTCTTTGCTCTTTCCTTGGATGGAAAGGTTGGTGATTAGTACAACAATTTACCAGACAACTCCTTTGCTACACTAGCAACCTTCAAAACTGCCTTCACTAACAAGTTTGGTGAAAAGGAGCCTAGGCATCGATTGAATTCATTGACAAACATAAAGAAGAAGGAGAACAAGACTATGGATGAGTTTAACCAGAGATTCTCAGAACTATCTAATGCCATTCCTGCCACTTACAAACCACATGCACCATCTATCTTGGTTTATTACATTGAAGCACTTAGTGGGAAGATACAATATCAGATCAAGGATAAAGAACCCACTACTCTTCTAAACGCATAGGAGTTGGCAGTCAAAACAGAGAGAAATATGCAGTCTTCAGGTGAATCCAACCTTCCTGGTTATTCAAGGTCCTCAACTCCTTTAAAGTCAAATGAGCATAAAGAAGAGGATTCTTATAAAAAATAAATGATAGAAATGAAGGAGAGACTTGAAAGAATGGAAGACAAGCATCTAGCCCAAATGAAAGAAATGCAGAACAAGGTTATCAGTATGGAAAGAGCACAGTCACAACCTGCCCCAAGATCATTCCCTCCAATAACAAATTGGCAAAGAAAAACACCCGACCATGAATAGAGGCCTCCTCATCAGTTAGAGTCTGCTAACATGGTTGAAACTTACACGCCATTTTGTAGGGCATGTGAAGACTTTCATGAGGAATCTTCTTGCCATTATGCATGCTATGTTCAGGAGCATGGTTTTCCAGAAGGTTGTGGTCCCAGAGCATCATCAAGCGAGCCTGAGTATATAAACAATGTAGGTGGCATGCATAATATTTCCAGAGAAAGTTGGAAAGAGGCTAAGCAATATAGTCAGAAGCTTGATAACCTGACTAAATGTTACGGTGAAAAACCTTCAAGAGAACAGGTTAACAACATGCAAAAGTTCAAAGGTGTTACCTACCAGAGGAAAGCAAATGATGGACCTTCCACACAGAATACTCTTAAGGTAACAATTCCAAATGATGCTAATAAGTCAAGTGATTTAAGCTTTGATTTGGGTAATTGGTTGGTTAATACTAAAGTCCCGGTGCTTGTTTTAGAATTATGTAAAATACCTGGACAAAAAGAAAATCTTTTGAAAATATTACATTCCCCAACTGATACAAATCCTCCAACACCTTTGAAGCCTCCCACCCCTAAGAAGGTCACTTTCTCAGACACCATAGAACAACCTTCAACGAGCCATAACACTGTTTATGCAGATCCTCCTATAATTCTACATACTAGGGACCCAAGAAAAGAAGATCATCCCCCTTTCTATGTATCATTGACGATAGGTGATCTTCTTCTACATAATTGTATGTTAGATTCAGGATCTAATTCCAGCATCATGACTAAAAAGGTCATGCAACAACTCAACTTGAAGACTACAAGACCTTACTAGAATGTATGTGCCATGGATTCTAGACCAGTTAAGGTTGAAGGAATGATTGAAAATTAGGCGGTTAGGTTGGCTAAGTATCCGGACATCCATATAACCATGGACATCCTTGTTATCAATGTACTAGATAAGTGGGGGATGTTGCTTTCTAGAAAGTGGGGTGCCACTTTAGGAGGATCGATCCAAATGGATTGGACCTATGCCACTGTGCCGACATCTGAGTTTTCACTTGTCAAGTTATATTCTGAGAAAGAGAAAAGGTACCATGTTGAAAATCCTAAAAACCCATTGAACCAATGTGTGTATAACACTGATGAGCATGGAACCTATCAAGTTAACTCCACCTTTTTGGCCCCTATTCAAGAAGAAATTAAGGATGAAAAAGTTGATGAGTTATGGAGGATGAATTTTGATGGTGCATATTCAAGAGTTGGGAAAGGGGCTGGGGTTGTAATAACTTCACCCAAGGGTAAGGTTTTCAACTTCGCATTCAGGTTAGAATTCGAGGCCACCAACAATGTAGCAGAATATGAAGCACTTCTAGTGGGTATTGAACTAGCCAAGGACATGGGTATAAAATTGCTAAGCATCAAGGGTGATTCAAATTTAATAGACCAACAAATCAAAGGCCAATTTGCATGTAAGTGTCAAAGACTAAAGAAGTATAGAAATTCAATTTGGGACATCATGGAATTTTCTTATGCCTTAAACATAGAAGAAATCCCTAGAGATCAGAATAGTGCAGCTGATAAGTTAGCAATTTCAGCATCAACACTTCAACCATCAGAAGCAATGTTAGAAGGTAGTCATCCACTTGAAATAAATTTTAGACCATTTGTGCCTGATAATGTTGAGCATTGGCAGGTCTTTAAGGATGATGAACAAATCTTAAGATTCATAAATAATATAGATGAGTTCTCGAATTTCAAAGCTAATGAGCAGGAGCAGGATAAATAGTATCAGGGTGAAGGCAACCAGTTCGACAATCCTGTGCCACGTGGATTCGTAGCCTTAGAAAACATCTTTGATAGACAGGATAGAAGGAAGAACAACATTGATATATGAAACCGGGAGACTATATTGAAATAAACATTGGGTCGGAAAATGAGCCGAAAATGATAAAAATAGGAAAAGGAACCTTGGAAAAGGAAAGGAATGACTTAATCAATCTAGTAAAAGAATATAGGGATGTGTTTTCTTTTGCCTATGATGAGTTAAAAGCATATCAGGAAGATGTCTTCCAACACACCATCCCTCTCAAGCCTGAATGTCAAAAAGCCAAACCTTTCCACCAAAAACTTAGGCAAATAAATCCTAAGTTGGCCCTTATCGTGAAGGAGTTAGAGAAAATGTTAGCAACAGGAATCATAGCTCCTACAAGACATTCCACGTGATGTTCCAACTTAGTAGTAGACAGTAAAAAAAAATGGAAGTTTGACGATATGCATAGACTTCAGGAACCTGAATATTGCTTGTCTAAAGGACAACTATCCTCTTCCCAACATGGAGACCCTCCTCCAATGGGTCACTGGATCTAGTATGATGTCCATGCTTGATGCATTTTTGGGATACAACCAGGTTGTTATTCAGGAAGAGGACAGACATCAAACTACTTTTACAACCCGTTGGGGTACATTTGAATACCTAAGGATGCCTTTTGGCCTTTTCAATGTCGGGGCTACCTTCCAAAGGGCCATGGGCTATGCCTTCAAAGAATTAATTGGAAAAATCATAGAAATTTATCAAGATGATTTAACAGTTTTTTCAAAAGAAAGATCCAGCCATGTCAGTCACCTTAAGCAGGTTTTTGAACGATGTAGGAAATATGGTATTTCCTTAAATTCGACCAAGTCTATCCTGGGCATCGATGAAGGGAAACGCCTTGGGCATATTATCTCCAAAGATGTGGCCAAGATTGACCGTGAAAGGATAGAAGCCATACAGAAAATACCTCTTCCTAGGAATGTGAAGGCTCTCCAGTCTTTCAACGAACATATCAACTTTATCAGAAGATTCATTCCCAATTTGGCCGAACTAATGAAACCCATGCAAGCACTACTTAAAAAAGATGCCAAGTTTGTATGGACAAATGAGGGGAAGGAGGCTTTTGCCACCATAAAGGATGCTATCACCAGGTCTCCAGTCTTAGTTAGCCCAGATTATACTAAAGATTTTATGGTTTTCTCTTTTGCATTAGAGAACACTATTGCCGGTGTATTGCTCAAGAAGAACTTCGAAGGGTTCAAGCAGCCTATTGCTTTTATGAGTAGATCTTTACAGAACTCAGAATTAAAGTATACCATTATGGAAAAGCAAGCCCATGCCTTGGTCAAATCTCTAAAACATTTCAGGACATACATTGGCTATTCAAAGGTCATAGGGTATGTCCCCCATGCTGCAGTAAAAGACATCTTGTCCCAACAAGATTGCTTAGGAATAAGGGGCACATGGGTATCTAAAATTCAAGAGTATGATTTAGAGATCAAACCAACTAAGTTAATCAAAGGACAAGGTTTGGCTAATATGTTGACTCAAACAAATGAAAAAGCAATAGACATGATTTGTGAAAACACTAGAGCCGAGCCAACCATGACCCTTGCATTGCAAGATCTTGACAACCATTGGTATTCAAATATCATATATTTCCTGCTCCATCTGACCTGCCTAGATCACCTCAAAGGACACAAACAAAGGGCGCTAAGATTAAAAACCACTAGATATTGCCTCCCTCAGGAGGGCCTGGGTTGGAGGAACCCTGATGGAATCATACTTAGATGCATAAATGAGCAGGATTCCAGGAGGATCTTAACTGAATTTCACTCAAGATTTTGTCGAGGCCACTTCGCAGCAAATACAACTGCCCACAAAATCCTTCGAGCTGGTTACTATTAGCCAACCATCTTTGCAGATGTGCATAGACATGTTAAGTGTTGCCAAGAGTGTCAACTCTTCACAGGGAAGTAGAAATTGGCTGCCCTTCCCCTCACACCTGTAGTAGTCTTTGCTTCCTTTCAGCAATGGGGGCTTGATTTCATAGGCAAATTCAAAGACAATTCCAACAATGGATTTTGTTGGATTCTCACTGCTACAGACTACTTCACCAAGTGGGTAGAGGCCATACCCACCAAGGCAGCCATAGAAAAGGTTGTTATGGACTTCATAGAGGGCAGGATAATCACAAGATTTGGAATCCCTCTCAAGATAACAACGGATAATGCCAAAGCATTCAGCTCCATTGAGATGACATCTGTTTGCTTTAAGTATGGCATTACCCTATCCCATTCATCTGATTATTACCCACAGGGAAATGGACTTGTTGAGTCCACCAATAAAAATCTAATGAATATCCTTAAGAAAACTGTGGGAAATAACAAACGGGCATGGGATAGCAAGATCAAATATGCTCTTTGGGCTGATAGAATCACGAAGAAGAATTCCACTGGAAAATCTCCTTTCGAGCTTGTATATGGTCTCACAGCCACCTTGCCAGTCATCATGCAGATCCCTATCTTCAGAATGATAAGTGAATATGGCACCGAAGTGGAAGAGATGGAACAAAGGATTAATCGAATTATAGAATTGGACAAGAGCAGAAGGGCAGCCTTAGATCAAGTTTTAACGCATCAAGAGAGTGTGAAGGGACCTTTGACAAGTCGGCAAAGCTAAGACCTTTCAAAGTTGGAGACATAGTCCTTTTATGGGACAAAAGGAGAGAGAAACCAGGCAAGCATGAAAAGTTTGACAGCCTCCGGAGAGGCCCCTTTATTATATGTGACCTTGCCGGAACGAACTCTTTCATACTCAATACTATGGAAGGAGAAAGGTTACCCCTGCCTATGAATGGACAGCACTTGAAGTTGTTCTACGGCAACAACCTCTAAAAAATGACCATGGGCTCATTTCAAGGCTTTTCTAAACCCTCTCTTGTTGTATTTTTATGTACTTCTATTTTTTATCATATGGGTGTACCATACATACTTGTATATTAATTTGCACATTATGCTTTGTACTTTATGCTTTATATCATATGTTAGAAAAATACAAAAAAGATTTTTATGTTGATATCTTTTGGCATTTTATCATATATATGTGGACTTACACACTTTTGTTTCCATGCAGGAAATGGATGTTCTAGGGTTCTCGAACACTCTTTTTTATTGATGAATCAAACGAGTGCCCGTCCCGCAATTGGAGCCAGATGTTACCAACTATTTTGAATAATAGTTGAACCTTCCGTTGAGCCGCCAATTGATGAACATGATCCATGTTCATATCCAGTGTATAAGAGGTTCAGAATTTCATGCCTAGCCAATTTTGGCTAGTCATTTTTATTTTTGTATTGAAATGACCATGGCCCATGGGGTTGTTGTAATAAAGTGTGCTAGTAGAGGTTTTGAGTGGCTCAGGCTCCTAAGACTTAATTTTCAACTAAGGTATTCCAGGGAGTTTTTTCCCTTGTCGATTATTCTTTGCCCTTAGCCGAGTAATAATCGATGAGTTTTTCTCCCACTTCCTCCAAAGTTGGAATGCCTGATTTTGGAATTTGGGCCTTGCGGGGTTATTAGAGTCCAACTGGTGAATATGAACCTACTAGACACTATTTGTATGTTCTATTGTCATTTCCTAAGCCCGAGATTCATTAAAACATTGTCCAAAATTTTTTTTCCTAGACACAGAAGTTTTTATTTTTTATTTTTTACTATAGAGAAATAATTAAAATTTTCAATTAATTCAACCATTTTTACTATGGTTTAATTGAAAATTTTCAAATTGTAATAACTAAGTGGTCCGGGGGTGGTTTTTGGCAAATAAAGACTTGTTTAATAAGCCAAAACACTCATTTACCCCCTAGACACACTTATCATAAGTTTTGGATGATTATTTTTCTCTCAATTAAATATTTCCACGAAATTAATAAATGAGAAATATTTAATTAAAATAATCATTTTTTTTATTAAATGGAGAAAATCAAAATATCTCCAAAAAAGACCAAATTGAATTTAATAAAGGGATAATTAGCTCAGCACAGATTATCGGAGGAGATTCCAATCATCATCAATCAGAGCTGGGATCAGGTGACAACACCTGGCTCTTTGCTTGCCCCCAAGGCCACACCTTTCCCACTTGGGAAACAACAGCCCAAAAGATTTATGCTGATAGTGTGCGTTCGACGGACAATGCACACCAAAGGGTAGTCAAAAGTTGCTGCTCAAATCCAAACTCTAAGAGGATCTATCGAAGCCACAAGGCTTTATGACTTGCATTGACTCCGACTCGATATGTTGCTTCTGTTGAAGAATTAGCAAGAGATTGTTGTTTCTTACAATCCCAAGTGACAGGTACGGAACTAAGACTAAAAACATAACCTGCAGTAGACTTCCAATCATCAAGCTCGAGGACCCAATCTAAACCAATGAAACCAACCAACAAAGGAGCCCCCCCTAACTGTAATGTATCCCAAACTAAACTGTACCCAAGATACACCAAAGTATCATTTTTGCTGCTTTCCAATGGCTTTCATGAGGCGTTTGCATATACCGAGCAACAGGACCAACAACAAAGGAAATATTAGGGCGGGTATGAGTCAAGTATAAAAGACTACCAACTAGCTGGTGATATAAGGTGGCATCTACTTCAGGTGAAGTGCAAGTGGCAGAAAAGTTGACTCCAAACTAGAAGGGAGATGGAGATGGTTTACAATCATCCAGGTGAAAGCGATGAAAGCCACAAGCATACTTAGACTAAGAAAGAAAGATCCTTCTTTGGTTTGCAGGACTAGGAAGCCAATAAAATAGTGCAAATGTCCCAAGTCCATCATTTCAAATTTCTCCTTAAAGTTGGATTTCACATGGGTTAAAAGGTTATGGTCGCTGCTAGTAAGAATAAGGTCATCAACATCAAGAACAAGGATGATGAAATGGTTTCCTACTTTCTTAGTATAGACATTGGGGCCATAATTGCATCTAGAAAATGCAAGGAGAAAATTATCCATTTTGGCATACTAGGCTCGAGGAGCTTACTTAAGGCCATAGAGAGATTTCTTGAGGCAACAAACAAAGCTAGAATTACCCTAAATGAACCAGGAGGTTGTTCCATGTAGATTTCTTCTTGCAAGTCCCCATGCAAGAAGGCAGATTTGACATCCATCTAATGGACTTCCCATTTATAAGAGGTTGCAAGGGATAGAACCTCTGTTACAGACATTGTTGATATATCAACAATGTCACAATATATCGCGATGCTAACCCCGTGGCGATATATCGGCCGATATTTCCTCGATTTTTTGGCAAATTTTTCGAAAATATTACTATTTTTGCTCATTTGCCGCGGTTCAGAAATTTTTTCTTCATGCCTATAAAAAAATGTCACCTTGTTCAATAGTAACTGGTAATATTAAATTCTTAAAGTAAAAGTGACATTCTAGGCTTTATCTTTTCATTTTCTATCATTTTACTTAAATTTTTAACATTACCATTAATTGTTTCAGGATGTATAAGAGTGGTTCCAACCTCATCGAACTTCATATGCAAAAAGTAGAATTTTAGATCCCATTCAAAATTCAATAGACTTAATAGTTTTCGGGATTTCAAGATTACAAAATTTCCACCGAATTCTATCATGTCTGAGGGTATGAGACTGGCATTTAATCAAGCACATCAACCCCTCTATGTACCTTGATATTGGTTGTGTTGATTTTTGAACTCCTTTGTTACGACCTTAATAAAAATGCACTCTTCACTGAAGTAAAATCACTTATAAAGCATGGAAAGGTTTTTCTACCTTATTTTAACGATTTGGATTAGGAAATTTCCTTAAACATGTAAGGTGTTGAGTGGTTGACTAATGTCCTTGGAGGATCAACTTTGAGATTTGAGGTAGAGGCAAGGGCTAGAGCCTAGAGGAGGGAGACATAGGGTGATATTGATGTATAGGATCCCAATATAGTCAATGAAACGTCAACATGTATAATTTATGAATTATGTTTTATGTTTATATTTTTAAACGTCCTTGCTCATTTATTAATTTAAAATATAGATATACATACATAGCGATTTAAAATATACATAGTCCACTATGAACCCACGACCGCCAAGGCCTTCTAGCTCTAGAGGCAAAGCCATTACCAGAGCGATTAACTTTTCTCATAAAAGAGGTAGAGGGAATCAATAGTTTATTTACTTGATTTCATTGTATATGAGATACATTGATTGTATTTTTTGATGATTCATGAGCAAGGGACTCAAGATTCAAAACACGATTCTTTTTTATGTGTGATGTATCATTAGCAGTCTTATACATCTCATATATCGATTTTCTTTTCATATTCATGTGGCAATGTGCTTATTTGATGTTCTTGTTGCTTTAGATGTTTAAAATTTTGAAAAAAAAGAATATTTTTGTATTTTTTTAAGTTTGTCGATATATTGCCGAAATGTTTACTGATAAATCCGATAATTTGTTTTTGGACCCTCGACGATATATTCGCCGACACGATATTTGTAACTTTGGGTAGAACAAGATAGATGGAGTTCATTTTGGCAATAGGGGCAAAGGTTTTGGTATGGTTAATGCCTTTAACTTGAGAGAAACCTTTAGCGACTAATCTAACCTTATGCTTCTCAACAACTTCCATCTGATACATAGTTCTGTAAGCCCCACTTACATTTGACAAGTTTTCTTCCTTTTGGAAGAGGGAAAAGATCCCAAGTATCATTGGTTGTTAATGACTAATATTCTTCTTTCATTGCTACATCCCAATCTAGATAACCAAAAGTTTCTTCAAATGTCTTTGGATTATAATTCTCTAAAACTTGAGCAAAAAGTGATGAGGCCTGTTGGAACCGAGGACAAGTCCAACGTTGACATGTAGGATTGCCGACAAGATCACCAACAACTTCTCTTGTAGAATGGACCCATATAGAAAGTTGTGGAGTTGGCGCTGGAGGAGACTGAGCAGGCAGAGGTGGATTTCCATCCTCATCGTCATCCTTTGAAGAAATACCTAGAGTAGGAGAAGTAGCAAAAAGAAAAGTAAGATATGGGAGAAGATAGCACAAGTGTCAAAGAAGGTCGCAAGCCGAAGATGGCATAAACATTGAATTAGGCTCGTAGGCCAAAAGATCTTCATGAAACTTTACATCTTTTTGAATTATTACTTCTGTGGAATTTGGTTGAAGGAGTCTATATCGTTTAACATCTTTTGAATATCCAATGAAAATACACTTTCACGCTTTGGTTCTAAGGCTTTTCTCTTTTCATCAAGAAAATGAGCCCATGCTTCACTACCAAATACCCATAAGTGACTTACATCTAGTTTTACGAAACTCCATGCTTCTTCTAGTTTAATATTTTTTAACGACTTAGTTGGAATACAATTTGCAATATAATTAGCACAATTAATGGTTCTTTCCCAAAAGCAGAGACTTAGTCCCTTGGATTGAATCATACAATTGGCCATTTCTTTTAATGTGTGATTCTTCTTTTAGGCTACACCATTTTGTTGTGGTGTATATGGAACGGTGTGTTGTTGTTGGATACCCTAAGCGGTGTAGAAAGTAGTGAACTTGTTGTTAACACATTCTTACCCATTATCATATCTTAACGTAAGAATTTGATGACCAAATTGTTTTTCAACAAAGGCCTTATAGGCCAAGAACGTGTCAAATACTTCACTCTTAAGTTTTAGGAAATAAACCCAAGTGCATTTGGAGTAATCATCAATAAAAGTTAAGAAATATTTGAAACCAGAAAAGGAAATAGATGGAAGAGGACCACACAAGTCACTATGCACAAGGAGGGGGTTGAGGTGTTACAAGACACATGTTTGTCAAAATTGTCCCAATGATGTTTTCGAGTACACAATTGGAACAAACACCATCCCTGCAAGATACCATTGAAAGACCTCTCCCATATTCTCTTTACATGGTTGTTGCAATGTATGATGTTTTGAGTGACCAAATCGCTCATGCCAAAGCTTGCTCACTTCATCACTGTGAGCAACAAAGACTGATGAAAGAGTTGATAACCTATTTATCAATTGCTAAATCGACACTATAGGTTCCCGACCCAACATGTCACTACCGAAAGGGAAACCCACTGTTTAGATTTCCCAGGCCCAACAAAAATGAGCCTAGACCATCCAAGGGATAGACCTTGGCCAAGCTTTTTCTAAGACTATCTAGAAGACCTATTTAGCCCTAAATATTTACCTAGCTATATTTTCATATTAGAGTGCCTACTTAATATGTTCAATGTAGTAATAAAGAAAAAAATTAGCATGATAATCAATGCTTTAAAAGCAAATAATACAAATAAAATATACAATTGAAAATTAATGGGTAGATATCCCAAACCCAAGGCTTCATAAGTCACAAGAATAGTCAAGTTGTTGTATCTCTTCGATCTACGTGTAGAGTCAAAGAGTGCCGTTCTGCCCAATCTCTTAGAGAAGCAACTAGGAAGGATCGACCGTATCCCTGGACATGCCACCTGATGTTAATTTTTTTGATCTCAGACCTAGATAAAACAATTCCTAGTTTTTCCTTGCTTTAAATTTAATTTCAGCGAATTGATTATTTTATACTGCTGAAATCTATTAACAAAAATTACTAGTGAAAGCAAAATAGGAAATGAATCACAAAATACATACATAATTTTTCTGTCCTTGAAAATCAACTTTTCATTAAGAATAATCCAAACTTACAAGGGTTCCCCTATTAGGAAAATGGCCCTAAGAAATTACATAACAAAGTTTTGCCCCGAATCCTACCCGACAAAAGACAATCTTCACAGCTGCAAAACTAACCTAGAAAGACCTCAACAACCCCTGATTTTTTCTACCCCTGCAATTTGTTGTACGACCTCACTGTACACACTGTACGGTTCATGCAATTGTACGACTCCATACTGTACAATGCGTACCACTGTATGAATCCATACAATTGCCTATATGGTCTATACAGAACTCCATAGGGTCATATCCATATGATTATGTGAATCCACACAATTGTACAACTCATCCGTACATCTTGTCCATATGGTCCCTACATAGAAAAATATGCTCCTTGATCAACTGCCTGTTTCCCCTTTAATGTTGCCTCTTTCTCTCTCTTTCCCAAGAGATTGAAAATTAGAAAGTCCTAATTCTCCACTTAATGCTTGAGTTCCTCTTTTGAAAGATTACATGTCTTCTCTTCTCCCCTTGTCTGCCTTTTATACTTTTGGGATGAACCAAAACATTAACTTCAATGGATGAGATTATATCTCGCTCACTTGAAATAGATGGTTGTGATTCATTTGATTAACTTAAATCACTAAAGCCCAAAACTTAGGTTTTTCTCCAAATTAACCCCAATTAATTATAAAAGGGCATTCACTTTAATAATTCCTTTAATTAAAGTGAATTCTCAACGTGCCTGAGAGGTCATAGTGACGATTCCCATGGAAAAACATGTCCAAGCTACAAACATCAACACTCCCTCTTAGCGAGAAAGGTTCCACAACTCCTAGCTTATGTCTTAAGTAGACAAACTTCCCTTTCACTAAGGGCTTGGTGAAAATGTCTACAACCGGCTCATATGTAGAAATGTAATGGAGCTCGACTGCACCCTTCTAGACCCTATCTCAAATGAAGTGGTACTTGATATCAATATGCTTGGACCTCTCATGGAACACTTGTGAGGGCACATTTGGAGTCTAAAATGGGCCTTATAAAAAAATATGCCATGGATGAGTTGGATTGAGTTGAATTTCTCAAACCAACATAATCTCAATAGCTTTGGTCAACCATTATGGTTGAGTTGGACATATGATGCTTATATGTCATTTTTTTTACAGTATCTAACTCCATTAAAATCTCACTTTGGTTAAAATCGTGAAAAGTTCACCTTGAAATACAATAAAATTAATTGAAATAATAAATATTGAGTATTTTATATTATCACTACTTCCAAGTCCTTTAAAATATAAATCTTACATTAATTAAAAAGATTATGGAGAAATTTTGAAATACTAAAAACATTTATATAATTAACCTTTTAAAAATAAAAATAAATAATAGTTAATTAATTTTAGATGCTTTTCACCCATAAATACTAAAATGTCTACCCTGAATAATCGGTGTGGAATCTTGGAAAGCTCAAAACATGAAAGTTGTGGCCCTTGTCAAGACCTTTCCAATGGTACCAGGAGCACCCAATTTTGAGACCGGGGTCAAAAATTATCGTAAAAATACTGAAATAATTTTTTTCCCTCTCCTCTTTTCATATTTAAGATACGTATTACTATCGGGTAATTTCTTATTGATCTTCATTATATATATATATATATATATATAACTTGTAAAAACACAATATATAATATATATTGTGTTTTTATATAATATCTAATATTAGATATTGATTATTATTTTTATTTTATGTAGATTAATATCTTTTATATATTAATTATGAATCTTATACACAAACATACACGAAAACACTTGATTTTTAATATATAAAATAATAATAGTGACTGTTTACTTTTAGTATTATTATAATTATATTTTTTCCAAATAATTTTAGTTTTTTTTACATTTAGATTTTATTAAATATATAAAAAGTAGTGGTACATTTATAAAAAAAATTAAATAAATTATAATATAAATTTAAAAAATTTACCAATATATCATTTATTATGCATGCACAAGAATCTAAACCTTTCATTAATATTTCCAACCCTCGTCTCTTAACTCTACACCAACCCGACATAGTTGTCAACTACTATTAATGAGATAATATAGGTTGACCTTCACTAGATAACACCTTTAACTCAGTGTGACATGGCATATTTGTAGTGTGACATGGCTTTTTTTTATTCTTATTAGGAAGCCCATTTTAGACTCGAAATTTGCTCAAATGGGATTCTCAGAGGGTTTGATACAAATCTGATTATTGCAGTTGATCACCGTAGGCTCCAACTAACCAAATAACCCTATAAGCAATTTGTGAAGCCAAAGTGCTTCATAACTCGCCATACTCGTTGCCATGTACTCTGCCTCAGATGAACCGTGTGCTACAAAATCATTGTTGAGCCCAAACTAAAGCAACGCCCTGAGATGCTCTTCCGATCAACTGCACTTCCTACCCAATCTGAGCCTAAGTAACCTAGCAACTCTACTCCACCTCCAAGATACCTCAATCCATACTCCACTATGCCCCTAAAATATCTAAGCACATGTTTTGCTGCTACTCAATGCACCTACATCAACTCCACCATGAATTGACTCAAGGTGTTCACAACAAAACATATATTATCCCTTGTATTGACCAAACACATCAAGGATCCTATCAACTATCAGTATACTCTGGGATCTGCCCACTCTAAATCTGAAGAGTCAATCTTTTTCAAATTGGATACCTATAGGTGTGACCATCGGTCTAAACTCTATCTTCCAGCCACTCGAAATCTAGAGAGTCAATCTTCTTCAAAGTGGATACCAATAGGTGTGACCATCAGTCTACACTCCATCTTGAATCTCTTCGAGATCTCAACAATGTACTTCCCTTGTCTAAGGAAGATCAGACTCGATCTTTGACAAATCTCTTACTCCAAGAAGTAATGCATCAAGTCGATGTCCTTCATCTCAAAATCTATGGCCAAGCCTGCCTTGCAACCCCACTATAAGCTCCTCTGCACCTATGAGAAACAAATCATTCACGTACAACACCAAGATGAGTGGATCAGATCCAACAAGTATGAAGTACAAGTTGGGATCTCCCTCGCTCTTGGTGAAGCCCATGCTCTCCAAATATTTGTCAATTATGGAACACCATGCCCTAGGTGCCAACTTGAATTCGTACAAAGCTTTCTTAATCCTACACACATGAGAATCCCTCCCATGTACCTCAAAGCCTTGAGGTTGCTTTATGTATACTTCCTCCTCAATGACCCCGTTGAGTAAAGTTGTCTTCATGTCTATTTGGTGAATCCTCCACCTCATGACTGAGGGAATAGATATCACAACCCAAATGAAAGCATACTTGGCAACTAAAGGGAACGTCTCCTCATAATCCACTCCCTCTCTCTGTAAGAACCCTCTCACCATGTGGCATGAACCTCACCTTGAACTTCTCAATGGTGCCATTTGCAACATGCTTTATCTTGAAGAGCCACTTGGAAGTCACCACATACTTTCCCTCTGATCTCGGCATAATGCCCCACACATCATTCTTCGTAATGAAGCTGTAGTCCTCCACCATGGCATCCCTCCAAACCCACTGGTTGGTTGCTTCCTCATAACTAGAAGGATCGAAATCAATGATGTTGTTAATTAATGCCATATAGTTCATAAACTTCCTCAAAGGCATACTCTCCCTAAACGATCTCTTGGGAGGCTCAACATGCTCCCAAGCATCTCACAACAATGTTATCGAAACCCAACCGATTTTGAAAAAAACAGCCGGTTGGACCAGTTTACAGGCAACACCGGCTCAAATCGTGAGGTTAAACCATTTTGGGTTGTTTCCACACGGAACCGATTGGTTTCATACGGAACCGGCCAAATCTGCTCCATACTGGCGGTTCCATACGAAACTGGGCGGTTTAGACAGGAAACATAAAATCCAAAATATCGATGAATTTTCAATGTTTTTTAAATGGAACTTCAAACCTTTCTCCATGTGTCGGCCTTTTAAGTGATTCACAGTCCATTGGAAGGCTATAAGTGGAAGCCCACCCTCCGTATCAATCACGGATTTAGGATTCACAATCATTCATGGAAGAGTTTGTCGTTTTCATTTTTCCTTCTTTTTCGTTAAATGTTTTGATTGTGGACACGAACTCGGGAGTATTCACATTGCAATCAAGGAATTACTGCAGAGTTGAAGAATCATCTTACTGCATATGAAATCGGGACTCAGGAATATGCAATCTTGACGGCTAGGTGTTATTCGTTTCAGTTTACGCAGAAGGCAGGCCGCAACCTACAGGTACGTAGACTAGTCACTACTCTCGTCTAACTCTTAGGCTACTCTCGTCTAACAAACCTCGCAAAATGCCAATGAGTCATGTTATGTGTAAAATTGGATCAATGTTACCTTATTCATATTCCAAACAACCTTTAAAATTCATGCAAATCCACCGTTGTTTCATACTCTTCTATTGCTGCATTCAATTTTTTTTAAATATCCTTGAATATTTATCTTGCAGGGTGGAAGTTGGAACTAAAACGCTGATTTAAGGAGGTTCTAAAATTTAGATAGCCAATTGATGGCTGAATTTTGGGTTGTTTGAAACTTTGAAGGCTGATTTTTGGGTTGAGTTTTCTGATCTTAGGAGTTGCTCTTTTTGGCTTCTTGTGGAGGTATGTACATTGTAGTATGTACGGTAAAATCTTAGTTAATATTCTTTGTTTTTTTTTTGGTTTTTAGTAGTAAATAAGAATTGCTAGGGTTTTATTTGCAGATTCTTATTTGTTGGTGCAATGGCTCCTAAAGATAAGAGGGATCCTGCCTAGAGTCATTGCCAATTGGTTGATGGAAAAATGGTGTGCAATTATTGTCAAAAGGAAGTTGGTGGGGGAGGGATTCATAGAATGAAACAACACCTAGCACATGCGAAAGGGAATGTAAGAGCATGCCCAAAAGTTCCTGATGATCTAAAAGTTGATATGGTAGCTCATCTTGAAGCCTACCAAGCAGAGAAAGCCAAGAATAAGAAGATGCAAAAATAGATAGGCAAAGGTGCATTAGGAAGTGATCCTCAAGATAGAATCCCTAGTTTTGAAGAATCATTCACTTTTCCTGTTGATCCTTATACAAATCCCATCCAAAAGAAACATACTAGGGAAGAAGAACTTGAAGGTGGATTTGGCAGCAGACCTAGTAGTACATCCAATGTGAAGAGGGCCCGTAGTAATCTTGAGTCATTCTTTGTACCCCTCACCATCCCTGGTGCTTAACCCACCATTGATGCTAAATGGAAGAAGATGGAAAAGGATGCTTCTTGGGAATGCATTGCTAGGTGGTGGTATGATGCAGACATACCATTCAATGCAACTAATTCTGCGTATTATCACCCTATGATAGATGTTATAGCTTCATGTGGTCCGAGCTTCAAAGGCCCTAGCTTTTATGATATTAGAGGGCCGCTTTTACAAAATGAGGTTCAAAGAATAGATGAATACCTCATAATAGATTTCAAGGAGTCTTGGAGTAAAACTAGGTGTACAATCATGTCCGATGGATGGACTAATGCAAGATCTCGAACCATTCTCAACTTCCTAATTGCTTGCCCAAAAGGAACTATGTTTCTTAAATCAACGGATGCATCTAATCAAGTCAAGAATGTACAATTAATATTTTGTCTCTTGGATAAAGTAGTTGAGGAAGTGGGAGTGCAAAATGTTGTCCAAGTCATCACAGACAATGCATCAAACTATGTTGTAGCTAGAAAATTGTTAGAAGAAAAACACCCCACTATTTGGTGGACTCCATGTGCAGACCATTGTTTGGACCTCATGCTTGAGGATATTGGCAAAATTGAGTGGGTGAAGAAGTGTGTGGAACAAGCTAAATGCATAACCAGATACATCTTCAACCACACATGGGTGTTGAACCTTATGAGGAAAAACACGAGTGGGAAAGAGCTTGTTAGGTTAGCTATTACACGATTTGCAACGAATTTTCTTACATTGCAATCCTTGATTCAACAAAAGGCCAACTTGAGGAAGATGATCTCTTGTGACGAGTGGAATGCATCTCAGTGGAGCAAAAAGGTTGAAAGCAAAGACATAGTTGACAAAGTATTTGAATAAACATTTTGGAAAAAGGCTGAGGAGATAGTACTATTCAGTGAATCACATGTGAACGTGCTATGAATGGTGGATGGTGATAAACCCGCCATGGGTTTTCTCTACGAGGCCATGGATCAGGCCAAAGAGGCAATAAAGGAAGCATATGGCATCAAGAGACAAAAGTATCTTCCTTTGTGGAGAATTATTGATGAAAGATGGAACAAACAACTCCATCGACCTTTACATGCAAGGGGCTATTACTTGAACCCAAGGTAAGTAATACAAATTTCAAAGTTTTTAGCTATGCCATTCATTCTTTAAATTAAAATTTCAACTCTCAAATTCTTAATCTCATTTGGTTAAATTTCTTTGTCTTTTAAAGGTACCATTACACAAAAGATTTTGACGCAGATGGGGGGGTAAAAGAAGGATTATACAAATGCATTGAGCGCATGATCCCTGATCCTAAGATACAAGATGAGATACACAGTAAGCTCCTTCATTTCAATGAGGGCATTGGTACCTTTGGCATGGCTATGGTTGTTCGAGGTAGAGTAAAGGATCCACCTAGTAAGTAATTTGAATGTTTTAATTTTTTAAATTATATTATTCATGGCAAAATAGAGTCAAAGTTTCAGTCATTTACTGAAGCTTCTTTGTCTTTAATTCATATTGCAACGTATTGGAGGGGACATCTTGGTAGCATGTGCCCTGATTTGCAAAAGTTTGCGATTCGAATCTTGAGCCAGACATGCAGTGCTTCTGGGTGTTAATGCAATTGGAGTGTTTTTTAGCGTATGCATACCAAGAAGCAAAACTGTTTAGAACAAAAATGGTTGAATGATATGGTCTATGTTCAATACAACCTGTTACCCCCCCACTTACACAAGGTTGTCCACATGTGAATTGCTTTCACTTCTTGCAGCAGAGTGATCATGACATCTCGCTGAAGCAGAACTCCTTTCTGCTATTGTTACATTCTTTGACTGGAGCTACACCACTAGTGGTGGCTGCTGGTAAGGGCAGAGTGGCTGATGTTTCTCTACTGCTCTCTTTTGGTGTTGATTGTTTGTTTTACAAACACAAGATGGGAGTATGGCTTTGGAATGGGCTCAGAAAGATCGTCAAGATGAAGCTGCAGAGCTTATCAAGAAACATTTTTTTGCTGAAGTAGCTGGTGAAAGTACAGCTACTGGGAATGAGGTAGATGTTTTAACAATTATTACACAGAAGGACTGGGATCTTTTCTGCGAAGAGTGGAATGTGCCTAAAAGTAAAGGTATTACTATTGTGATGGAATTGAGATCTGCTGAAATGAGCGATATTCCTGGAAACTATAAGGAAGTGCCAATCACTGATGAGGACTTAAATAGTGATGATTCAGAGTGTAAGATCGACAAAATCCCTACCCTGAGGATGCAGCTAGAGCTTTTGCAGAAGAATAGAGGATATGAGATGGAAATTGAGGAACTGCACAAGAGGCTTGCAAACAAGAATGCAGAGGTGGAGGACTTGCGAAGCATGGGAATAATGCTGAAGGAATTGTGTTCAAAACAACAAGAAGAAATGAAAAGACTTAAAGGTGCTTTTCCAACATTAAAGGGGGACTCCCCTCGACTTCATGAACTATTGGAGAAACAAGGAAGAGAGCTAAAGCAGGCCCGTCAGGTTATCCCAAATCTTCAAGAACAGGTGGCTTCTCTCATGTCGCAACTCAAGTGCCTCGCTAAAGGATTTGCAGAGGTGAAAGTTGATAAAGAAGTAATGAGGGCAACTTTTGATGGACATATTTCTACTCCGAAAACTCCAGTGATTCATCAAGAACCCGAGGATTCCAAAGATCTTTCCAACAGTGATCCCACAACCCCAGTGAGCCAAGAAGATATGATCCTGAAGGATATAAATCCATGTCTCATGCCATACTATGCAAGAACAATGATCAATCAGTTAAAATCGCGGAATTTTGGCCAGACCTGCATTTACATTGGAAGCCAGTCGCATGAAGTTTACTTTGGGCCATAAGCTGGACATATGTATTCTAGTGGTTTAGACTCATGATTCATGGACAGTCGAGGCGTGAAGTTTGGTGGATAAGTGGAGATTGCTGTGCCTGATTTGAATTATTTTTACAATTTGCGTGGAGATCAACAAACATATCTGCCTGTTTACTTGTCCTCCGGTGATCGCGATCCATGTGACAGCCGATTCTAACACTGAGTGCCGCGTTCGTTGTGCCAGCTACCTGGGATACATTCGCGTGGAGCTCGGCTTGAATGGATTTTTGAGCCTATAAAAATGCTAGCCTTCTAATTTGTAAGAATGGGAAAAGTTGGGAGGATTTTTCCCCATTGAGCTGAATAGAAAAATTATGTTGGTTTTTTGGACATATTGGGCATCTCTTTCATGGTTGCGTGTCTTTCATAAGCTGTAGAGTAAACCTAGCACAGAAGACTATAATCTAGTTCATTGGGCAAGCATTTGCAGCTGTCAAGTTGTTTGTCGTCGTTATGTTTTTAAAGGTCTTAGGAGTAATGGACAGTAGTCAATTATACTTACATTCTCCTTGCCTTTGATTATGGAACGTACTAGTTTAATATCACTTATGTGAAACGCAAGGCCTCCCTGCGTCCTCCTTTGATTCCATTCTCCCTTCTGATACTGACACTGGTCTTCCCTCGAGGACTGATCCTCCCTTCCTTCCCATCACTCAAGCAAAAAGCCTTTCCTTTTTGTTACAAATGTTTCTCTAAGGAAGCCTCTTTAGTTCACCTTGCCCTTCGTTGCACCTGCCTTAGCGATCCTACCTTAGGGAAGCCCACCTAGAGTTGGAGAAGAGCCAACCTGAAGCGAGGAGAGAGGAGTGTGGTGACATTGGCTTCTCTCGAGAGAGTTGTCACGGAGCCGGTGCGCTTACCTTTTGGGCTTCAGCACATGCATGCCAGTTTTAGGTGACAACACAACCTTAGATTGAGATGCAACCAATTGTTGAGTGTTGGAGGATGTTGATCCCTCATCAGATTGGGTTGTGGGGAGTTAGCCAGCAGCATTCGACAATGAAGACCTATCTTGGATGGACCTAGACCCTCTTCAATAGCAAGGGAATGTGGACATTGATGTTGCAGTTGGACAGGTGCCTTCATGCCCAAGGGAGTCAAGCCATGCTCCTGTTGAGGATGTAGATGATGACTCCGAGTCTGATCATGAGGACTTAAATATTTCTGATATATGATTAGAATCATTAGATTGTAGATTCTAGAGTCTAGCCTATAGTGATATGTTTATATTTTGACTTTAGAGGTTATTTATAGCCTCTTTGTGGATGTACTTTTCTTCAGATATGTATTTGCACTCGGTGCTATTGTGGTTTTTCTACACTCTTACTTGCTATATACATGAGAAACTTTGCATATTTGTGTATAATGGTTTGAATTCTCATGGATGCACATGAATATATATATATATATATATAGAAAATGTGAATATTTAAAGTATTTTTGCTCAACTGTTTTTTTTATCAAGTTTGTTTCCTGGTTTTTGTCCGGTTCTTATAGCATTGTCTCACAATAACTACTCAAACCATCTGGGTCTCCTAACAAAACTAGGAGCTAACTCCTCCTCATCACCTGAAGGATGACTCCCTAAACTGGAAGTTTGTGAACTGTATTCTCCCTTCGGAGCCTCTTGCTCCTCATCCTCTGCCACTGGAGGAAACTCATGGGACTTCCTAGATGCCACGTTGTCCTTGAATTTAACATCTCAACTGACAATTGTCTTCCACTCTACTGGCATGAAGATATCGTAAGCCTTTGAGGTCTCTTTGTACCCCACAAACACACCCTTCTCTCCTAAAGGCTCAAGCTTCGTCCTCCTCTCCTTAGACACATGGATGAAGACTGGACAACCAAAGATCGTTAGATGATTGATCTCTTGTTTCACTCCTATGAATGCCTCCTCAGGAGTTTTGTCCTCCAATATCTTATGAGGAATCCTATTCAACAAATAGAATATTTCTTTACATGCCTTTGCCAAAAGAAACACATGCAGTCTCTGATCATGAATCCTAGCCTTTGCAATACTGATGATGGACCAATACTTCCTCTTTGCAACCCCACTCTATTGAGGGTTGTAGGAGACTGTCTTCTCCCTCTTGAACCTCGCCTCCTTGCAGAAATCCTTGAAGTCATTGGAGGTGTACTCTCCCCCATTTTCTAACCTCAAGACCTCGATCCTCGTTCTTATCAAGTTCTCCACCTGAGCCTTGGACTCTCGAAACCGACCAAAGACCTTATCGTTGGTCTTCATGAAATAGATCCAGGTTTTCCTGAAAAAAGTCATCAATGAACGTCACATAGTATGATGATCCCCGCATTGATACTACAGACATAGGCCCACATACATCTAAATGAAAAAGATCTAAGATCCCCTTGGACATACTCTCACTGCTTGGAAAAGAAGTCTTGATATTCTTGCCAAGTACACACCCTCTGCATACTCCCTGTTGCTCAACACTGAAATCTAGAAAACTAGTGACAGTCTCCCTCGTAATCAACAACACTCTGTAATGCAAGTGTCTCATCCTCCTGTGCCAAAGCTCGCACAAGTTGTCAGTATCATGTACCAATGCCAGAACAAGCTTCCCCTGCAACCTGTATAAGTTGCCCTCTCTAATCCCAATCTTCATTGTTGTGTCTACACTAGCTCCCTCTAGATGTATGAGTACTTTCCCTCTCCTAAAGATAACAGTAAAACCCCTGTCCTCCATAATTGATACTAAGAGCAAGTTCTTCTTCAGTCCCGGTACAAATAGCACATCCTGTGGCATCAAACGAACCACTTGACTCAAGCTGGAACGAAATTGTTCCCTCTCCTCTGATTGCATATTTGGCATCATCACCAAGCTCCAAATGGATCCCCGAGTTTGACTCCATCAATCTGTTGAATAGCTCTCGTGCTTCCAATATGTGACGAGGTGCACCACTGTCCAAGCACCAAACACTGTTGACAACTATGTTGGTAGAAAGGCACGAAACAAGTGAGAAGTCACTTTTGAACTTTGCAACAAACTCACTCAACTGAGTGTCTGCAGATGTTGTTACCTAATGCTTCTTCCCCCTACATTTCTTCTTCTTCTAACATTGAGATGCATAGTGCCCATTCATGTGGTACACAAAACACTTGATTTTACTCAAGTATCTCTTCTTCCCTGGTTGTGGAGCTTCCCTTTCACTGTTACCCTTGCTAAAACTATTTCCTTTGCCCTTTCTTACCTTGCTAACAAGGGCCAAGTTCTCTTCACCGTCTTCTTGCTTACGTGCTCTAGACTAGCTCTGGACTCCCCCCAAGTGTTCTCCTGGATGCAATCATCCCATAGCCTTTCCTAGTTGGGAAGCTTTTCTCGAGCACAGAGAACTTTTACAAATGGTTCCGAATGCTTGGTGAATCCATTCAACGCCACTCTGGCGAGCTTTGCATCATCTACCTTCTCCCCAATGGCTACAAGTTGATCACGACTCTGGTTTATCTTCATAAGATAGCTAGTAACATTGTCTGATCTAGTAATCCATTAATCTTTGAGTTTGTCCCTCAAAATCATCTTCTTGTTCACATTATCACTCTGGAGTCTGGAACAGATCCGTCCAAACTTTGTACATTGTATGGGTTGTTGACTTCTTAGCTGCATGAGGAATCAAGTGATCCTTTACCAATGAAGTAAACATCGGCATTGGCAAAAAATTGGTGAGGGTCCCGAAAACAATTTTTCAGCAACATCGACAAAAAAATCAGCAAAAATTGGCAAACCGCGACAAACATTAAAAAATACAAAATATATTCATTTTTTTTCAAAATTTTAAACATATAAAGCAACAACAACATCAAATAAACACATTGGAAATAAATATGGAGAAATCACTAATATATATCAGGTAGTCATGCAAAATATAAAATGATACATGAAAGTCGATAGTGATACTAAATCCTGAAACCTCATAGTTATCCAATAAAGGACTCAAAAGTGGATAACCAATACAAAATGACATTACATATATAAATGTATCTGAGGAAAACTAGCAGCTAGCTATCTAATATCAATGCCCTCTCCCCCTTCTAAAAAGGAAAAGGTCATGATTCGTTTGTCAAGCCTGCCAGGGCACTAGTAGAAGAAGGTCCTGGCCCTGCACCTTGATCCAATATTTGATGATGATGGATGGAGGGTTAGATGCATCAATGAGAGTATAAGGCAATGGCAATACTAGCAAATCAACCTCAATGGTATCTCCGAACCACTCCTCCTCCTCCTCCTCCTACCCTTCAGGAGTCTCAATCTCCACCCTCCACTTAGACAATATATCAATATTGTCTAAGGAGATAGCATCCGCATCTGGTTCTTTCTCTATCTGTTTCATCCACAGGCAAAGATTATAATGGACGTACACCAAGTCATTGAGAGGTGTGAACTCCGACCTATAAGAGCGCAATAAAAAAATTTATGAGTTTCAGCTATGGAGGGTCAAAAGTTAATAAATTATAATATACCTTTTTTTGTTAGCTAGGGGAATCGACAACTAGAGACTGGGATGGTACTCACGTGACACTAGGTCGAGGGATCGAGTCCCGCTACCACTATACCCCTAGGTGCCCCACACACCCCACAAGCATGGGACACAGGTAAAGCCGAGTGTGATTTGAACTCGTGACCTCCAATTTACAACATGTGACTTCATATCAAGTGAACCGCCAATGAGCCACACCCGTGTGGGCAATAAATTATAATATGTTAGAGGATCATAGATTCATAAATTAAATAATGAATTAAATGCAATTACTTTATTGAAATTATAACCTCCTGCGTTTCTTTTGGATGTATATTTTCAAAAACACTCCAATTCCGCTCACATCCCAAAGTGGTACAAGTTTGGCTTAGGATTATGAGGGAAAATTTACATAAAATTTGAGTCCTTACACCATAGGTTCACCACCAAGTAGCTACAACAAATAAGAATGAAAGAGAACTAAGTCACATTTCATTGCATTGGAAAACTGAAATAAGAAATAATTAAATGATAAATTATAGTTCAACTTTCAAATAAAATTATAAAAGTCAAAAGTTAAAACACTAAAAAATTAATAACTTACCTGGCATGAAAATGGTCCTGTCACAAATAGCATCAACAAAGCCAAATGCTCCAATACCACCTTGATACACTTCTATTTCGCGACTGATTACATTGCGAGTCTCGTAATCATGTACCGTCCTTTGAATACAAGTGAGGAGCCCTTCAAACACCTTGTCATCAAAATCAAAATTCCATTTGAAGGCAAATGCAGGGTTGAGGAATAGTGTTGCTGCTTAAATGGGTCGATGAACCATCCCGGACCATCGACTATAGATCAAATCCCACAACAACATGTTCCTGTTGTGCCCAAAGGTACCCTTTCCTGTTAACGTTTTAGGGTTAGGTTAAGTTTTAACATAAATAATATACTTTAATGCATGAACAAAAATATAAAACAAGATCAAGAATAGTACTTGTTATCACCAACCTTGTAGTTTCCTATGTGAGGTGGATTCAGGATGGATGGTAGAGGGACAAGCAACTAAGGAGGTGGAAACAAGACTACCTAGACTCCCAAATGGATGGTTGTCACGCCAATCAAGGCAGCCTTCACTTTATGTTATCTAAGACCGAGACAACAAAGGGGGAGACCCAGATCTCCTCCCGATAGAAGAGATCAAACCTAGACACCAGATCAGATCAAGTATGGCTTGAGGTACATAAGGTGTAAGGTAATTGGAAACTCTAGATCTATGGAAGATGATACTAAGTGGACTAGGGTTTTGGATGAGGGCTTCAGTCGTATGAGGGTTGGTCCAAAGTGGAACACAAGTGACCTATAGGGGTAATACTAGATCTAGTGTTGAGATACTAGAAACTGATGAAGATAACCGCTGCCTTGGGAAATGTAACCAATGCAAGGTGAATAAGGACAGAGCTGGGACTATCCAGTACCAAAGGGAGACTCAATGCGAGATGTGACAATGTCAAAATACCTGAGTCATCGAGGATCAGTCAACTTTCAAGGGAAAAAGGTCAAAAGAGGGCTAGCGCTAGGCTTCGAGATCAGTGCCTGTTGGGCCTTGGGCAATGGAGTCAGTATCTACCCAGCGTAGGAGTGAACCCACCTGAGATATGCCCCAATCTATGGACCCAAAAAAGTGTTTGGCCCAAATGATTCAGTTTACAGAGAAACCAGCAGAATGAGGGCTAGCGCTAGGGTTTGGAGAAGCATATCTGCAGATCTAGGACAACTAGGAGACCATCAGCTCAGCGTTGAAAGGGAAATGGGATGAGGATGGCCTGATCTACAAACCCAAGTCGAAAAATTTCAAGAAAAATCAAATCTAGAAAAGTCAAAATCTGATGATGAATGCTAGGATGTTGAAAATCAGTTTTTTAGATCTAGGGCTATCTAGCAACAACTAGCTCAACGTTGGGGGTGTTATGGAGTGAGGGAGACCTAATCTACAAACCCAAGTGATTATTTTTCGGAAAAAGTCAAATCTGGAAAAGTCAAAATTTCAATAGGGGTGTTGGAGTTTGAGCAGTCTGAAAGTTAGATCTAGGGCAAACCAGACACAATCTGGATAGCATTTCAGAGGATTTGGTGAGAGGGGTGCCCGATCTACAAAACCCAGCAGTGGTTTGTCCAAATATGGAGCAATTCCCTGATTAAGTATTTTTTGGATTTTATTATTTAGGAGTTTTTTCAGAAAATTTGAAGAAAAGCAGGTACAATGGATTGAGATCTAGAAGAGAAGAGCCTGACCTTTAGATCTTACCTGGAAATGCTTGTAGATGCCTCGATGATAATGATCCCCGCCATCCCGATCAATTCTGAAAATCAGAGTGAGTTCTAAGACCAACGTTATGCTCCAAGTGACCAATGTGCCCCCTATCCCTACACAAGCAAACGTCAACAATATCAGATTTGTTGTATCATGAAAAAAAAGCTAGAACTACGGAAAAGTAACAAGATGTAATCATAGATCACAATGAAGCTAATGAAAACCCCTTGATACAAGACGAAGACAATCCGAGCGAGTTGAGGTCCCCCTGCAAAAACGCTCCAGCTGAAAACGCCCTCCTATAGACAAGACAATGATCCCGAAAAAATATATAGATCTCACACAATATTCTGAATGCTAGGAAGCAAAAGACTTTCCAATCACCACCGAAGAACATCAGAAGCAAAGCAGATCCAAAAAATATCCATAGAAAAAGTCTTTCTATTCATTAGATTCAAGAGCCAAAGACCCCTTACAAATGAGAAGCTCTCTCCTTTAAATAGAAATGAGAGAACCAAAATCGTAACCACTTTCAAAACGAGTGGCTAAGATTAAAAGATATAAATGTTCAAATCAATGGTTGAGATGAGCTCAACATACAATACATGGATCAATATAACCATAATATACCAAAGTGGACTAAATCACCCATAAAGAGGGTACCCCACTCAACAAGAAATAAATGAAGCACATGGTGGGTCCATGGAGTGTTAACTAACTCCCTCTGCGTGCCCTATGGCACAATAAAATAATATAATATTTTAATTTTTGACTTTGTGCCTCCTTTAGGAAATTGTGAGCATCCCAAAAACTCTAGAAAATAATATAAAAATGCCCAAAAAATAGATGTGGGGCCAATCAGGTGTTGCAAATGCTGGAGAAGGTGCAGAGGACATCACACTCATCATCAGGACTCATCCCATGTCATTTCCTTGCCTCAGTAGCCCAAATCGATTCCTTTAGTAGCCATTTAATCATTTTTTAATCTGCTTTGGGAAATGTAAACCTGCCAAAACAACCTCCTAGGTTGCCTGCATTGTCAAATTGAGCCCACCAAGCTCTCTCGGATGGGGGTACTATGGTACAATCAAGTGGCTGCACCTCCTATGCCCCATACAGCGCCCCAAGAGATCCAATAAAAACATCTCCCTGCTCAGACACATCATCCAATGAAGCAAAATTGCATCAAAAGGGTAAAATGAGCATGATCATCTCTGCAAGTGCCCGGAACTGAAAATAAGCTATCTCACTAGACTCGGAGAGTCCAAATCCATCTAGGGTGCATACTCACACCTTTTCCAGGTCTCTGCCCGATCATCAACAATATCCAATAGACAATATAATCACCTGTAAATGACCAGATACCAATAATATAACTCAGACTATCATCCATCTGCTGCAAGTGTTACAAGGCTAAGACATGCTCTACAAATCATTTAAGTAACAATCATAACAAGTAGCAGTCACCTCACTGGTGGTACATCAACCAATTACATATATAGGGTTTTCATTTATTATTACTCAGACCAGACTTTCAGGACTATACGCACTTCATAGGTGTAGTCAATTTGCTAGTGAAGGCTGAAGGCTGAAATTGACAAGGCTAGGGTAAAGGATGACTACCAACTTAACATCATGATACTTTGAATATGGAAAGGGAATACTCACTATAACCACATGCCAAACAACAACATCATAGGGAATGGCAGTCCCTCACAAATGGTTGAGTTGTTCAGAGAGTGCTTATTCAACATAGGCATCATGTCTACATCAAGTTTGTTCCAAGTTCATTAGGACCATAAATTTTATTTCCATGGCCTTTTTGGCCTATATGACCTTTTGGGGACTTCACCACTACTTAAAAGCACAACTAACTGCAACTTTCATCCAGGACATATTCAAATTTATAAGGTCAGCAATATTTGGATATAGCATATATTTAACCATTGCTTTTGGGACCTTTCCTTATACCCTTCATGAAGTATTTTAGCATTTCATTACTCTTGCCCTTCGCTTGTATATGTTAAGAAACTCATTTTAGAATTTACATTTTCCATGGGCGCATATATAAACATTTCCAATACGAGTAGTACATGAGCTTTCGTTTTAGCCAACAACATCTCAAGTGACTAGGAGGAGTTCTACACAGTGCCAAACATCGAGACAACCGACTAGAATGATTTAGGCATACAATCAAACTCACCGAAGGCAAGTTTTGTCACCAACTCAAAGCCGAGACACAATATAAACAGGGAGCTTTGTCCAACAAAGGATCTAGCAGGGAAAGGTCCTCCACACCACAAGTCAAGTAGTAAATCGGGTTAAAACAAAACTGGAAGGTAATGGATAGGTGGAGATAGTGAAAGATGAAGTCAACACTAGCAAGCCAAAGAAATGGTGGGAATGACTACCTCTATTCTCCCTGGGGAGGGTAAAACCAATGAGTATAGATCAAGAACTTCCAAGTCTAAGTAGGGACATCAATACATAATACAAATACATCCAAGTCCATATATTTATGACTGCCAGATCATGACACTAAATGCTAGTATATGTCACAAAGATGAGTATAAGAGCAATGATAACCATAACACAATATAATAAATGCTGAGTCATAACCATGCAAATAATCCATCTGAACCATCATCTGTCCAATGAGAAACACTGATACAAACTTGGGCATCACTAACTGCTCTGCAAATGACTAAATGACTACATCAGTCCTCAAATCTGAGTGTCCTGAGACTCAGTGCTGACATGGGAGAATACTATAGTCTACTGATAAGATAATGATCCATCAAAACTGCTCATCTCAGCATCTCGTATGTAGGATATCTGGCTGAAAAAAATGTACTGAATCTGAAAATTAGAATATGGTAGCCTGGCTACTATATATGTGATAACATCTGGCTCCAGCTGGGACAAGTGCTCTACTAAAGAATGCTTGAGAACCTCAGAATCTCTAGTCCTCGCACTTTGCTTCTCGCATCCTCAATCAATCCCTCCAGGTCTGCAACCGCTACCAAAATGTCACCGACTACCTGCAGCATGTTCAGAGCTATACCAAACTCACAGACCGGTCGTCAGAACCATATGTGGATAATATAAAGTACTAGAACTGAAAATGCATGAAAATTGTAAAGCAGAAAGTAAATCTAATCTATAATCATAACTTTTAAGAAAAGTTTGATTTTTTATTGTGCAGGAAAAAGAAAACAAACTCAAGACTAAACTAAGAGCTTCAAAAATGAGCTTCAGGCAAAGATGCAAGATTCTACACTACTGCCGGGAAGGCTTATTCAATCCTACCTACCCTACTCTAACCAGTTTAGACAAGTGTTAGGTAAAATCATAAATCCAATGTAACCACTTGTTGAACGAATCTATTGACCTTTCTTTACAGTTAATGATAAAACAAATCAACGATAGCTTGTAAGTAATGTAAATGAAAGTTGAAGCCATTATAACTTGTTGTTTGAAAATCAAAGAAAGATATGGATAAAAAGAAATGAAATCATGCCAGGGATGAGGTTGACTGTTGCAAACTTCTTCCACCCATAGATCGAAAGGGTCATGAAAGGTATGCAAGTTTGTTCTTGATGGAAGAAGACAATATGATTCATGACTCAGCCACTCCAAACAATTTTTTGTTTTCTCCTCTACCCTACTAGGACATTCAATTCTATTCACTCCAGAAGAAATGGGAGAATCAAATGGGAACAAGTTGTAATGTAATGAAACTGTGAATGAGATCAAGCCCATTTGTTGTTTAAAAATGGAGAAAAGATGAAATTGATCTTTATACACCTTCTCCAGCCATCCATAATACAGATTTACAAATTGAAAAAATTTACTCATTACGGATGACTGAGAAGAGACATGAAGTGCATTCTCCCCAATTATGTGATAATACTTAAACTCCTGATTCAAAATTTCGAAAGTAACAACTTGATTAAACGACAAACCCATACAAGAAAACTTGAAGAGTTGGGACGGGAGGGTGGATTGAAAATTTTCTCCCAGACTTGGAATAATTGATTTCATAATTTGATGAGGAAAGAGCATTTAAATTAATTCCAGGAGTGATTTCAAGATTCGAAACAAGGTCAATATCCACACATTGAACCAACATATTCTGATTAAGGATTGGATGAAGAATTCTATCGATACTATCAGGACAAGGGTCCTCAGTGCAATGTTCTTCATCACGTTCACTTATAATCGTATCATGTGATTGTTCTTCTTTAAGCTCTAGATAAGGAAAAACATCAATAAGCTCGGTTTGAGTTTCCCTATCACTCTTACAGGTATGCTCTTCAATGACAATATGACCACAAGATTGCTCTTCAACGAAAGTTTTATTAATTTCAACCTTTTCTTCTTCTGTAGTGATATGATCAAGGTCTGAATCCAGATTTGGATAGGTTGGACACTGACTCAAATTATCATCAATTAGGCAATGCCTATGGGGTTTCTCTTTTAAAGGCTCTTTAATGACCTCATCAATCGAAGGCTCAACTAAAGATGTTTCTTGATGGTGCATGTTAGGTTCCCTTCCACGGAACAGATCCAGGATTTGCTCTGTGACTGCTTCAGGTAATAATAACAGAGTATCTCATATGATTTGATTGATATCCCTCTTAGTTTCAATATGAGGTTTTGAAACATTATTCTCGAAGTACTCTGTAACATTCTTATGGATTGCAGGCACGCTCATAATTTGGAACATATTAGGAGAGGAATGTTCCAATTGAGAAAGCACATTGTCAATATATTGATTATCAATGGCACAATCCTTACTAGACTGACACTCTAAAATTTTATCAGTGTTCCTACTCCAACTATCAATTAACAAATCTGTGAACATGTCATACCCAGTGATGGATCCTGGTGCTAAATGATCAAACCATAGTTGAACATCCCCTTGCAAGGATTCTCCTAAGGCTCATATATAAACATCTTCATTGTTTGCACCTCTAGATTCCATGTAATCCCATAGAATATCTAGATGACTTTCAATAGATATATCCTTATTTCCATTGAACCGGGGCATCCTCCTAGTGTAATCGTTTGGCATAGGATGAGGTGCCCCCGATATTTCAGAAAAGTCAAAAGGAGACTGTTTGTCTTGTTTTTTCACAGCTCTAGTTACTTGGCTATAAGGATTTGACTGGACTGACTTCTAGGTTCATGTCGACTTACAGGTCCACTCGGAATGGTTGGGAAATCTTTGCTGCATGGGTGAGGAAGTTGGTGGGTATTATAAAGATTTTGATAACTAGATTCATACCCATAGTCATGCTCAGGATCATCCTCATACCCGTAGTCTGACCTCCACCTATCCCTTTCGTTTATTTCAATCATGTTTTTGGTTAATTCCTTCATGTGCCTCAAGAATACATCTGAATTCATTATGATTTATGGGATGGGTTCGCTTCTCAATGGAGTCGCATTGTGGAGATCTCTTCAGGATTTACGGGACGTTCTAAGAACTTAAGATTAATACGTTGGGTACGGTCCTTAGTGGAGTCGCAGGGTGGAGTCGCCAGGTGAACTGCACAGGTAATTAACCGAAAAAAGATATGTCGTAGGGAAAGGTGAGGTATGTTGAAACAAGGTAGGCCACTACCTCCCCGGCAACGGCGCCAAAATATTATCGCCAACCTTGTAGTTGCCTATGTGAGGTGGATCCAGGATGGATGGTAGAGGGACAAGCAACTAAGGAGGTGGAACCAAGACAGCCTAGACTCCCAAATGGATGGTTGTCACGCCAATCAAGGCAGCCTTCACTTTATGTTATCTAAGTCCGAGACAACAAAGGGGGAGACCCAGATCTACTCCTTACAGGAGAGACCAAACCTAGACCCCAGATCAGATCAAGTATGGCTTGAGGTACATAAGGTGTAAGGTAATTGGAAACTCTAGATCTATGGAAGATGATACTAAGTGGACTAGGGTTTTGGATGAGGGCTTCAGTCGTATGAGAGTTGGTCCAAAGTGGAATACAAGTGACCTATAGGGGTAATACTAGATCTAGTGTTGAGGTACTAGCAACTGATGAAGATAACCGCTGCCTTGGGAAACGTAACCAATGCAGGGTGAGTAAAGATAGAGCTAGGACTATCTAGTACCAAAGGGATAGACTCAATGCAAGATGTGACAATGTCAAAATACCTAAGTCATCAAGGATCAGTCAACTTTCAAGGGAAAGAGGTCAAAAGAGGGCTAGCGCTAGGCTTGGGGATCAGTGCCTGTTGGGCATTGGGGCAATGGAGTCAGTATCTACCCAGTGTTGGAGTGAACCCACCTGGGATATGCCCCGATCTATGGAACTAGAAAAGTGTTTGGCCCAGATGATTCAGTTTACAGAGAAACCGGCAGAAGGAGGGCTAGCGCTAGGGTTTGGAGAGGCAGATCTGCAAATCTAGGACAACCAGGAGACCATTAGCTCAGCGTTGAAAGGGAAATGGGATGAGGATGGTCTGATCTACAAACCCAAGTCGAAAAATTTTAGAAAAAATCAGATCTGGAAAAGTCAAAATCTGATGATGAATGCTAGGATGCTGAAAATCAGTTTTTCAAATCTAGGGCTATCTGGTAGCAACTAGCTCAGCATTGGGGGTGTTCTGGAGTGAGGGAGACCTGATCTACAAACCCAAGTGATTATTTTCCAAAAAACATCAAATCTGGAAAAGTCAAAATTTCAGTAGGGGCACTGGGGTTTGAGCAGTCTGAAAGTAAGATCTAAGGCAAACCAGTAACAATCTGGATAGCGTTGCAGAGGATTTGGTGAGAGGGGTTCCCGATCTACAAAACCCAGCAGTGGTTTGTCCAAAGATCGAGCAGTTTCCTGATTAAGTATTTTTTGGAATTTTATTATTTAGCAGTTTTTCAGAAAATTTGAAGAAAAGCAGGTACAATGGATTAAGATCTGGAAGAGAAGAGACTGACCTGTAGATCTTACCTAGAAATGCTTGTAGATGCCTCGATAATGATGATCCCTGCCATCCTAATCAAGTCTAAAAATCAGAGTGACTTCTAAGACCAACGTTATGCTCCAAGTGACCAATGCACCCCCTATCCGGCACAAGCAAACGTCAACAATATCAGATTTGCTGTATCATGAAAGAAAAGCTAGATCTACAGAAAAGCAACAAGATATAATCATAGATCACAATGAAGCTAATGAAAATCCCCTGATACAAGACGAAGACAATCCGAGCAAGTTGAGGTCCCCCTGTAAAAACGCTCCAACTGAAAATGCCCTCCTGTAGACGACAATGATCCCGAAAAAAGATATAGATCTCACACAATATTCTGAATGCTAGGAAGCAAAAGACTTTCTAATAACCACCGAAGAACATCAGAAGCAAAGCAGATCCAAAAAATATCCACAGAAAAAGTCTCTCTATTCATTAGATTCAAGAGCCAGAGACCCCTTAAAAATGAGAAGCTCTCTCCTTTAAATAGAAATGAGAGAACCAAAATCCTAACCACTTTCAAAACGAGTGGCTAAGATTAAAAGATATAAATGTTCAAATCAATGGCTGAGATAAGCTCAACATACAATACATGGATCAATATAACCATAAAGTACCAAAGTGGACTAAATCACCCATAAAGAGGGTACCCCACTCAACAAGAAATAAATGAAACACATGGTGGGTCCATGGAGTGTTAACTCCCTCTGGGTGCCCCATGGCACAATTAAATAATATAATATTTTAATTTTTTACTTTGTGCCTCCTTGAGGAAATCGTGAGCCTCCCAAAAGCTCTAGAAAATAATATAAAAATGCCCAAAAAATAGGTGTGGGCCCAATCAGGTGCTGCAAATGCTGGAGAAAGTGCAAAGGACATCACACTCATCATCAGGACTCATCCCATGTCATTTCCTTGCCTCAGTAGCCCAAATCAATTCCTTTAGTAGCCATTTAATCATTTTTTAAATTGCCTCAGGAAACGTGAACCTGCCAAAACAGCTTCCTAGGTTGCTCGCGTTGTCAAATTGAGCCCACCAAGCTCTCTGGGATGGGGATACTATGGTACAATCAAGTAGTTGCACCCCCTATGCCCCATACAACGCCCCAGGAGATCCAATAAAAACATCTCCTTGCTCAAACACATCATCTAATGAAGCAAAACTGCATCAAAAGGGTAAAATGAGCCTGATCATCTCTACAAGTTCCCGGAACTAAAAATAAGCTATCTCACTAGACTCGGAGAGTCCAAATCCATCTAGGGTGCATACTCACACCCTTTCCAGGTCTCTACCTGATCATCAACAATATCCAATAGACAATATAATCACCTGTAAATGACCAGATACCAATAATATAACTCAAACTATCATCCATCTGCTGCAAGTGTTACAAGGCTAAGACATGCTCTACAAATCATTTAATTAACAATCATAACAAGTAGCAGACACTTCACTAGCAATACATCAACCAAATACATATATAGGGTTTTTATTTATTATTACTTAGACCAGACTTTCAGGACTATACTCACTTCATAGTTGTAGTCAATTTGCTAGTGAAGTATGAAAGCTGAAATTGACAAGGCTAGGGTAAAGGATGACTACCAACTTAACATCATGATACTTTGGATATGGAAAGGGAATACTCACTATAACCACATGCCGGACAAACAACAACACAGGGAATGGCAGTGCCTCACAAATGGTTGAGTTGTTTAGAGAGTGCTTATTCAACTTAGGCATCATGTCTACATCAAGTTTGATCCAGGTTCATTAGGACCATCAATTTTATTTCCATGGCCTTTTTAGCCTATATGACCTTTTGGGGACTTCACCACTGCTTTCATCCAAGACATATTCAAATTTATAAGGTCAACCATATTTGGATATAACATATATTTAACCATTGCTTTTGGGACTTTTTCTTATACCCTTCACAGAGTATTTTAGCATTTCATTGCTCTTTCCCTTTGCTCGTATATGTTAAGAAACACATTTTAGAATTTACATTTTCCATGGGCGCATATATAAACATTTCCAATACAAGTAGTACATGAGCTTTCAGTTTTAGCCAACAACATCTCAAGTGACTAGGAGGAGTTCTACACAGTGCCAAACATCGGAACAACCGACCAGAATGATTTAGGCATACAATTGAACTCACCGACGACAAGTTTTGTCACCAACTCAAAGCCGAGACACAATATAAACAGGGAGGTTTGTCCAACAAAGGTTCTAGCGGGGAAAGGTCATCCATGCCACAATTCAAGTTGTAAATCGGGTTAAAACAAAACTGGAAGGTAATGGATGGGTGGAGGCAGTGAAAGATGAAGTCAACACCAGCAAGCCAAAGAAATGGTGGGAATGACTACCTCTACTCTCCCTAGGGAGGGTAAAACCAATGAGTATAGATCAGGAACTTCCAAGTCTAAGTAGGGACATCAATACATAATACAAATACATCCAAGTCCATATATTTATGGCTGCCAGATCATGACACTAAGTGCTAGTATACGTCACAAAGATGAGTATAAGAGCAATGATAACCATAACACAATATAATAAATGCTGAGTCATAACCATGCAAATAATCCATCTGAACCATCATTTGTCCAATGAGAAACACTGATACAAATCTGGGCATCACTAACTGCTCTGCAAATGACTAAATGACTACATCAGTCCTCAAATCTGAGTGTCCAAAGGTTCAGTCCTGACACGGGAGAATACTATAGTCCACTAATAACATAATGATCCATCAAAACTGCTCATCTCAGCATCTCGTATGTAGGAGATCTGGCTGAAAAAAAGTACTGAATCTAAAAAATTGAATATGGTAGCCTAGCTACTATATATGTGATAACAGTACTGCTCCAATCAATTTAAACTATAAAAAACTCTTTCAACTTTAACACTCCATTGGTCACTGCGTTAAAGTTGGTTATCGAGATGATTCATTAAATGCCATGTACAGTAACAAAATAATAAAATAATGTACAGTAGATAACAACAGTAAAGAATTGTACCAATTATTTTGAATCAACCTTATACTCAGATACTTTTAAGTTTTGATCTTGTCACCGAAGGGACAAGTCAACTAGGTGAACAAATGGCGTACCTTGAGAGAGAGCTTAGAATATTGACCCCAGACTCTTAGTCAACAAGAAAAGAGATTTCAATCAAATACTCGGACTTTAGCAGCACAGTCATACCTAGTACAGTCACGCTAACAAAGGACACACAGTCACACTAGGTAAGGATACAGTCACATTGTGCAGAGACACACAGTCATACTTTTACACAGTCATGCTTTCACACAGTCATGCTAGTAGAGAAACCCTCAATCAAGCTCAACATAGAAACACACGGTCAAGCTCAGCAGAGAATAGGCACATGGTCAAGCTGGCGGAAGAGAGACATGGTCACGCTACCAGTGACAGTCACGCTGCAAAGGAAGACACAGTCACGCGAAAAGGGAGAATCACAGTCACACGGAGCAGTTGAATACAGTCACGCGAAAAGGGAGAATCACAGTCATGCGAAACAGTGGTATACAGTCATGCGGAAAGGGAGAAAGTCACGATCACGCTAGGGAGATGACACTCTGTCAAGCAGAGCGGTGACACACACAGTCACGCTGAGAAACATTACACAGTCACGTTGCAAAGAATGAATAGTCATGATGGAGTAGAAGAAAACTGTCACGCAGATGTAGAAAAATACAGTAGTAGAAAACAGTCACGCGGGAAAAGAGACTGTAGTCACGCCAGTGCAGCAAAGCAATCACGCTGACAGTAGAGGCATGGTCACGCTAGGGCAGAGACTACTGTCACACTGGTGCAGCAACGCAGTCACGCTGATGATAGAGAGATGGTCACGGTAGGGCAGAGACTAATGTCACACTGGTGTAGAGAATCCAGTGACGTGAAGGAAGAGAACGAGCATACAATGGATCCAGTCACGCTAGCGGAGAACATATGCTCAGTCACGCTAGAGGAGGAAACATGGTCATGTGTAGCAGCAACCAAAAAATGAGATACTCATTTTCTTGGATAATCTCAAATGCTTTTTACAAGGGTCGTGGCTATACACAAAAAGGTTAACTTAAAAGGAAGATACCAAATAAAACATTAACAATGGTCCAAAAATAATAAAGATAAAATGGACCAAAATAAAATCATAAGCAATGGTCCAAAGGTTTAATAAAAGTGGTCCAATGATTTTATAAAGTAAATCTATAAAATAAAAATGACTTAGGATAGAGTATCAAAGGTCCAAATAAAAACCAAAAAATAAATGATCTAATGGTCATAAAATAAAACCATAAAGTAAATGGTCCAATGGTCTTACCCTAAAAAATAAAGTTGACTTAGGATAGTGTACCAATGGACAAAAAATAAATCCTGTAAGGTAAGAGTTATCAAAACAAAGGTACACACAATAAGAGTGCTAAGACCAAGTAAGATAAAGGACCATGAGTCAACCAAAAGGGGTCACAATAAGACAACCCACATACCCACAAGATCAAGGTGAACCATAAAGGTGGACAAACAACTCCTTTTACTTATAGAACCAACAAGACCAAGGACTTTAATCTTTTCTCTCTCAAGGTACATTGTTTCATATATTTTATCATCAGTGTATAAGGGGAAGATCCAAACTAGATAGTACGATCCTTTGGTCCTGAACACTACTTCTAAGGGTTAGGTGCTAGGGACATCATCAAGGGGTGGCCAATCCCTTGAGAAACAACGTAGCAATAACCGATTAGGAGAGAGGACATCACGCATCATAATATTGGCCCACTTGACCAAGATTCACCTAGTTAACTTACTAGGAGGGCTCTTGCAGGAACTGCTTGGTCCCAGACCAAGAATCTTTCTAGTCCCAAACCAAGAAGTCTCTGTCTCATCCTGCAGAATCTACTTGGACATCGTGTCCAAGAAATGTTTGATTCCAAACCAGAATATCCTATAGACATATAGGGGCCCTAACCACATGTTAGGGACTTTTCTATGGCATCAACTTGCTTGGTCCTAGACCAAGAACCCCAGGAGAGTACTAGGGGCCCTAGGGTACCTTCTAGGGTCTTACTCTGTCCTAGTTAACTGACTAAGGTACCATCCTCCCTAAGAATGGGTCTCGCAGCTGCACTAACTTTAACATTGCCCACATAATAATTCTAGATGGTTTCTTTGGCCCTATCCATGGCCTCATACAAATAGCCCATTGCAGGTGTATCACCACCAACAAGTCTCAAAACCTTTACCAAAGCTTCACTCACTGCACACACTTCCTCTACTCCTTCCCAGAAGAAGTCAGTGTACACCAAACTTAGCAATGGTTCTCCCATCTTCTCTCCTGTTGTATGCACAATCACGCCACTCATCACAAACAAACATTTGCTTCAAGTCAAACTGACATTGAAGCCCATTGCGGGTTTATCACCGCTAACAAGTCTCAAAACCTTTACCAAAGCTTCACTCACCGCACACACTTCCTCTACTCCTTCCCAGAAGAAGTCAGTGTACACCAACTTAGCAATGGTTCTCCCATCTTCTCTCCTGTTGTATGCACAATCACGCCACTCATCACAAACAAACATTTGCTTCAAGTCAAACTGACATTGAAGCAAAGACTGAAGAGTAAAAGGTGGTGGAAAAACTCGTGAGTGCAAGATGCTTCAACTCTCTATTTTTGGTGTGCCTCCTCATGAGGCTGAGAACAAAAGCATGGTTGTATATGAAATTGGGTATGCTTCTAGCATGATCAATCATCTCCTTGATGAAGGGAATTTTCCTCATATCCTCCAGCATCAAATCAATACAATGAGCAGCCTATAGAGTCCAAAACAAAGTGGAGTGTCTCTCCATAAGCATCCTACCAACAACCACGTAATTAGCTACATTATCTGTAATAATTTGCACAACATTGTGCACCTCGATATCCTGTATGAACCCCTCCATCAACTAACATAAGAGTGTTGCATCTTTACATATGTTGATGCATCTATTGATTTAATAAACATCGTACCTCTAGGACAATGTACCAAGAAGTTGATAAAGGTTCTACCCTGTGTTGCATGGGTACCCGTACCGGGGGGTCGGGTGCACGAACCAGTACCAGGTACTTGGGTACTTCAATGGTACGTCCCCAGCCATACCCAAATCCAACCTCACGTACCAGGTACTTTATGTATGAAAATAGGGTACTCATGTGGATTTTGGTTTGTCGTACCACGTGTTTGGGTACATGGCCAGTACAGCTGTTGGACAATTTATCTTAGCTCGCTGTTCGGGATGAATCAATTTACGAAGTTTGAAGTTCAAAATTTTAAAAATTAAATAATAGAACACTAAAACACATGTTATGTGGGCCCTTGCCCCTTACCTAAACCAGCGCAACACTGCATTTCTCACTGCTAGTGCACTGTGCTCACTATTCTAGCGATGACGTGACAGAAAACCTTAGTTATGCTAATGACATTGATCCTAAGGCTATTGATGACATGGCTTGAGGAAGCCAAATCAACTATCTTGTTCATATTCAATGTTTACTATTTTGAACTTTCTTTTTCATGTCTAAAAATGCCTTTAGGCAAATTTTGGATGTAGTATAGCAATGAAGTTTGAACTCATGGTGTCATGGACATATAATATTTTATGTTGTTAATTATATTAATATAACTTCAATCTTCCAGTTGATATCTACTATGAGTCTATGTCATATGATTTATCAAATTTATTATTTTATGTTTCAAATTTTCAACGCAAATGTTCATATGAATCATTGAATTTAGAAATATCAAATATGCATGTATGATGTGAGTGTGAAATGTTTTATTTTTATAAATTTTAACACGCACATTTAAATATATATATACATACATGTATATGTGTGTGTGTGTCTACAGTACCTCCAAAATACCCAAGTACCCTGTTTCAAAAAGTGGCGTCCCCGTCCTCGTACCCACGTTTCCTGGCAACTTAGGTTCTACCCTTACCATCTGTCCAACCATTAGACATGACTGTGCAACCAGTGGTCTCCCATGACTTCTTGAACTCCTCCAACCTAGAACTAATGTCCTTCTTTTCTGCTTGAAGGATTGGCCCTTGCAACTCCTCAGAGGTGGCATTTTTATACCCTGGGCCAACTACTGCAATGGCATCACAAATCTGCTGCCAAAATGGATTGTTTCTGAAAATGATGAGAGGTATGTTACTCCAGTAAAGACACATCCCCATAAACATGTCTGCTTGTACCTTATCCCTTTTCTTTACAATTGAATTGATAGAAGGTCGTGCTCCACCTCCTGTTCATGGAACAAAAAAGGATGAGGACCACCCCCCCTCCCGGTAGGTGAATCAGTGGAGCCCCTTCTACTACCCCCACCAACGTTGGTAGAAATCGATACCCCTGAACCTCTTGCTAAGCCAAAAGCTGCAAGCTCAACTCTATTTGCTGCAATCTCATCCTTCTTTCGGTTCTTTTCACGGATTGAGTCATGTGCAGATCTCATGATCTATGGGGTCAATATAGTACAAAGGCCAACATCGTGCCCAAGGAGTTTAGCTAGATGGTACTTCAACCTGCTAATCCTCCTATCATGCGATACCCACACAATTGGCATTTCAAATTCTATCTGTTTGTCCCATCCTCAAGCTCACCATACTGCCAAAATGGGTCCAAAGGTTTTGGCATTTTTGCAAAGGGAATGACAACCTCAAAATACAAGCCCAGGGCACAAAAAACACAAAAAAATACATTAAACCCTTTTGAAAAAAATAGCAGCAGTTTGGTTTAAAAATATAGACCTCTAAATTTAGATTTTATGCCATGAAAAATAAGAACAAGAGGGTGGCTAAAAACCTAGAAAAACAAGCTTGTTTGTTCCATTGAAAAAATCCCTTAAATTGTGACTATTTTTCATATTTATGGGCATGTAAATCATTGTCAAAATGGCAAAAAAATGTAAAAATCTAGGAAGAAGTAAATGCAATAAAAAATGCAGGCAAACATGCAAACAATCCATGGAAAAAAAAAGGGATACAATGCACATACCTATGAGAGGAAGAATGACTTGGTTGGTTGGAACCTTGAACCCTTGCTCCACAAGAATCCTTGATGGTGACAGAAAATGGTGTTTGGATGCCTCCACAATGGTTGTTGGTCTCGTCTTACCCTTCTCCCTCCAACAAGAAAATGCAAATGAAAAGAAAAGAAAAGAAAAAAACCAGTTTTCCCCCTTTTATGTTGCGAATTCCCCTGAGCCTGCGATTTTTTTCATCATGGCAGAAAAAATCAGCAAAAAATGCGCTTTTTTCAAAACAAATCGGGACACATTCAATTTTAAAAAAACGCACTTTTTTTTTTCTGAAAAATCGGTGATGTTTACTTCATTGTCCTTTACAACATCCATGATCACTCTCTGAGCTTTAACTTCTTTCTTTTCATGTGCTTCCAACCAAGTTGGATCTGTTGGTTTAGTGACTACCTGCTCCACAATGTCCCAAAATTCATGGTCTTTCAAGAGTAGTGTAACCCTTTCTTTCCATGAGGAAGTTAGATGTCACAGCTAACCTGTCTTCAAATTTGAGACCAATTGCTGCCATAACTAAATCTGCAAAATAATTGTTGTATGCTCTGCCCTTCAACCACCCCCCAAAGAACTATTGCTATAAACCTCAGATCTACACTAGATCTGCCTGTTGGTCACTTGGATTTACTAGATCTGTTGTAATAGATTTCGGATATGCTCCCTTTTAGAGTCAAAGCTCTGACACCATGTTAATTTTTTTTCTTCTCAAAACCAGATAAAACAATTCGTAGTTTTTCCATGCTTAAAAATTAATTTTCAGCCAACTAACTATTTTACAGTATTGAGATCTATTAATAAAAATTACTAAGAAGAGAAAAATAAGAAATAGATCACAAAATACATGCACGATTTTTCTGCCCTTCAAAATCAACTTTCCATTAAGAATAATCCAAGCTTACAAGGGCTCCCTTATTGGGAAAATAGACCTAAGAAATTACACAACAAACTTGATGAATTCTTCCCCATAGAAGACAATCTTCACTGCTATAAAATAGCCCCAAAAACACCTCAACAAACCCTAATTTTTTTTCCCCTGCAATTTGTTGTACGGCTTATACAGTTGTATGGGTACAAACGGTACGATCCGTATGACTGTATGGATTCGTTACGGCTACCTATACGATATAGATGGAAATCCATATGGTCATGTATGTACGACGATGTTGATTCGTACTACTGTACGGTCGATCTATACGGTACCCTACACACAAAAATCGGCTCCTTGATTAGTTGCCTACTTCACCCTAAAGGCTGCCTCTTTCTCTCTCTTCCGAAGAGATTGAAAATCCGAAAGTCCTTCTCCTAAATCTCCACTCAATGCTCAATTTTCTCTCTTGAAAGATTGTCTTCTCCTCTCCCCTTAGCTGCTTTTTATACTTTTGGGATGAACCAAAACCCTAACTTCAATGGCTAAAAATAGATCTCATTCACTTGAGATCGATGGTTGTGATTCATTTGATTAACTTAAATCAATAAAGCCCAAAACTTAGGCTTTTCTCCAAACTAACCCCAATTAATTATAAAAGGGCATTCACTTTAATAATTCCTTTGATTAAATTGAATTTCCTAAGTGCCTGAGAGGTCATAGTGACGATTCCCATGGGAAAGACACCTATCCATGGAAATACATGTCCAAGCTGCAAACATCAACGCCCGAATACTGTTTCCGGTGCACTACAATAACAAAACAGCCAATAGGTTGGTTTCAAGATACCTAAGGAGTCCTCGATCTACGCAAAGTATTGTTGAAGAATGTAATCTCACCTGTGGTTAGTTAGTGAGTTAGGTCACCCATGGTATTTATTCACCTATGGTATTTTCCCATAGTATTGTCATTTGTATTTCCTATTTAAACAGTTGATTAGTATTGAGAAGGCATTCAATCTACCCATTGTGTTTCTCCAGCTTCATTGTTTTCTTTTACATGGTATCAGAGCTTACAGCGTGATTCATCAATTGTTGGGGTAAGCCTTTTCACAGAGTGGAAAGCACTCTCACTCAGAAGCCATTTAGAAACGACATTCCTCCCGAGCTAGGGCAGGCTATCTTATTTTTTATTTTTTTTCCAGATCTGTTTTTGGGTTGAGTTTGCCCTAACCCTAAAAAAACATGGAGATAATTTCTTCCATTGCTCCGCTACCTCCCGAGCTCCGCTGCCTCCCACGCGTGCATTCAGATCGCAGATTCAAATCTGATTTTTGGATTGCAAACTCAACGCTCAACACTCCATGTTGGCAGATTGCACGATTGCACAACACATTGGCCGACTCACGCTTTGAAAACCAGCAGTGTTCTAGCATTCCCAAATCTGACTAGACAAGCCCTCCTTTGTTGCAATTCCTTCATCTTAGTCATCTGCGCGTGGTTTATTCCAGATCGAACACGTTTTTTTATTGTTCTTTGGCTCCACGACGCCCTTGGGTTTCTACCTACACCCACCCAATCTAGTCAGATCGCAGAAAAAAAAATTACGGCAATCATTGCATTACCATCTTTGGCCACCGCTTCTTTCCCACATTGAAAGAGCAGTGCCACCGCCTCTTGTGAAGAAGAGAAACGTGGTGCCACCGCCTTGCTAAAATTTGGCACAAGCGGTGAATACAAGGGACTTGCATCGATTTCTGGCACCGTGCCTCTCCACCGCCCATTGCCATTGCACCAAGAGCGGTGCTCGTTTTTATTAAATAAAAATAAAGAGAAAAGCAAGGGAATTTTTTTTTTGAGTCATATCAAATGGCTAGTATGAGCTCATTGAAGCCGATCTCCGGACCCATTCTAACCGGAGCTAACTATGAACTTAGGTTTATAAAAATGAAGACATTTCTGCAACTCAACAAATGTTGGAATATGGTGGAAACCAAGTTCAAAAAAACTGATGCGACTGCTCTGGCCGCAATGAATAATGCCTAGAAGAACGCTCCAAAAGCTAGTTGAGACCGAGATCTCAAAGCCACATGGCTGATCCAAAGTTGCATTGAGGAATCCATTTTCTCACAGATCTCAGGAGCTACCAACGCATATCAAGCTTGGAATCTGCCTGCATCGGCCTACAAGGGAACCGATCGCGTTAAAATGGTAAGACTGCAAACCCTACGCCTTCAAATTGAAAGTTTGTAGATGAAAGAGTTAAAAACTGTGGATCAGTTCATGACTAAGCTTTCGGGTATTGTGACCCAATTCCAAACCTATGGTGAACCGCTAGAACAAAAGATCATTGTTCATAAGATTCTTCGGTGTCTCACTAAGAAGTTTGCTATGGTAGTTACTAGTGACTGCCATAGAAGAAGCAAAGGATCTGTCTAAGTTCACCCTAGAAAAGTTGACTGGATCTCTTCTATCTCATGAAGCGTGAATCACTCAAGAAGAAGAATCGATGACCAATGCATTCAGCACCCATGATTCCCTCAACAGAGGTCGAGGCAGAGGAGGACGAGGTAGAGGAAGAAGAGGTTGGGGGTTTCTAGCTACAGAAGATGGAACCAATCACAGTCATGAACACACAGAGCATTCAGAACACTCTCACAACTCTCAAGGTAAGAGGGGGAGAGGCAAGAGATGGACCAATAAGTCCAATGTTCAGTGTAACTACTGCAAGAAGTATAGGCACTATGAATGAGAATGTCGAAAGAAGCAAGCTGACTAGAACAATAACCAGAACAATAGCAAAGCCAATGTCTCCAAAGAAGAAGAAGGCTCATCAGAGGTGATGTTTTTGTCTTATCAAGCAACTGAAGAACACTGCAGCTCAGATCTATGGCTACTAGATAGCGGTAGCAGCAATCACATGACAGGTAACAAGTCGCTATTCTCTAGTTTGGATTCCTCTGTTGTCATGAATATCAAGCTAGGAGATGACTTTTTGGTTCCAGCAAAAGGAAAAGGTACTATTCCTGTACTTACTAAGCAAAATGAAAAGAAATTCATTCATGAGGTGTTTTATGTACCTCATTTGAATGTAAATTTGATCAGTATAGGTCAATTACTTCAAAATCAGTATGATGTTAGGTTTCATCATACATACTGTGCTATCTATGATAAACCTCCGAGTAAGAGACTCATAGCCAAAGTTGAAATGACCAAGAATAGAATCTTTCCTCTCAGTCTTAGGAGTGCCAACCTTACACAGCCTGTAGCTCATACAGTTTCCAGTTAAGATGAATCCTGGTTATGGCACTGTAGATTTGGTCATCTTCCCTTCAAGAGTCTCAATCTCCTGCACAAACAGTCAATGGTCAAAGGATTACCGGTTATTCATGAACAATCCAGCACCTGTGAGGATTGTATCACTGGTAAACATCATAGGGACAATTTCCCCACTTCCACATCTCGAGCCAAAGAGCATCTTGAGTTAGTTCATACAGACCTCTGTGGACCCATGCAAACCCAATCCATAGGAGGCAGTTTTTATTTTCTGACCTTTATTAATTATTTTACAAGGAAAACATGGATTTATTTCCTCAGGAACAAATCGGAGACCTTCTCCAAGTTCAAAGAGTTCAAGGCTCTCACTGAGAAGCAGTCTGGAAAGTTCATTAAAACGCTCAGGTCAGATGGTGGAGGTGAATATGATTCACATGAGTTTTCAGACTTTTGTAGGCAGCATGGTATCCATAGATAGTTCACTACCAGATACACTCCACAACAGAATGGAGTTGCTGAACGAAAGAACAGGACCATCATGAACATGGCCTGTAGCATTCTGTCACACAAGAAGCTATCAGATGAGTATTGGGCTGAAGCTGTTGGATGCTCAGTCTACTTGCTCAATAGATCACCCACAGTGACTGTCCAGGACAAGGTTCCTGAAGAAGCATGGAGTGGCACAAAAGACTAGTGTCCCACATCTCATAATCTTTGGTTATGTTGCCTTTGCACATAAACCTGATGAACTCAGAAGAAAGTTAGACAAGAAAAGTGAGCACTGCATTTTCACTAGTTATAGTGAACAGCGCAAGGCATACAAGCTGTATAATCCTGTCACCAAAAAGCTTGTGGTGAGCAGAGATGTAAAGTTCATTGAAGACAAATGCTGTAGTGATCCTTTAGACCTACAACATGAAGAACGCTCACATCAGCCAGATCTACCTATCAGATTTACAGGATTGGAAGTACAACATCAAGAAGAAGCAGTAGACGGTCCACCACAGAACCGGAAAACCAAAAGCTTGAGAGAGTTTTATGAACAAACTCTAATTCTTGATGAGCAACTTCAGTTTGCTCTCCTCCTGTCAGCCCACATCTTTTAATGAAGCAATGAAGGATGCATAGTGGATAATAGGCATGAATGAAGAGATTGATGCAATAGAGAAAAACCAGACTTGGGATCTTGTTGACATCCCTGCAGACAACTAGTATTGGATTCAAATGGGTCTATAAGACCAAATTGAATGAAAAAGGAGAACTTGAAAAGCACAAGGCAAGGTTGGTTGCCAAAGAATATGCACAGAAGTATGGTGTAGATTATGATGAAACCTTTGTTGCTGTAGCAAGGATGGATACCATCAAAACTGTACTTGTCATTGCAGCACAAAATCAATGGCCTGTTTATCAAATGGATGTGAAATATACCTTTCGTAATGGCATTCTTGAAGAAGAAGTTTATGTTGACCAACCACTTGGTTATACTGTCAAAGATCATGAAGACAAAGTGTATAAGCTGAAAAAGGCCTTGTATGGTCTAAAACAAGCTCCACGAGCTTGGTACAGTAGGATCGACTTCTACCTCATCAACAATGGTTTCAACAGAAGCAGCAATGAGCCCACTTTGTATGTCAAAATAGAGCAAGGTAAAAAATTGATGGTATGTCTTTATGTTGATGACATGATTTACCCTGGTAATTTGATGCTTGAAGATTTCAGGACAATCATGAAAAAAGAATTTGAAATGATTGATCTAGGACTGATGAAGTACTTCCTTGGCCTGGAAGTTACTCAAATTGATAAAGGTATTTTTATCTACAAGCATAAGTATGCTATTGATATTTTGCAGAGATTCAGAATGGATAAATGTAAACCAGCAGAAACCCCTATAGCTCTTGGCACCAAGTTAACCAAGAATGATGATGAACCAGCAGTAAATAGTACACTCCATAAACAAATGGCAGGCAGTTTAATGTACTTGACTGCAACTAGACCTGATTTGATGTATGTTGTCAGTCTTATTTCCAGATTTATGGAGACTCCCAAAGACTCTCACTGGAAAGTTGGTAAAAGAATTTTGAGATATGTTGCAGGCACACTTGGATATGGCCTCTGGTACACTCATACACCAAACAGTACTCTCACAGGGTACACTGACAGTGATTTTGTAGGTAGTCTTGATGATAGGAAAAACACATCTGGTTATGCTTTCCATTTGGGTACAAATCTGATCTCTAGGGCATCTCAGAAACAACCCATTGTGAGCATGTCTTTTGCAGAAGCAGAATATGTTGCAGCCACCACAACAACTTGCCATGCAGTTTGGCTAAGAAGATTGTTAAAGGATATGGGACACACTGCAAAAGATCCCACTTCTATTTTCTTTGATAATAGCTCTACAATACAGTTGTCTAAACATAATGTATTCCACAGAAAAAGCAAACACATTGACACTCGCTATCATTTCATTCGTGAGTTAGTCAGTGATGGACAAATTTCTTTATTGTTTTGTGGCTCTAAGGAGCAGCTGGCTGACATGTTCACCAAACCATTAGGAACATCTGCATTTGTATATCAAAGAGAGCACTTAGGCATAGACAGTGCTGAAGATGTACTATCAGTTGAGATTAAGGGGGTGTGTTGAAGAATGTAATCTCACCTGTGGTTAGTTAGTGAGTTAGGTCACCCATGGTATTTATTCACCTATGGTATTTTCCCATAGTATTGTCATTTGTATTTCTTATTTTAACAGTTGATTAATATTGAGAAGGCATTCAATCTGCCCATTGTGTTTCACCGGCTTCATTGTTTTCTTTTACAAGTACATGGGGTCCAAGTCCATGTTTGGTGTTGTCTAATGCAATACTACTCGACTATTGGTACTAGACCCGAGGCAGAGCAGATGTCCAACCTCTTGCACCTAATGGGGATGCAAGGAGACATGTCCCAGCACTGGTCACTAAACTAGTAGAGTCCTCTAGGTCGTAGTTTTACCTTTCTGACAACAACTTTAAATTCCCAATGATATTTTATCGATAATGAGATTTCAACAATGTGTCATTAAGCATAAAAGGACAAATTGTATTATCTTCATTATAAAATCCCAGTGTACCATTATACATTCATCAACAATAGCATTGATATAAAGCACTTGGAATTTAAATGATAACTTCAATGATAAAAAATGCTAACAAATATCTAGTAAAACATAAGAAACTAAGCTTCTCAATGCATCCAATTTATGTATCCAAAGATTTCTAAGCTATAATTATTTCATCAAATCCATCACCAATTTTCAATATCCTCTATGAAATTCAACTTGAAACCTAGCTTCCAAGAGATGTCCAATTAACTATGATCTCTCTAAAAACTAATCATTATTGTCATTCATAAATAAGAGTATTTGCAATGTCATTTAATTGTTAATGATTAGATAATGCTACTTATGATGTGCCAATCATTATGAAATTATTCAACAAGTAATTCCTTCAATATAAGCAAGAATGTGAACAATATACACAATGTCAACCCCTATTATGATCTTCAACTTCTAACCTATGTTACCAGAAATGAGAAATGGGAAACGAAACGAGAAACGAAGTCTAAAGGTTTCGTTTGCAAGAAACGAAGAGAGAGAAAAAATCACTACCACTAGGTAAGAGTACCAGTCTTGAGAATCTATCATTAAAGCTAGTATAGGAACTCTACTATGCAAAGAAAGAGGCGGACAACTCATTATGGTTGCTTTCAAAATGCACTTGTCCATTAACAAATTTGAAAAATCATAGATTTATGACAAATAAATAAAAATGAAATATATAGTTCTAAAGCTGACACAAGTTGTTTTGTTGAAAAAATTTACAAGAAATTGACATCCTACATAGAGCTGTACTAAATTTGGACAACATCAATAGATTTATACTCTTCAACATTGAATGAATCAATTTATTTTGCAATATATTTAATATGTCAACCCTTAACATTAACAATAATAAATACCCATATACCATAGATTTACACTCTTCATCATTGAATAAATCAATTTAATTTGCAATATATTGTAATATCCCAGATGCGGATATTCCACTGTTTTCTATTCTAGGGCTTGCTTAAGCCTCCCGATTTACAATAATACTGAAAATAAACTTGCATGCAAAGTGCCGAGAAAATGGCCCTATTTTATGGCCAACTAGGGCAGAGATTTTATGGTGACAGATCAACACTTACCACTGATAATGCTCCAGAGATAATACGCACGCATCGAGAACTGATCTGGTGAAGAACTAGTGCTCCTTGCCTCCGGTGTTACCCCAGCAGCACGAACCCCTCAATCAGCTAAAGATGATGTTTTTGGTGAAGGAGTTGTCTAATGAAGGTGAGAATTTGTAGGAATGAAGGTCTTCCCGTGCCGGAAAGATTTCCTGAAGCATGCAAAAGTTTTGACCACTCTAAGCAGGCTAGCGAATTGGTTTGTTAGTTTAGCTGCTCACGCCCCAGCTACACAAAATTGATGAGAGCTCCGGGGGAGCAAACTAGAAGCTGATAATCACCTCGTACTAAAGGATGATCCTGATGATGAGAATGGTGCCAGTATTCCGAAGATAAACGGAAATCTGGGGACCCAGCAAATGCTCTGGGGTTTTCCAACTAAAATCCCTCCTATGGCTACACACGTGTCCTTGCAAACAACCTTCTGATGGTGCCGAATAACAGTATATGGATGAATAAGATGAAGAGTTGATGGTGGACCTGGATGGTCTACCCTGTAGGAGACTAGGGCAGATAATTCACTGCCGAAACCTCGTTAGCTGAAGGCGCCGTCTTCAACCACAACTACTGTGGTCGCACGCTACGCTGCTACTCAAAAGTTCCAAATCAATAATAAGCATAAGTGTCCTTCTCCATTCACTTTACCTCTCTTTTATAACCTTCAATTGCGAATAACCTAACTTTGACCTAATTAGGCCACGTTAACTTCTAATTTGCAGTTGACTTGCATGCAGGTGCATGGAGACTCAATCGGGTGCATGCATCATGAAATAATGCTCAGATCTCATTCATGCAAGTGGCCTTTGGCTCTGGTGGCCCTCGTCTACCCAATGATGATATAATATTGATGCCCTAGATCTTCTTTATATGGCATCAGTCCACAGCTGATTCCATGATTGTCAATGCCCGCTCAAACCTATAGGAATCATATAGGTTAGTGGGCTGGTCCTCAATGCTTACGTAGAAGAGGACATTACAGTCCTCCCCCCTCGAATTTGCTTATCCTCGAGCAACTTTAAAGCTGGGTGCTGTAATACCTGTTCTCCCTCCCGAGTGGCCTCCTATATAGGCATATCTCTCCACTGAACCAAGTAGTCTCTGATGATTATGTTCCTCAGTTTCTGCTCTCGCACCTGTAGGATGCACTCAGGAATCTGAATCAATTTCCCCTCATCATCAAGCGGGGGCAGCTCGGAAGATGTAACAATCTGCTGACCGACTGCCTTCTTGAGGTTGGAGACATGAAATACGTTGTGAATCTTGCTTTCTGCGGGTAGTTCTAGCTCATATGCTATCTCTCCAACCTTTCGGATTATCTTGTATGGACCATAGAAGCGAGGTTTGAGTTTTTTCGCTCCTTTCTTTTTAAGAGATGACTATCGATAAGGTTGGAGGCGTAAATAAACGAAGTCTCCTACCCCAAAACTACGCTCGAATCCCCTATCTGGAGGTCGACCTGATGGACAGTCTTTGAATACTGCTTTGTGCTTCTGCAGTAAGGCATCTATATCTGTTGGATGTTGTGTGGCCTTATCTGGTGGTTTCTTGAAGGTAACAAAACACTCTGCTGCCCACTCAATATCTACCTGTCGGAGTACTGCCTCCATCCTGTGTGATGTCACTGCTGTAGGAGGGTAGGTATTCATCCCTCTCAATACTACCTTCTATCCCTCTGCTCCTGTGAACTCCATCTCCATGGTTTGGTAGTTCGTGGAATACTTTCGTAGGGAATACATCCATTGAACTCCTAATACCACCTTCATGTCAGGTACATCTACCACATAGAATGTCTTTATCACTATATAATTCCCAAGTGTTACTTTTAATTGAGGAATCATCTGACTACACTCCATGGTGTGACTTGCTGCAACTACTAAAAACCCATCAAAACTCTCAGTCTGAATGTCTCTCCGTTTAACCCATGCAGTATCAATAAAGTTGTGGGATGCCCCACCATCTATCAGCACTCCCACTCGGTGGCCCTATATGGTACATCTGATCCAGAGAGTGTGGAATCTAGGAACCCCTGTCATGGTAGCAATGATACCTCCTGAGGGCGGCCACTCCTTAACTGTCTCTGGTGTCTCTCCCTGCTCCTGATCCTGATAATCATCATCCTCCCCATTGTCGAAATAGGCCTCTATGTAGTAAGCCTTTCCCTTCCCTGAACATCTATGACCAGGTACCCATGGTTCCTGGCAAGTGAAACATAACTTTTTTCTTCTAAGGTCCTGTCGGGTATCATTGTCCATCCACTCTTTCTTGGGCCATTCTTTCTGGACGGGTTTTCTCTCTTCATCTTCAATAGGGAAATTGGTTTTGGGAGGAAGCCTAATTTTGGGTACTGCATCCTGCAAATCTCTAATCCGTCTGATGGCATCTGCTAAGGTGGTGGGCTTGCAGGACTTGACCCATCCTCGTAAGGGTTCAAAGAGGACCTCTGTAAACAACATAATTAACCTACTCTCTGATATATCTGTCACCATGACTGCTATCTCTGGAACTCTGAAATAAATGCATCTGCACTACCGGTCTGCTTGAGTTGTGCCAGCTCTCGAAAGTGTACCTTAGGGTCCTTCCGATCAAACTGCTCAATGAGCCTCTGTGTAAAATCTAGGTACGATGTGTGATGGTATTATGACCCATTGTCACTAACCTATGGTACCACCACTCATGTGCTTCTTCATTCAAATGCAAGGTAGCCAATTTAATGGCATCTGTCTCGATCATGGGGTTGAGCTGGAAGTATGTATCCAACTTCTACACCCAATTCCAGGCTGGGCCACCCCTGGTGCACTCAAAGGTAGGAATAGTCAGTTTCCCTACAATGCGTTGTAACTCATAGTTCTGGGTGAATAGCCTATTGTAAGCTTTGGGTTTGTTTTTACTTTTAAAGTGGCAGAAGTCAGTGAAGGTCATGGCTAAATGGAAGTCCTCTCCTAAAGCTCTATATTCTCTCAGATAGGCACTCATGGATTCTTCTGGTTCTGCTTGTGCTAGAGGCACTGCAGCTGGACTATCTAAGAATTGAGGCATGGTGGGTCGGAAAGGCTTGTATATATGGGGATGGCTCTGCATGTTGGTATGTAAGTGCTACCCTATCACTGTTGGGAAATAAGGGATTGTGTGGGGTGGGCCCATTTTTCTCATTCATTTGCCTGAAGGTACTCATTATTTCTTTTTGCCTAGTAGTGAGTTCTTTTATGGCTGATATGAGACTATTGAAAGCTGTTTTATCATCCTCGGCCATTGTTTCTTTGCCTTTTCCAAATTGACACTCTTTGTTCCCCAAATCTATGTCCTCTAACTTCTCTTCTTTGTCTCTACACCTCAGTCTCCAGTAAGTAATGTTGTATGGGTCTTCTGAATTCATTTATAATTTTGCATGCCCACACCTGGCAAGGAAAATAGCTCTGATACCACTGTAATATCCTAGATGCGGATATTCCACTATTTTCTATTCTAGGGCTTGCTTAAGCCTCCCGATTTACAATAATACTGAAAATAAACTTGCATGCAAAGTGCCAGGCAAATGGCCCTATTTTATAGCTAACTAGGGCAGAGATTTTATGGTGACAGATCAACACTTACCACTGATAATGCTCCAGAGATAATACACATGCATCGAGAACTGATCTAGTGAAGAACCGGTGCTCCTTGCCTCCAGTGTTACCCTAGCAACACGAACCCCTCAATCAGCTAAAGATGACATTTTTGGTGAAGGAGTTGTCTGATGAAGGTGAGAATTTGTAGGAATGAAGGTCTTCCCGTGCCGAAGAGATTGCCTGAAGCAGGCAGAAGTTCTAACCACTCTAAGCAGGCTAGCGAATTGGTTTGCTAGTTTAGCTGCTCACACCCCAGCTACACAAAACTGATGAGAACTGCTTTGGGGGAGCAAACTCGAAGCTGATAATCACCTGGTACTGAAGGATGATCCTGATGATGAGAATGGTGCCAGTATTCCGAAGATAAACGGAGATCTGGGGACCCAGCGAATGCTTTGGGGTTTTCCAGCTAAAATCCCCCCTACAGCGCACACATGTCCCTGCAAACAACCTTCTGATGGTGTCGGATAACTATATATGGATGAATAAGATGAAGAGTTGATGGTGGACCTAGATGGTCTACCCTGAAGGAGATTAGGGCAGATATTTCACTGCCAAAACCTCGTTAGCTGAAGGCGTCGTCTTCAACCCCAACTGTCGTGGTCGCACGCTATGCTGCTACTCAAAAGCTCCAAATCAATAATAATCATAAGTGTCCTTCTCCATTCACTTTACCTCTCTTTTATAACCTCCAACTGCGAATAACCTAACTTTGACCTAATTAGGTCACTTTAACTTCTAATTTGTAGTTGACTTGCATGCAGGTGCATGGAGACTCAATCGGGTGCATGCATCATGAAATAATGCTCAGATTTCATGCATGCAAGTGGCCTTTGGCTCTGGTGGCCCCCGTCTACCCAATGATGATATAATATTGATGCCCTAGATCTTCTTTATATGGCATCAGTCCACAACTGGTTCCCTGACTGTCAGTGCCCGCTCGAACCTATGGGTATCATATAGCTTAGCGGGCTGGTCCTCAATGCTTACGCAAAAGAGGACATTACATATATTTAATATGTCAATTGTTAACATTAACACTAATAAATACCCATATACCATATGCATCTAGCAGCTTGAATATTCCTAAGAAATGGTTTCAAACGTTTAGAAACCGGAACAACCGTAGAAAACGGCGTTTTCTGTCCCATTGTTGTTTCTCCGCCGTTTCTTGGAAGAAACCACTATTGCCATCCCGTTCCTGGTAACAAGGCTTCTAACCAGCTAAACCACATTCCTCAACGAGAACAAAACATTCCTAGCAGTCAATAGTTCACCTATTACTTAGGATTAACCAACTAGGTAGGAAAGCAAACATGAGTAGGTTCTATCTTATTTTAAGTCACTTAATAAACCATTCATTCAGCTCTATTCAAGATATAGCGTTCAATTGTTATTATTCAATGATCTTGGACAATCTAATGCTACCCTGATTCCTAAGCAATACCATCCAGTTAAGATGCAGTCACAATTCCATTTAGTAACTTCTTTACCCACGTTCTAATTAGGCCAATACTTCGCGATGGGGCAAGAAGGATAATGATAAATCACGTAGTATTTTAGACTTGAAGTAATGCCTTTAAATCTCAGTGATATAAGCCAAAAGATTGTCAAAATAAAGATCGGTTCTGCCCCATAAACAATGAACGAAAGGCAACTATTAGTGATGTCAAAAATGGTAATGGAATCAAACCTCTTTTGGAATCACTTCAACAGTGAACAAAAAGTTCAAGGCAATCGTGACAAAGATAATACCTCCAATTGTAAACGGCCAAAGACCATACTCAACAAAAGGTTTCAATGGGCCAAATTGCTCTAATGTATATAGACCTTAAACTAAAAATTTTACTCCAAATAAACAGCAGTAGAAGAAGACCAACCTTATGCAACTCCAATGTTTCTAGATGACGAGTAAAGGAGGTCCAAATTAGTCATAAGAGGGCCGAATTCACCTTATGTGTGTGTGAATCATGCTCAGAATTTGTGTTACAAATGAAGGTGACAACCAAATCATATGACAATAGTTCATTTACTTAACAAGCATTTACAAGAACATATCACAACATTTACAAACTCAGAATTGAAGGATGATAAGCAACAAGATGTTAGTAATTCCACAACAAATTGATGCCCGAGGACCACCTTCCAATCCTCAAACAAGTACACAGTTACTCCAATGACAGTTTAGGCAGATAATGATGGTTAACTAGAGAAAGCTGAATTCTCAACAAGAAGAAATTTCTATGCTTGGTAGTGACAGCAGTTAAGTGTTAATGACCTTCCATGCCAAGAAATAAGTCTATTCAGGATTTCAAGATTGCAATGTTTCCACTAGATTCTATCAAGTATGAGGGTATTGTTGGCATTTAATAAGCACGTCAACTCCTCTATGTACCTTGATGTTTAGTGGTGCTGATTGTTGAACTCCTCTATCATGACCTTAATAAAAATTTACCTTTCACTCAAACAAATCATTTTTTAAGCATGGGAAATTTTTCGAATTTTCTACCTTATTTTAAAGCTTGGATTAGGAGGTTTCATCAAAATTGTAGGGTGTTGACTAATATTCTTAGAGGATCAATTTCGATAATCGAGGTAGAGGCAAGGGCTAAAGCCTAAAGAAGGGGGCCACATCATGCTATTAATGAGTAGGATTCCAAAATGCGAAATTCAAATACCAAAATATGATAAATCATATCATCAATCATGTTTACATTGCACAACGATGAGTTTAGTATTTAGTAATTAAATGGTGATGGGATGAGGCATTGTTATGTTAATGTGTTGGGATTTATATATTTTTAATAATTTTGGAAATAGAACCCCTTGTGTTAAGGACCTCGACATCGCCCCATCCCCCATCAATTTTCCTAAAATCTAGGGGTGTTCTCCGCACGTCCCCCATGTGTGTATCCCTGCTCCTGTGCTCCCACACCCCAGAAACTTGGTGGAACATAGTAAAGATATGTACCAAAACGATTATCACAATGCAAGGGTTATTTTGAGATAGGTCTCCAACAAGAGTGTTGGGGGATCCCAGACTTAAGCTGAGAAGTATTGCTCCCTGCGGAATATTATTGCACTGACAAAATTTCCAAGTTCCTTCTAGATGCAAAGATGTAGCAATTTTGTTGGTTGGTCATAGATGTTGAAAGAAATGTAATTTCGGAAGATATTCTATTGTACTTTTATTGTATTCCTCCTTCGAAGTTGTTATTCCTCTGTTCGCAGATGTCCTTGATGTAACTGGTCATGTAAAAGTCATGACGTAAAACCTCAATTGTAAGTCAGGGCAATAGTACCCACAAAAGTATTTTATAAATGTTATTTTTAGTCTTCCTAGGTAGGTCGGCCCTAATTAGAGAACATGGCCAACCTAGTTAGGTAATCGAGTCACTCACCTGATGAATATAAATAAGTGAGGCACCTCCCTCATTTGTAGACACTTCTCATGTTAAAGATAATGCAGTTGCGAGACCCATTCTTAGAAAGGATGGTACCCTAGTCAGTCAACTAGGGTAGAGTAAGACTCTAGAAGGTACCCTAGGGCCCCCAGTAGTCTCCTAGGGTTCTTGGTCTAGGACCAAGTAGGTTGATACTATGGCAAAGTCCCTAACATATGGTTAGGGTCCCTATATGTCTCTAGGGTATTTTGGTGGGACCAAAAAGTTTCTTGGACACAATGTCCAAGCAAATCCTACAAGTTGAGACAGAGACTTCCTGGACTGGAACCAAGCAGATTCTTAGTCTGGGACCAAGCAGTTCCTGCAGGTACATTCCTGGTCAGTTAACAAGGTGGATCTTAGTCAAGTTGACTAAAATGATGATGTGTGATGCCCTCTCTCTTATTCAGTTATTGCCAGGTTGTTTCTCAAGGGACTGGCCACCCCTTGATGATGTCACTAGAACCTAACCCTTAGGAGCAATACTTAAGGACCAGAGGATCACATCATCCGGTTTGGCTTTTTTCCATATACAGTGATGATAAAGATGTATGGAACACACATGACAATATACCTTGAAGGAGAAAATATTAAAGTACTTGGTCCTTTATGGTACACCTTGATCATGTTGGTCATGTAGGTAAAAGGGAGGTTCTTTGTCCACCTTCATTGTACACCTTGGTCTTGTGGGTATGAGGGATGTCTTACCTTCTTTTTATGACCCCTTCGGTTGACTTATGGTCCTTTATCTTACTTGGTCCTGGGAGACTTATTATTTGTACCTTTAGCATGATGACTTTTATTTTATGGTTTTTATTTTTGGACCATTGTGCCCTATCCTAAGTCAACTTAATTTTATGGTTTTTTATTTTTGGACCATTGGTACCATATCCTAAGTCAACTTAACTTTATGGTTTTTATATTGTAAGACAATTGGGCCTTTGGTATCCTATCCTAAGTCAACTTAATTTTATGGTTTTTATTTTTGGACCATTGGTATCCTATCCTAAGTTCACTTAACTTTATTTTATGTTTGATCATCCTAAAACCTAGGATTGCCTAAGTGACCTTTCTAGAAGGCTTGTCAAGATTTTAAATAAGTTTCACTTCTCCATTTCTAGCAAGTATCTTGACATGAGAAGAAGCTCGGATTTGATCCTTTGTTGGTGTGTGCTTGACGCCTAGGGATTCTGCTACTTTGGGTGGACGTTTTGATTTCTTGTTGCTCCTATCTTCTTATGGAATAGTCCATTACTGTTTTAGGTGACCTTATGGGCTGATCTATGGACTATGTAGTGCTCTTCCTACTAGGTCGTGGCCTTATGGGTTGATCTATGGCTGTGTATTGTCTTCCTGTTGAGCCTTGACCTTATGGGTTGATCTGTGGACTGTGTATCCTACTGAGTCGTGACCTTATACACCTGATTGATGGACAGTGTGTCCTTCCAAGTTTTGGTTGTGACTGTGTATACTAGTTAGTTGTGACTGTATATACTAGTGGGTTGTGACTGTGACTGTGTTGATCTCTCCTAGCTAGGCTATGGACTGTGATGATCTCCCTTAGCCTTAATGTGAACTGTGGTAACCTCTTCTAGCTAAGCCATGGCTGACTTGACCTTACGTCTCTAGCCTTGACTTGTTTGCATCCTATCTTGAACTAAATTGTGGTTGTGTTAAGGCCTAATGACAAGGGTCTTCACACTTGATGATTGAGGTATTTTGTTTTTTGTATGTGTCTAACCTTAACCTATAGCTTTCTAACTCTCTCTCTCAAGATATGTCATCCATTCCTTTTGGCAACTTGTCTTTTCAGTGACAAGATCTTACCCTAAAAGTATCTGAGTACAAGGCAAATCCAAACTAGATCTAAATCAACATTGTTATAGTTCATTAATACTGCTCTTTAGTTGTTGACTCATTAGTATGTTTTACATGGTACTACTGCTGCTGTCTCCTGCATCTCAAGGACCAACTTTAGCACAGGGAGCATTGAGGAGTGCTAAAGTTGAAAGAGATGAAGATTTATGTTCTAATTTGCCTTACTAGTTTGCATCTAACACTATGTTGGAATTTTGTTTAGTGTTACTGTTATATTGTCCTGCATCTTGAAATTTATCTTATGTTACCACTGTTGTACCTTTACTTCGTCTAAGTAGTTGACTGAAGTGATGTGCAAAGTTGTAAATCTTAGAAAAACCCTAATCTAACCCAAAACTTTAACATCTCACTCAAGTTTTGCGCAAGAGAGAGAGAGAGAGAGAGAGAGAGAGGAGCAGTCTACTGCAAAAAGGGAGCTTCTATTATTGTTCTTGGGGTCTTACACTGTACTTGGTCGAATTCTATTTCGAGGAAGTTTTGTTGGGTTTTCTTCCCCATGAGGGTTTCCCAGGATAAATCTCTGTGTTCTTTTGTGTGGTTGTGCTTGTTTTTCTTTCAACGATCCTTTGCATATGGTTATGATGTTATGATGCTAACTGTTTTAATATCTTGTATAACCATCAAATTTCTAACATGGTATCTGAGCCACCCTAAAAGAAGTCTTTGTGCAGCTAAAACACTGCTACAACTGCAGCTACTGGAGATTAGGGTTTCATGCTTGAAAACGCTAGAAGGCAAAATCTATTCACTTTGGAATTTTCGCTATAACTCGAGTTTGGTAAATGCTCAGGAGCTGAAACTTGGGCAGGTCGAAGTTGAATTCTTGTTGTACCTTGTGTGCGAGTTTCAGTCTCAAATTCGCTATACTTTAGGAGATATGATTCCTCCAAATTAGGGTTCTATCCTCTTCCAGAATTTAGTCTTAAACAGGTGATCTAGGGAGAATTGCTATATCTCGGGTTAAGAAGATCCAAATCGAATTTCGCAAGATGTTACAGATAGGTCACAGACTATAGTTTCTATGATGCGAGTTTCAGACCCCAAAGTCGAAACAGTGACACGTGGAAGTCCGTACAAGTTTGCTATACGAAACAATTCCTCAAACAAGTCACCTTGGGAAACTTAGCATAAGTTCCACTTGGATAATCCAATACTTCTCTAACCTATGGGGTTGAAAAGATGACAAATCATGCTATCTCAATACGAAGTTTCAGACCTTGAGGAGCAAGAATTTTGGAGATACGAAAAAAACAAGATTAGACAATTTTGCAGAAGAAATTGGAGAAACTAGGGCTTCCTGTTCCAAAAACTTCCCTCCACCGATCAGTTGAAAAAGGAGGACCATCAAACGTTCCCTAGGAGGGCACATCAGATAAGAAAGTTCCCTAAGTTGAAAAATTAGGGTTTCTCTGTCAAACCCTAGGTCCACCAAAAGCAGTCTTCCAAAAAAGCTTTCAAGCAAGCATCAAGTTGAAGCAATCTCATTGGTAAGTTCTATCCTCTCTATTTTCATTTGAAGTTCTCATTTTTATCATGATGACAAACAGTACCAAGCTTGAAGGAGTCAAGAACTTCCGTGCATGGAAGTATATAGTGCTTCTCATACTTGAAGAAGCATGACTTGAAGAACTATGTCAAAGAAGAAGCTGGAAATCCAGAGGGAGATGAAGACAAAGCAAAGCACAAGAAGAACTTGGTCATAGCCAAGAGGATTATTTTTGTCTCCATCAAAGACCATTTGATATCATATGAAGAACCCTAAGGAGATGTTTGATGCAATGAACAACTTGTACGAAGGAAAGAACATCAACATGAAGATGACCTTGAGAACTCAACTCAAGGATGTGAAGATGCAGATATTGGAAAGCATTCAATCTTACTTCACAAGGATCTCTCAGATCAAGGAGCAACTAGAAGCCATTGGAGACAATGTCGAAGAAGCGAAAGTGGAGATTACAACCTTGAATGGTCTCCCAAGTTCATGGGAATCTTTCATTCAAGGGATTTGTTCTAGAAGGAATATCACCAATGGAAGGATGATATGATCGAGAAGTACCAGCCGATCATGTAGAATGATGTTTGGATATGATTTTGAGACCTGAAGGATAGTCTATAATGTCTTCCAAGTAGATCTACAAGATCAAGCATACAACAGATGAAAGTAACAAGAGATATAAAGCAAAGTTCGTGGTTTCTCTCAGAAAGAGGGAGTCGATTATGGCAAGACATTGCTCTAGAGGCAGACACGCCTCTTCAGTGGTGGATATTACACTAGACAATTGGTGTAATCGAAGTAGAAGGACAGATTGAGCAACCACCAGGACTTGGGACTCTCTATAGAAAACCACCTATGTGTAGAAGGAATTGTACAAGCTCAAAAGGCACCCATGGGATAGCATATACAATTACATGAGGAGCTTGAGGATCAACTAGAGTAATGGAGATCCCAACCTTTATTACAAGGTTGAATATAGAAGCCTACAAAGGACGAGAAGCTCATAGATGGGTGCAAGAGAAACTTGCAACAAAGTTCGAGATGGAGGATCTTGATATCCAGTGACCTTGAAGAGGTTCGAGATGTTGGGCTATAGCTACACCGATGGCATCTAACTTGAAGTTGTTATGTAATCCTACCTTACAAATAGTTGATGTCACAGTCTACAAGAAGAAGATTGGTTCGTTGACGTACTTGACGAACATGAGATTGGATATTTGCTTTGCAGTGAATACTTCGATCCAGTACATGGTGGAGCCGAGATGTGTTCACATGGTTGTGGCAAAGCACGTGGTGAGGTACCTAAAGGATACAATTAAGTATGGTCCCAGATATGAAAGAGATCAAAGGATATACCAGCAAGGATATGACTAACTCCGATTGGGATGGTAGTGCTACAAATAGGAAGAGCACTTCAGGTCGCTACTTCAGTATGGCATGATTTCTTGGTTAAGCAAGAAGTAGATGAACATAGCATTAAATACAACTAAGGCAGAGTCTATTACAACTTGTTTAGCAAGTAGTGAGGGAAAATGGTTTTGGAAGCTACTTGCAGGATTGTTCGATGACAACTTGTGTTTATTGCTATAACAAGAGTTGCATGAAGTACATGAAGAAGACTCTAAAGCTACTAGAGTCAATAGCACTGTTATATGACATCATTGATGCAGAATCTTCCTTCATGAAGAACCAGCTGAGAAGAAAGTACGGGAAGATTCCTCAAGTAATGAGGAATATGCACTTTGATCCAAAAAAATTCTATCAATGAAGAAAAAGACCATGCTCTTATCCATTTCAACATTGGATAAGAAGGGATGCATTTATAGGGCACACAGATTCAACACCTGTACAGAGACCTATGTGATCTATGGTATACAAGACTTCCACAGTATTTCCAATCATGAGCAAGATAGGCACAAGTTCTCAAAATCAGACGATGAAGTAGAGCACATTGTCAAAGACTCCAGTAATTCATGCAAGGAGACAGAGATCAAGAGGGAGTCTACCAAACAAACAAAGATAAGTATTTGAATTGTCATTTCCTATATATCTAGTTGTTCAGTTGTGTACATAGATATGTTTTTAGATTTAGGAAGTGTACTTAAATGTTAGAGTGTTTGCATCGATGAACAGTTTACTACTAATATGCATGTGATGGGTAAGTGGCTTATGGTGCTGTACAATATTCCATTGCTACTTATCTAGAATGAAACCTCTTTGTTGGCATGTTGGGATTAATGCAAGCTCTTAATAATGTCCTGGTAGAGATGGAAGGCATCCAGAAAGTTACCATATGTATACGGGATATGGATGAATGTTGTATTGGCTAAAATAGTTGCATGACTGTATGACATATATCTGTATGCATAAGAATTTGTCATTGTAAATATGTTTTGAAAATTATGAAATGTTTCTAAACATGCAAATGTATTTGACTTGTAGGAAGGATCGTATGCAATCACCTACAAGAGAAGAATGATAAAGTTGTGGATGTACAAGAGAAGAATGATGCAGTTGCGGATGTACGAGGAAGTTGTGGATGTACAAGAGAAGAATGATGAAGAACAAGCGATAAAGAACAAGTTGTTGATGTGTTGGCTAAGCCTCTGCCTCGTGTAAAGTTTGAATACTTTCGAGACAAGCTTGGTGTAGTCCGAAAGGACCTCCCTCGAAAGAGGGAGTGATGATGATGATGATGATGACGTCGTAGGTTTCCTATTGCAGTGGTGTGGTAGCTCAGTCTAGGTATGGTATGTTTGGCTAGGCTTGTTTGGCCCGAAAGGGTTAGTAAGCTAGACGAGGCATGTTTGATCCTAGGGGGATTAGTATGTCTGGCTAGGCTTGTTGGCCCAAAAGGGTTAATAAGCCAGACAAGGCTTGTTTGGTCCCCAAGTAGATCCATTTCTCTAGCTAGGCTTGTTTGTCTCAAAAGGGTTGCTAAGTCAAACAAACGCCTGATGGATCTGTTGGCACATATATAGTAGCTGGGCTACCTTTGTTGCTGAGCATTATGAGTAGTTTTTTGAGCCATCCCTTTACAATGAGATCAGCCGATGATGAGCCAGAGTTGATGATCTCCCACTTTCAGCAGATCTAGAGTATCCAGATTAACCAATTCTATGCCATGACTGAGCCTCATGATCCTAGATTTGATGACTGAGTTAGTCATTTTCCTTTCAGGACCCAAAGCAGAGATTGTTATATTGCTCATGATATGTAGCAGCAACAGTTGTTCCGGTGATCTTCAAATTGGTTTCAGATTTAGTGCAGGTATATGACCCAGGGGATATTATGGCTTGTACATGTGGATTTTGATGTTGCTTTGTTACATATTTTAGCAGTGAGACTCAGTTGATATTGATTATATGTTTGCAATACTTTATCTTAGTTTAATTGGAGTCTAAAGTATAAATGATCTAGTGGTTTTGACCGGGAAATTCTCTTGTATACTCATTGGCCTCGCCCTACTCCTAGTATGGGTTTAGCCTTTTCCCTTCAGGGACATAGCTTGCTAGTCTTGGCATAATTTTCACTGCCTCCATTCATCCGTTGCTTTCCCATTTTTCATTGACTATCCTGGACTTGTAACTTGACTAGTGACATCTGGGATTTTCCCCACCTTCACCTCTATGTTGGAATAGGTCTCCATGTATAAAATTGTCTCGGTGTTGGTTTATGTGATATTTATCACAAGGAATGTCTACCTCTAGGTCTTGAACACAAGTAGTGTTAGAATTCCATATGCTAAGCTAGATTATCAACGTTTAATTTCAATTTCATAAAAGCATATAGACAAGATCACTGAAAGAAACAGTATCACAAGAACAACACAGATTTATCTTGGGAAAACCCTAATGGAAAAACCCAACAAAAGCTTCCTCAATATAGATGCCCCAAAAGCTAAAAGGTAAAACCCAAAACTGATCCTCCTCCTTCTCCAGCTACAACTCTTTATCTCTCTCTCTTATGCGCTACACAAGTGAGTGTGTGTGTCTCAAATGAGAGGCGCCTCACTCTAATTATATTCTTTCGTTCACTTGACATTTAACCCAGTTATGTAGGCTCGAGTAAACTTAACTCAGTTATGTAGGCTCGAGTAGACATAACTAGGATAACTTAATATAATAATATATTCTGGAGGGTACTAATGACCTGACTTACAACGGAGGGGACTTCCTCATGACTCTTGGTAATTCTCCCGATAGGAACATCAGGGTACAAAGAAATACAAATGATTCTCCCGATAGGAACATCAGGGACCAATAAAATACATTTAGAATATTCTTCGAAGTTACAATAATTCAACACTCCCCCTTAACGAGAAGGGTATTCAACAACAACAACAACAGATGTAGGATAGGGAGGGCATCATCGACATCATCAGGGTGATACATCTACAAATCATTGGAAGCTTTTCATCATCTTCAACATATAGTCTTCATCTTCAAACTTCAGCAGCAACAACACTTTGGCCGCTCGATCGACAGCATCATTTCGATTAGCAACATCATCATTTGAACTTTTGATCAGCATCATCATCATCATCATACTCTGAACTTTCGATCAGCATCATCATCATCATCATCATACTCTGAACTTTCAATCAGCAACATCATCATCATCACATTCTGATCTTTCGATCAGTAATATCATCATCATCACACTCTGATCATTCGATCAGTGACATCATCATCATCAGCAACAACTTGCAATCCACAATACGAAGACGAAAGTCTTCGAATCACTTTTGGACTTAAAGTCCAGGGATGATGCAATCCTGCCACATTCTCGAGGATCGAAGTCACCAGATCCGTTCTGAACAAAAGTTCAAGGATGATACAATCCTACCACATTCTCGAGTACCGAAGTCACCGAATCAGTGTTGAACAAAAGTTCAAGGATGATACAATCCTACCACATTCTCGAGTACCGAAGTCACCGGATCCGTTCTGAACAAAAGTTCAAGGATGATACAATCCTACCACATTCTCGAGTACCAAAGTCACCGAATCCGTTCTGAACAAAAGTTCAAGGATGATACAATCCTACCACATTCTTGAGTACCGAAGTCATCGGATCCATTCTGAACAAAAGTTCAAGGATGATACAATCCTACCACATCCTCGAGTACTGAAGTCACCGGATCTGTTCTGAACAAAAGTTCAAGGATGATACAATCCTACCACATTTGCGAGGACCAAAGTCACCGGATCCGTTCTGAACCGAAGTTCAGGGATGATACAATCCCACCACATTCTCGAGGACCGAAGTCACCGAATCCGTTCTGAACCGAAGTTCAGGGATGATACAAACCCACCACATTCTCGAGGACCGAAGTCACCAGATCAGTTCTAAACAAAAGTTCAAGGATGATACAATCCCACCACATTCTTGAGGACTGAAGTCACCAGATCCGTTCTGAACCGAAGTTCAGGGATGATACAATCCCACTGCAACATCACTGCTCCCCCTTTCGAGGAAGGTCTTTCCGAACAACACCAAGCTTGTCTCGAAAGTGTTCGAACTTTACCCAAGATAGAGGCTTCGTCAAACACATCAGCAACTTGCTCATCAGTACTCACATACTGGAGCTTTATGGCTCCCTTCTGTATCATACCTCGTATGTAGAAATACTGGATTTCTATGTGCTTTGATCTATCATGGAACACTGGGTTCTTCGACATTTTTATACAACTTTAGTTATCACATAGGATCTCAGTAATATCCATCTCTAGGTCAAAGAGACCTGACATCAGCTTCCGAAGCCATATGGCTTCACAACTAGCAGAGCAAGTTGCTATGTACTCTGCTTCGGCCGCGCTAAGAGCAATACTGGACTGTTTCTTGCTAAACCATGACATCATAGCAGATCCCAGACAAAAGCATCCACCTAATGTGCTTTTCCTGTCTGAGACACTTCCAGCCCAATCTGCATCTGTATAGCCATACAATCTGTAATCATGGTTTCGATCATAGTATAGACCAAAGTCTATAGTCCCTTTCAGATATCTCATCACATGTTTTGCAGCTATCAAGTGAACTCATCTAGGTTGAACTAGATACTGACTCAAGGTGTTCACAACAAAACATATGTTTGGTCTGGTATTGGTTAGATACATCAACGACCCAATAATCTGTCTGTATTGAGTCATATCCACTAACTCAGACGAGTCATCAGCTAACAACTTCAGGTTGGAATCCATGGGTGTGCCCATGGCTTTACATTCCAACATATCAAATATTTGCAAAACTTCCACTACATACTTTCCCTGATTGAGAAAGATTCATTCTGAGTTCTTCCATACTTCCAGACCTAGGAAATAATGCATTAGACCAAGGTCTTTCATCTCAAATTCTTTAGCGAGCTTCTTCTTGCATTCTACAATCTGTTTCTCATTCCCTGTCAGAAAGATCATCCACATACAGTAATAGTATGACAGGTTCATCTTCTATAACCTTGAAGTAAAGGTTAGAAACGGCTTTACTCTTGGCAAAGCCAATGCTCGTCAGGAAACTATCTATCCTTCCATACCAAGCTCTAGGAGCTTGCTTCAGGCCATACAGTGCCTTCTTCAACTTGCATACGTGAGTTCATTTGTCTTCAACCTCAAATCCTTGTGATTGTTCTATGTATACTTCTTCTTCAATCACACCATTTAGGAAGGTTGTTTTCACATCCATCTGGTGTAAGTCCCACTTCATCATGGATGCAAGTGCCATGATGGCTCTAATCGAAGTATACCTTGTTACTGGTGCAAATGTTACTCCGTAATCAATTCCCTCTTTCTGAGAGAAACCTCTAGCCACAAATCTAGCCTTGTACTTCTCTATACTTCCATCAGCTGATGTTTTATCTTGTGGATCCATTTGGAGGATACTACACTCTTGCCTTCTGGTTTGGGAACTATATTCCACACATCGTTCTTCATTATTGACTGATATTCTTCAGTCATTGCTTCTACCCATTCTTTCTTCTATACAGCTTCTTCGTAGTTTGCAGGTTCTTGATCTACAAGATCACACATCAAAGCTACATAGTTGGAAAATGTCTTGGGCTTCTTACTTACCCTTGTGGAGCCTTCAGGAGCTCCATATCTTTCTACTTCTTGTATAATTTCTCTTGCCAAAGCAAGCTTTCTCTTTCATGATATCTCCATCATAGGAGGTTCTTGTGGTTCTATCATATCATGTTCTTTAGGAGCTTCATCTTCGGGGAGGAATGTAGTCTCTACATTTCTGGGTGGTGCATCTTCCTCATACACATCTTCATGTTGGCATTTTCTAGATCTCTTGAGAGTTGCTTCTTCATCGAATGTTACATCTCTACTGATTTCCATGTGATGGAATCCAGGAATGTAAATTATAAATGCCTTGGATACTTCACAGTATCCAACAAATATCCCCTTCTTTCTGGAAGGGTCCAACTTGGTTCTTTTCTCTTTCGGTATATGAATATATACTGGTCAACCAAATATTTTGAGGTGACTTACCTCAGGCTTCTTTCCCGTGAACATCTCTTTTGGAGACTTGAATCCAAGAGCACTATGTGATATTCTATTCTGTACGTAGACATCAGTTCTTGTTGCTTTTGCCCATAGATGCATTGGAAGATCTTGATGATATATCATTGTCTTCACTGCCTCCATGATGGTTCTGTTCTTTCTTTCCGCAACACCATTCTGTTGAGGATTGTAGGGAGTGGTTAGTTCCCTCTTGATTCTGGCATCTTTACAAAAGGCTTCAAACTCTTTTGAAGTATACTCTCCACCATTGTCTAATCGGAGTGTCTTGATTCTCTTATCTGAAAGATTCTCTATCAAGGCTTTGAATTCCTTGAATTTCTCAAATGCTTCACTCTTTGCTTTCAAGAAGTATATCCAAGTCTTTCTTGAATAGTCATCAATAAATGTAATATAATATTCAAAGCCACTTAAATATGTGGAGGACATTGGACCCCACACATCTGAATGAATCAATTCCAACGTACCTTTTGTTTTTGTTTCACTCTTCGGAAACGGATTCTTGATGTTTTTCCCTTTCGCACATCCCTTGCAAATGCCTTCATGTTTGATCTTCAAGTCTGGGAGTCCCGTCACTACTTTGTTCACATGAGGTAGTGCCTTGTAATTGATGTGGGCAAGCCTTCTATGCCATAGTTCACTAGGGTCAGTGGACTCATGAACAAGGGTTGTTTCTGAATGTCCCTTGAGTTTATACAGGCCTCCTTCTTCTTCACCGATAACAACTGCATCTTCAATTTTCTTTCCTTTGGGCCACATGAGTACTTGGCCATCTATAAATGCAACTCCGAATCCTTTCTTATCTAAAGCTGAGATAGAAAGTAGATTCTTCTTTAGACCAGGTACATACAATACTTCTGTCATCTTCAGGGGATTTCCTGAATCAAGCTTGTAGCTTGCTTCCCCAATTCCTTTGACTAGATATTGATAGTCATCTCCTAGAGATACTTTCTGAGGAGAGTTCTTTTCTTCAAGTCTTGACAGGTTTTTCTTGTGTCCCATCATGTGCTTTGAAGCACCACTATCAATAAGCCAAGTGTCCTCTCCAAGTGTTATAGATCCAGAGAGTGCAGAGAATAGTACATACTCTTCTGCATCCTCTTCTCTTGCTTTCTTTCTTGGAGGTCCTTCCTCTTCTTCTTCATCCTCATCTTCAGCTAGATGAGCATGATGTCTTTTGTTGTTGTTGATCCTCTTCTTATATTCTTGTCTCTTCATAGGACAATTTCTGGTAATGTGTCCTATCTTATCACAATGAATACATTGAAAGCCGAAGTAGTCCTTACTTGGAGGACTTTCTCTTGTTCTTTGGATTCTTCTGGGAGGCTGAGACTCCTTGTGGTTTCTCTTCTTAAAGTTAGGTTGACTTCTTCTTTTGGTATGAGTGGCTAGGGCTTGATCATCTTCCTTCAGTACAACTTCTCTGTTTGCCACTCTAGTCTCCTCTTGAATACAATCTTCCCATACAACATCAAACTTCAAGCTTTCCTGCCTGGCACACATCATCTAGATGAATGACTCCCAGGGTCTAGTGAAACCATTGAGGGCAGTCATAACCAACTCATCTTCATCAAGTTTGTCTCCAATGGCTTCTAGTTGTTCCTTGAACTGGGAGACCCTTGTGAAGTAGTCCTGGATGGATTCTCCATGAAACATCTTGGTGCTCTTCAGTTGATCTCTTAGATTCATCTTTTTGTTGATGTTTCTTCCTTCATACATTCTTGATAGGGCATCATACATTTCTTTCGGAGTCTTCTTGGATGACACTTGAGGGATCAAGTGATCCTTGATAGAGTCACCAATAATCCTTTGTGCCCTAATCATATCCTTCTTGTGCTTCTCCTTAGCTTCAACTTCTTCAGGTTTTGCAACTTCATCTTTGATATACTTATCAAGATCATTCTCTTGGAGAATGAGGCCAATCCTATATTTCCATGCTTGAAAATTCTCTATGTCAAGAGATGCACTTGACTAAGGCGAGTTGACTGGTGTGCTTAGTTTCTGGAAATCTCAAGTCTTCACCTTCCAAATCTAACTTGTGAGATTCAGCACTGCAGCTTCTAGCAGTTTTCTGGTTCACAGGATTTCTACAGTTTTCTGGTGCAGTGTCAAACTAGGGTTTGACTTTCCGGGAGATCTGCTCCTCCAAAAACTTCGATCCTAGGCTCAGAAGATGCGCACTAGGAGGGCGCAACTTTCCATGCAATCAGTTCTTCAAAACTCAAAATTTTCTTGAAACCCTAATTTCTTGTCAGGGAGAAAGAGAGGGTCTTTTCCCTTATGAAAGCTGTCCTATTCAAGTTAGCTCAGATACCATGTTAGAATTCCATATGCTAAGCTAGATTATCAGCATTTAATTTCAATTTCATAAAAGCATATAAACAAGATCACTAAAAGAAACAGCATCATAAGAACAACACAAATTTATCCTGGGAAAACCCTAGTGGAAAAACCCAGCAAAAGCTTCCTCAATATAGATACCCCAAAAGATAAAAGGTAAAACCCAAAACGGATCCTCCTACTTCTCCAGCTACAACTCTTTCTCTTTCTCTCTTATGCGCTACACAAGTGAGTGTGTGTGTCTCAAATGAGAGGCGCCTCACTCTATTTATATTCTTTCGTTCACTTGACATTTAACCCAGTTATGTAGGCTCAAGTAAACTTAACCCAGTTATGTAGGCTCGAGTAGACATAACTAAGCTAACTTAATATAATAATATATTCCGGAGGGTACTAATGACCCGACTTACAACGGAGGGTACTTCCTCATGACTCTTAGTAATTCTCCCGATAGGAACATCGAGATACAAAGAAATACAAATGATTCTCCCAATAGGAACATCGAAGACCAATAAAATACATTTAGAATATTCTTCTAAGTTACAATAATTCAACAAGTAGTCCTACCAAAGAAAGTATCTTTAGACACTAAGGCATCAGAGCTTAAAGTTATTCAAAATGGATGCCCTGCTAGCAAAATAAAAGTGTCTTGAGACTATTGAAAATAAAAATAAAACTAGCCAATGGCCAAGAGATAAGCACTCATCCATTGTATGGTGTAAGGCTCATGTATCACCACAGGATATCAGGGAGGCAAGCCCTAGAAGGCTGAGCCTTAGTCATTTTCTGGAAGCCTAGAAGGCTTTCCAAGGCACCTGCTCTTGGAGGCTAGCAAGTTATCAATGAAAAATAAAGTTGATGGCTAGAGGATGAGCACTCATTCTTTGTATAATGTATGGCTCATCTGCCCCCAAAGGGCAGCAGGGAGAGACTGGCCCAAGAAGGTCATGTCTTTCTCATTATCTAGAAGCCCAAAAGGCTTACCAGGGCACCTGTCTTTAGAGGTCAACTAGTGAAATAAATGTTGAGCAAATACAGTATCGAAAAGGTTGCTTATCTAGAGTCTACTGGAGCTTTCTCATCATTCCACCCATTTGTGAGACACCGCCATGCCCTGTTGTTCACCTAGTCCAACTTATGTGTTGTGTGTATTCCCTTGTCCTTTAGCCTAGGTGTTTACAGTGTTGAGTTATCAAATCATCCCTTGGCCTCACATGTTGTTTATGATCCCTTCACCCTTGACTAGCAAAAGGATTCAATCTATAAATGAGTATACACTGGAGGTTCTTCTTTTGAAGCAACTAATCATTTTGATTTGGATTATTATATATGTAATGTGCTTATACTTGCCAACAAAATCTAAATCGTACTAGAATGTCAGTGGTAACATAGATAATTGAGCATGCATGTCAACTTGTGCTTTGCAGTATCAGACTTTAGCACATGTGTCATCATTTGATCAGACTTGACTTAGTCAACCTAGTATTGACTACGCCATGAGCAAAATTCACAATGAGTTATAGACAAATGTTCATGGATGATGGTCATTTATGGTCTACAGGTGTCCATTAGGCATATTCATACATCAGATGGTGATTTGTTATGATGGATTGTATCATTTCCATGATTATCAACACTTACAGGGTTTATTATTATTATTATTGTTCCGACATTAATGGGGCCTCTAATGTATCTTTGTGATGGACATATGGTGTATGAGAACTCATTCCTAGTTGATTTGGACATTCTAAGTCCAATGGTGCAGCTAGTTTTCAGTTTCAGGCAGTTACAAGATAGATATGGGTCTCTTGGCCTTTTTGTAGCAGTTTTGCCTGGGGAAAATGAAAATAAAACACAATGAGAAAAAAATTATGTTCTCCTAGGGCGTTAAAGGGATTCTTGGGGTGCAACCAGTCATTTGTACCGTACTACCCTGGTCCCAGATCCATCTGTGCAATCATTTGACGTTAGTTTTTGGTCCCCGGTTAGATATGGGTTGTTTTATGTTCCCAAGGCAACATTTTAATAATAAAAAATGGCTAATGAGGAAATCGATTTGAGCAATTGAAGCAAAGGATTGGCATGGAATTGGTCAGAGGCGCAGTGTTTGGGTCACTTTCATCATTCGGCATTAACTTCACTTCACTCGGGGTCCACACATCCTTGATTTATGTAGTTTGAGGGTGTTTTGATGTATTTTGAGGGAGATCCCCTGTAATGTCCTCTTCCAGTTAGGCCTTGAGGCCCAAAACCGCTAACCTATGTGATTCCTGTGGGTTCGAGCGGTTACTGACAGCTAGGGAATTGGCTAAGGACTGATGCCACCCATAGAAGATCTAGGGCATCATCATTTGGTCAAGAAGGGCCACCGGGGCCAAAGGCCACCTTCGGGCATGCTATCCAATCATTATTTAATGATGCATGCACTTTTTAAGTCTCCATCCGCATGCATGCAAGTCAACGGCAAATTAGAAGATAAAGTGACCTAATTAGGTCAAAGATTAGGTTTTGCGCAGTTGAACTTTATAAATAGAGGATAAAGCGAAAGGAGACTTCACTTATGATTATGATTATTTTGGGAGCTCTTAGATAGCAGCACAGCGTGCAGCACAGTAGTTGGGGTTGGAGACGGAGTCTTCAGCTAACAGGATTTCGGCAGTGAAACATCTGTCCTAGTCTTATTCCGGGTAAGCCATACAGGTTCACCACTTGTTATTCATTCATTCATCAGTTATCTAGTACATGGTATAGATCGTTGCAGGGATACGTGTGCAGCCGTGAAAAGGGGGGTTTTCAGCCAGAAAGCCCTAATCAGCTGCTGGGTCTTCAGATCTCAGTTTCCTTCCGAAACTCAGGCACCATTCTCAGTATCAGCTTCATACTCCGGTACCCAGTGATTATCAGATCCATCCGTGCTCATCCGAGGCAGTTATCAGCAGTTTCGGGATCCCAAGGGCGTGAGCAGCTGTCCCTCTAAAGCAAGTCGCTATCCTGCCTAGAGGACTCAGAACTTCTGCATGCACCGGGCATTCTCTCCGGCACGAAAAGGCTATCAGCCCTGCAAATCCTCAGTTCCATCGGACACCTCCTTCCTTGAGGGCGTCATCCTTTTCTGATTGGGCGTTTTGCTGCTGGGGGTTCACCAGAAGCAGAGGAGATCAGTTCATCTCCGATCCAGTTCTCAGTGCTTGCAGACTTTCTCCGGAGCAATCCAGTCGGCTTATCAGTGGTAAGTGTTCATTCTATCTCACAAACCCTAACCCTAATTTTTCCTATAAAATAGGGATTTTTGCATGGCAGTTTGCATGCCCAGTTGTATCAGCGTATTTGTTTAGAAATAGAAATTATCGGGATTTGGGATATTACAGTGGTATCAGAGCTATTTTCTTGGCCAGCTGTGGGCTTAAGAGATGAAAAGTAGATGGATACAGAAGGAGATCCTTTTGTAACCTATAGGAGGAAGAGTAGATACACAAAAGAATTTGAAGATATCCAACTAGAAGATACCAATTCAGACATGGAGCAAACAGGTATACATGCGGATAGGGGAAAAGGAACGGGAGAAGAGGAGGATCGGATGGAGTTTCGCAGCTTGGTATCGGCATTGCAAGACTTAGCCAAAGGACAAAAGGAAGTCCTCAATGCAATCAACAGACTGTCAGCGAAACCCGAAGCAGGTATCAACAGTACACCTCCCTCACCAGTAGATTGGGGATCTACAAGCAGCAATGGGAAGATGGCATTCACTAACATCCAGAACACTCTGCACATATACAGCAAACCTTCTATTAGGCCTACCATGCCTCACTTCTTGGCAGATACAATAGGGGGTCCGGTCATGTAGGTAGAACCTAGCGAGCCTTTTGGGGCTTATTTGCAGGAGTACAGAGACTTAGGGGTTGAGTTTCATGCTGCCATGTCTTTCTCAGATTTCTGCAACATGAAGAGTAGGAACAGGCCCAGGAACTTTAACAAGGGTTTCAATCACAACTATGAGCTGCAGAAGACCTTGGGCAGGTTAACCATCCCAAACTTTGATGGGACTCGCAGAGGATCAGCGAGACCATGGGTCCAAAAGTTGGATACCTATTTCCAACTCAACCCCATGACAGAGACAGACGCCATTAAGTTGGCTACACTTCACCTGGACGGAGAAGCTCACGAATGGTGGTACCACGAACTGGTGACATTGGGTCACAACACCATACATTCTTACAGAGAGTTCACTCAGAAACTCATTAAGAGGTTTGACAGGAAAGATCCAGAGATCCATTTCAGGGAGTTGGCTCAACTCAAGCAAACTGGTAGTGCAGAAGTTTTCATTTCAGAATTTCAGAGGATAGCCGTTATGGTAACAGATGTGTCAAAGAGCAGATTGACTATGTTATTCACTAAGGCCCTCATAGAGCCACTACGGGGATGGGTGAAAGCCTACAAACCCCTCACTCTGCAGGATGCTATTAGTAGGGCAAGGGATCTTCAGGATTTAGTCCCCAAAAACAAATTCCCTTTGAAAACCAATTTTCCTGTTAGGGACAAGGACATGAAACCTTTCCAGCAGGATGTGCTCAAGAAAACCTCGTTAGATGAGGACACTAGGAAAGATTTGAGAAGGAAGAAGCTGTGCTTCACCTGCCAGGAACCATGGGTACCAGGACACAGGTGTGCAGGGAAGGCAAAGGCACACTACATTGAGGTGTACTCAGACAGTGATGAGGACAACTATGAGCAGGAGGCCACAGAAGAGGAATCACACCAGGGTGATACACCAAAGGGAGTCATTGCTACATTATCGGGAGTACCGAGATTCCATACTCTCAGGGTCAGGGGAGTAGTACAGGGTCACAAAGTAGGAGTATTGATTGATGGGGGAGCCACCCACAATTTCATTGACTCCGCTTGGATAGCCAAGAGAGGTATTCAGACCGAGAAGTTCGAAGGATTCACTGTAGCAGTAGCCGGGAACTCCAGCATGCAGTGCAACTACTGGATTCCAAAATTGAATGTTGCCCTAGGTAACTATCAGATGACAGACTCTTTTTATGTAGTGGATGTAGCAGATACTCATGTGGTATTGGGTGTTCAGTGGCTTTACTCTATAGGGAAATACACCACAGACTACAGGGCAATGGAAATGGAGTTCTAGGGGCCAGACGGCAAACGGGTAGTTTTGAGGGGCATGAACACTTATCCCCCAAAACCGGTCTCGTCACAAAGAATGGAGGCAGTTCTCCGACAGGATGATATAGAATGGGCTGCGGAATGTTTTGTCACCTTCAGGAGACCCCCAGAGACCAGCACACAACACCCAAGTGACATTCAAGCATTGCTGCAGAAACATGAAAAGGTTTTTTGGGACCTTCCATCAGGCAGACCACCAGACCGAGGTTTTGAACACATCATCGAGCTAGAGGAGGGAACACAAGCTGTCATCACCACTCCTTACAGGCATCCCAAAAGGTACAAGGATGAGATTGAGAAAACCATCAAAGAATCACTGGAGCTTGGTTATATACGGCCCGGTTCTAGCCCCTTTGCATCTTCAGTAGTTCTGGTTAAGAAGAAGGATGGTACGCTGCGTATGTGCATCGATTATCGAGCACTCAACAAAAAGACCATTAAGAACAGGTATCCCATTCCCAGAATTGACGAAATCATGGATGAACTTCGGAGAGCTCAATACTTCTCCAAGATTGATCTTCGCTCGGGGTACCATCATATCAGGGTAAGGGACCAGGACATCCCCAAAACAGCTTTTCGTTGTCACTATGGTCACTATGAGTTTTTGGTCATGCCCTTTGGGCTTACCAATGCTCCAGCCACTTTTCAGTCATGCATGAACCACACCTTTAGGGCACAGCTACGTCAGTTTTTGCTTGTATTCTTTGATGACATCTTGGTTTACAGCAAAACATGGGAAGAGCACTTGAAACACCTGGACATACGTTGAGTATTTTAGAAGAACAGTCGCTTTACGCGAAAATGTCCAAGTGTGAGTTTGGCATGAAGGAAATGCTGTATTTGGGACATGTAATCAATGCAGAAGGAGTACAGGTTGACATGGAGAAAATCCGAGCTATCAGAGATTGGCCCGCGCCAAAAACAGTTACAGAGTTGAAAGGGTTCCTAGGTCTGTGCACTTATTACCGACGGTACGTTAAGGGATTCTCCCAATTTGCAGCACCCCTCACAGATCTCACCAAGAAGGGGGCGTTCACTT
>LPNX011233074.1:213709-224566 GCA_001517045.1 Pseudotsuga menziesii
ATTATCGGGATTTGGGATATTACATCCCCTAGTGATTTTTATCACTCATTTATATTATTTGCCACCACAAATTGTTATTGAGCCATGGGGCCATGCTAGTGAAGGATAACATAACCTCCTAGCCCCACCATGTGCTACTTTATGGTCATTAGTCATATTTTATGTGGTGCGCCCCTCTCATCGGGCATTTCTAGTGATGTGCCCCCTTATATTTTTAAGTTGATCCATGTGAGATGTATCCGACTAGTCTTAGTCGTAGATTAGGATGATTTTATCTTATGATCTTGATCCTTAATCTTTTTAGATCTATATATGTACTTGAGAGATCTATATATTGAGAGGCTCTCTCATTTGTAAAGGAACTTTTGGCTTTGAAAATATTGAATATAATAAAACGTTTGCATAAATCTCTTGGGAGCTTTGTGAATGTCGTGGATATGATTGTTATGCCTCTTGCTTAGACATTTCAGCGGATCTTGTATGCAAACAACATTATTCTATGAGGGTCGTACCCATCTTTTTGCAGGTAGCGAATTGGAGGAGGAGATTGCTAGGGCAACCCGCATTGTCTTTCAACCAAATCACCTCGTGTTTAGGGAGTGATCAATTGTTACTTTGTGCATTGAATCTTTCTCTATGGATGTTGTACGTAGCTTATCTTTTTCATCGGTGAACAATTCTGACTTCGATAGATTGATTTTGCAGGTGGAGAAGAGGGGGCACACTTCCTCACTCAAGCTTTTTTCCTTCGTTGCATGCCGGATCTAGCTCGAAATTGTAACTAAGTGGAAGGATCATCAACATCTAAGACGATTGCAAGTATTCTCAGGTACAATCTGCAAGGTACGTATTGTGTTTCATTATTTTCATCCAATTGTTAAACAAACCCTCTTTCTCAAAACCCTCGTTTTGTAGATCTAATAGATTCGGTGAGTTTTCATTGATGACCATCAAAACCCACTTGGAGATTAATGAATAAACCCTTTATCTCAAGTTTCATGTTAATCTGACTCCATTTGCGTTGGGATTTGGCACTAGTCACTCTAGGTAAGAGCGCCCTTCTTGGGTGGGTGGCCATTTCTTCAGATCTGACAGATGGATATGCTTAGACCCGCCTCAAAATCATAGATCCAATTTTCAAGCACCCTGATCTAGTCATCTCATGCCTCGATCTACTCTTTTGGGTCCACTTTATCCACTTATTCAAAAACCCTAGGTGGGTCCTTTTAGGGTTTTCTTTCATTTGGCTAGATCTCCCTAGATCTACTTCCTTAAATTATTTGTGGTACAATCTCAATCATGTTGGGCTATTTCCTATCTTTACTAAGCCTCCCCAACTTGGCCCTAATCTCCATACCACTCCAAATTGATAGATCTAGTCTTATCCACTCCCTATCCCTCCTCCTTTATACATTGTCAAACCCTAGGAGTGTCTTGAGTAGGTGCGCTAGCCTCTTAGGCTAGTAGGGTCTCCCCCTTGGTCATTCTCCGGATTGATCTAAAGTGAGAAGAGTTCGTCCGGTGTGACAACTACCCTTTATCCGTAGTGGACAAGGCCCTTGCGGTGTCACCGGTTAGCTACCTTACCTCTACCGTCCCAGATGGGATACCTTTAGTGGGTAGCTACACTTTGTGTAAAAACATCTTTTGGCGTCGTTGCCGAGTAGGTAGAGGCTTACCTCTGGTGTCTGTGAATAGTACTTCACTCTTATCTTCTGAATCATCGCATCCGGATTAAGTTAAGTGAATGAATTGTCCTTTGCCTTATTTGACATCCACTTGTTTCTTTCTCGCATCATACTTCCCCAACGACGTATATTTCAGTGAGTTCATTAAGTATCTCACCTGCCCACTCCACAACGCGACTCCACTGAGAAGCGAACCCATCCCACAAACCATAATGAACTCGGACGTATTTCTTCGATCCATTGAAGAATTAAATAAAACTATAACTAAGCTTAAAGAGCAAAAGGAGAAAAGGAATAGATGGAGATCAAATTCTTGGTATAACTATGGGTATGAGCCTAACTATCATGATCCTTATCATTCCCACCAGTTTCCTCATCCCTATAATGAAGTATCCCCAATAAATTATACTAAGCCGATTAGTAAGCATCAAATCCCATGTACAGAATCCAGAGTAGTTAGAACACAAGCTAAGCTATCTCCTTTTGAATTTTCTGCAATAGATGGGGCGCCTCATTCTATGCCTAGGGATTACATTAAAAAGTTGCCTCGCTTCTATGGAAACAATGCCACATCTATTGAAGATCATTTGCAAATACTTTGGGATCATATGGAAGTTAGAGGTGCACATGATGAAGATGTTTACATGCGATCCCTAGGTGAATCCTTAGATGGGAATGCCTACTTATGGTTTAATCATTTAGCACTAGGATCCATCACTGGTATGATATGTTTACTAATCTGCTAAAAGAGGAATGGGGTGAGAACATTGATGACCCTTCAGAGCCTCATTCAAGCAATAATTGTGATGTTGAGGATCAATTTGATGAAGATGATCAGGATAATGACGATGATATAAGTAACGATTGTCCCTATCAATTCGATTTCTCCTCTCTTGAGCTAATGGTGAATGTGCCTATGATTAAGTTTATGAGTGAGGCGTTAATCAATAGAAATGTCACAGAGTATCTTAGGAATAACCACAATAGATCTCAAAATGAAATTGAACATGACATTTTTTTAATTATATGAGATACTTTGTCATCATTACCTGAAGCAGGCACAGAGCTAGATCTGACTCATGAAGGGGATCTCATTGATTATCATAAAGAAGACTCTGAAGTTGAGCATCCTATCTTTGAGTCTATTGAAGATCTTTCTGAAGAGCATTTCCACAATCATTGTTTGGTCGATGAAATTTCAAATCAGTGTTCAATTGATCAAAATTTTAATTCTAATCCCAGTCATATTATTCGAAAAGAAGAAGATCAAAATGATAATCAAACTTCATTTGAGGAGTCAATTATAAAATGTGTGAGGATGATAATGAACCTAAAAGTGATCTCATCAATTTACCTTCTTGCCAAATGAATGAGTATAATGACAAATCTAACGAAGAACATTTGCTTATGAGTGAGTCTGACCAAGAGTGTTCTTTGTTACAACCCTCAAGTTGGCCACTTCTTTACAAAGAATCCACAAGGAATGCTTCAGTTAATTTTGATAATATCCCTCATTCATCCATCAACCTGATAAGACGGTCCTTTCTTATTCGCACGATGTGGACTTTCTCCCTATTTTGAAATTTGAGAGTGTTATTAATTTAAAAACCTTTCCCTCTCAGATTCCAAGATCAATTACTATAAAGGAGAATACATATTTTCAATCCACCCTCCCATCCCAACTGTTAAAGTCCTCTTGTATGGGTTCATGTTCCAATCAAGTTTTAACTTGCGAAATTTTAGGTAAAGAGTCTCGAGAGTGCCAAGTGGTCAACGGTAAAACATTTCATCTCCTTTAATCCTTGGTGCATAATGCATTCAATTTTGTTGATTTCTTTGATTGGGCGATTGAAAATATCTATAAAGACCAATTCCATATTTTCTCAATCTTTAAACAACAAATGGGGTTTATTTCAATTTCTGGTTTATTGATCTCTAATTTGTCCCTATTTTGTTTCACCATTGATCATAATGTGAGTATGATTGAGTGTGCTAACCAAAAAGATGAGGGAAACAATGATGGCCTAGGAAGGATGGATAATGTGTCATATTCTTTTCTTTCATCAAATTTAAACTTGCATAATTTTTATGACACTATCAATCTATGGATGGAAGAAGTTTGCAATAGTCAATCTCATACCTGGCATGATTTTATTTCTCCTTATCCGTGTCTTTCCTTGATTTTCAAACAACAAGTTAAAATGGTTTCAGCTTACATTCATATTACTTCCAAACCATCTTTGACTCGTTGGATCTTTAACTCTAGAGAAAGACTAGTTGATCCTCTCAGTAAGTGGCTACATTGGATCCATGATTTTACTTAGCACTTGCCTAACTGATTAGAGTAGGGTAGGTAGGAACTTGAATAAACTCTTTTGAGAAGTAGGATTGAGTCTTTAGTGTTGCATGGTTCTGAGTCTTTGAGTTTCTCTTTTCTGTCCGAGTCTTATAAGCCTTTGAGTCTGATCCCTCTTTAGATTGAGTCTTCCTAAAACTACTTGACAGTTCTTAGATAGATGTTTTATTTTCAGCATTTACTTTCCGCATTTACTCTCAATATTTTATTTTCTGCATTTATTTTATGCCACATGTACTGCTAGGTAGTGTTGTTTCCATGATGCACGGGAATAGGTGTTAATAAAGATGGAGCAGTTGATCAGGTGCATAGTTCATTGATGGATGAGTGTTGCTGCGTACCAGAGATGTCTGAGGTTCTCATGCGCTCTCTCCCTTAGAGCACCTGTCCCAGTTGGAGCCAGATGTTGTCACATATATATTAGCTGGGCTACCTTTGTTTTTTAGCAGTACTAAGTAGTTCTTTGAGCTAGCCCTTTACTATGAGATCAGCAGATGATGAGCTAGAGTTGATGATCTCCCACTTTCAACAGATACAAAGTATCCAGATTGACCAGTTCTATGCCATGATTGAGCCTCATGATCCTAGATTTGATGATTGAGTTAGCCATTTTCCTTTCAGCCTAGAGCAAAGATTGTTATATTGCCCATGATATGTAGCAGCAGCAGTTGTTGCAGTGATCTTCAGATTGGTTTCAGATTCAGTGCAGGTATATGACCCAGGTGATATTATGGTTTGTACATATGGATTTTGATGTTGCTCTGTTACCTATTTTAGAAATGAGACTCAGTTGATATTGATTGTATTTTGACAATACTTTATCTTGGTTTAAATGGAATCTAAAGTATAAATGATCAAGTGGTTTTGACCAAGAAATTCTCTTGTATACTCATTGGCCTCGCCCTACTTCTAGTATGGATTTAGTCTTTTCCCTTCAGGGACATAGCTTGCTAGTCTTGGCATAATTTCCACTGCCTCCATTCATCCGATGCTTTCCCATTTTTCATTGACCATCCTGGACTTGTAACTTGACTAGTGACATCTAGGATTTCCCCCACCTTCACCTCTATGTTGGAATACGTCTCCATGTATAAAACTGTGTCTCGATGTTGGTTTATGTGATATTTATCACAGGGAATGTCTACCTCTAGGTCTTGAACATAAATAGTCGTACCAAAGAAAGTGTCTTTAGACACTAGGGCATCGGAGCTTAAAGTTATTCTAAATGGATTCCCTGCCAGCAAAATAAAAGTGCCTTGACACACTATTGGAAAAATAAATAAAACTAGACGGTGGCCAAGAAGTGAGCACTCATCCATTGTATGTTGTAAGGCTCATGTATCCCCATAGGGTATTAGGGAGGCAAGCCCTAGAAGGCTGAACCTTAGTCATTCTCTGGAAGCCCATAAGGCTTTCTAGGGCACCTACTCTTGGAGGCTGGAAAGTTATCAATGAAAAATAAAGTTGATGGCTAGAGGATGAGCACTCATTCTTTGTATAATGTACAGCTCATATGTCCCCACAGGGCAGCAGGGAGAGACTGGCCCAAGAAGGTCATGTCTTTGTCATTATCTGGAAGCCCATAAAGCTTAGTAGGGCGCCTGCCTTTAGAGGTCAACTAGTGAAATAAATGTTGAGCAAATAAAGTATCAAAAAGGTTGCTTGGCTAGAGTCTAGTGGAGCTTTCTCATCATTTCACCCATTTGTGAGACACCGCCATGCCCAGTTGTTCACCTAGCCCAACTTATGTGTTGTGTGGATTCCCTTGTCCTTTAGCCCAGGTGCTTACAATGTTGAGTTTTCAATTCATCGCTAAGCCTCACCTGTTGTTTATGATCCCTTCACCCTTGACTAGCAAAAGGATTAAATCTATAAATGAGTATACACTGGAGTTTCTTGTTTTGAAGCAACTAATCATTTTGATCTGGATTATTATATATGTATTGCACTTATACTTTCCAACAAAATCTAAATCGTACTAGAGTGTTAATGCTAACATAGATAATTGAGCATGCATGTCCACTTGTGCTTTGCGGTATCAAAGTTTAGCACTTGGGTCATCATTTGATCAGTCTTGACTTGGTAAACCTAGTATTGACTAGGCCATGAGCAGGATTCAAGATAAGTTATAGATAAATGTTAATGGATGATGGTTATTTATGGTCTACAAGTGTCCATTAGGCATATTCATACTTCAGATGGTGATTTGTTATGATGTCTTGTATTATTTTCATGATTATCAGAATTTACAAGCTTTATTATTATTATTGTTCTGACATTAATGGGGCCTTTGATGTATCTTTGTGATGGACATATGGTGTATGAATACTCATTCCTAGTTGATTTGGACATTCTGAGCGCATTGGTGCAGTTGGTTTTCAATTTTAGGAAGTTATAGGACAGATATGGGTCTCTTAGCGTTTTTGCATCAGTTTTGCCTGGGGAAAATGAAAATAAAACACAATGAGAAAAAAATTAAGTTCTCCTAGGGCGTTAAAGGGATTCTTCAGGTGCAGCCAGTCGTTTGTACCATACTACCATGGTCCCAGATCCATCTATGCAGTCATTTGACGTTAGTTTTTGGTCCTCGGTAAGATATGGGTTGTTATATGTTCCCAAGGCAACATTTTAATAATAAAAAATGGCTAATGAGGAAATTGATTTGGGCAATTAAGGCAAAGGATTGGCATGGAATTGGTTCGACGCGCAGTGTTTGGGTCACCTCCATCATCCGACATCAACTTCACTTCACTCGGGGTCTACACATCCTTGATTTATGCAGTTTGAGGGTATTTTGATGTATTTTGAGGGAGATCTCCTAGAGATTTTTATCACTCATTTATATTATTTGCCACCACACATTGTTATTGTGCCATGGGGCTATGCTAGTGAAGGATAACATAAACTCCTAGCCCCACCATGTGCTACTTTATGGTCATTAGTCATATTTTATGTGGTGCACCCCTCATCGAGCATTTCTAATGATGCGCCCCCTTACATTTTTTAGTTGATCCATGTGAGATGTATCCGACTAATCTTAGTCGTAGATTAGGATGATTTTATCTTATGATCTTGACACTTGATCTTTTTGGATCTAGGTATTATGTACTTGAGAGATCTATATATTGAGAGGCTCTCTCATTTGTAAAGGGACTTTTAGCTCTGAAAATATTGAATATAATAAAACTTTTGCAAAAATATCTTGGTAGCTTTGTGAATGTCGTGGATGTGATTGTTATGCATCTTGCTTAGACATTTCAGTGGATCTTGTATGCAAACAACATTATTCTATGAGGATCTTACCCATCTTTTTGCAGGTAGCGAATTGGAGGAGGAGATTGCTAGGGCAACCCGCATCGTCTTTCAACCAAATCGCCTCATGTTCAGGTAGTGATCAATTGTTACTTCGTGCATTGAATCTTTCTCTGTGGAGGTTGTACATAGCTTATCTTTTTCATCAATGAACAATTTTGACTTTGGTAGATTAATTTTGCAGGTGGAGAAGAGGGGACACACTTCCTCACTCGGGCATTTTTCCTTCGTTGCATGCCAGATCTAGCTCGAAATTGTAACTAAGTGGAAGGATCATCGACATCTAAGGCGGTCGCAAGTATTCTCAGGTACGGTCTGCAAGGTATGTATTGTGTTTCATTATTTTCATCCAATTGTCAAACAAACCCTCTTTCTCAAAACCCTCGTTTGTAGATCTGATAGATCTGGTGAGTTTTTGGTGACGGTCATCAAAACCCACTTGAAGATTAATGAATAAGCCCTAGATCTCAAGTTTCGCGTTAATCCGACTCCATTTGCTCTGGGATCTAGCACTAGTCACTCTAGGTGGGGGCGCCCTTCTTGGGTGGGTGGCCATTTCTTCAGATCTGTCAGATGGGTATGCTTGGACCCGCCTCAAAATCATAGATCCAATCTTCAAGCACCCCGATCTAGTCATCTCATGCCCCAATCTATTCTTTTGGGTCCACTTTGTCCACATATGCAAAAACCCTAGGTGGGTCCCTTTAGGGTTTTCTTTCATTTGGCTAAATCTCCCTAGACTACTTCCTTAAACTATTTGTGGTAAAATCTCAATCAAGTTGGGCTATTTCCTATATTTACTAAGCCTCCCCAACTTGGCCCTAATCTCCATACCACTCTAATTCAATAGATTTAGTCTTATCCACTCATTATCCCTCTTCCTTTATACCAGTGTTACAAATATCGCCGATATATCGGCAACATCGCGATATATCGCGGTGTTAACTCACTGGCGATATATCGGCAATATATCGCCCCGATATTTTCTTGATTTTTTTGGCGATTTTTCCCGATTTTATCGCGATATTTGCCGATTTTTTCAAATATATTGTGATTTTTTTCTTTTGTGTATTTTTTATTTTGCCGATATATTGTCGATGTTTGTCGACATTTTTGCTGATAAATCCGATAATTTCTTTTTGGACCCTTGGCGATATATTCGCCGACACGATATTTGTAACACTGCTTTATACATTACCAAACCCTAGGAGTGTCTTGAGTAGGTGCGCTAACCTCTAAGGCTAGTAGGGTCTCCCCCTTGGTCATTCTTTGGATTGATCTAAAGTGACAAGAGCCCATCCGGTGTGACAACTACCCTTTATCCGTAGTGGACAAGGCCCTTGCGTTGTCACCGGTTAGCTACCTTACCTCTATCGTCCCGAATGGGATACCTTTAGTGGGTAGCTACACTTTGTGTGATAACAGGATCTATCGGAGTACCCACCGAGATGTTGCTTCAGATGTCCTAAGGGCATGATGATGTCGTCCCAGCACTTTGTGTTGATGACAACACTCTATGTTGATGATGATGATGCGGTCCCAGCGCTCTGTGTTGATGATGATGATGTGGTTCCATCACTCTGTGTTGCTGATGATGATGTGGTTCCAGCACTCTGTGATGATTATGATGTTGCTCCAGCATTTCTATGCGGATGATGATGATGTTGTCTCAACATTCTATGTTGATGATGATTATGTTGTTCCAACATCTCCATGTTGATGATGCGGATGATGATCTAGCATTTATTTGTTGATGATGTTGTTTAGCACTAGCATGCTAATGATGTTGTTGTTGTTCTAGTATTTACATACTAATGTTACAGATGATGATGATGTACCAGTATTCACATACTGATGTTGCAGATGATGATGATGTTCCAATATTCACATATTGATGTTGAAGATGATGATGTCCTAGTACTCACATACTAATGATGATGATGTCCAAGTATTCACATATTGATGATGATGATGATGATGTCCCAGTATTCACATACTAATGATGTCCCAGATGATAATGATATCCCAGTATTCACATGATGATGAAGTTCCACAATGATGATGCTCCATGATGATGTTCCATGATGATAATGCTTCGTGATGATGATGTTCCACAATGATGTGTTCTGTGATGATGCGCCATGATGATGATGCTCCATGATGATGTTCCATGCTGATGTTGATAAGGATGTCCCATGATGATGTTGTTCCAGACCCATGATGTTGTTGTTGTACAAAACTTCCTATGACATATAGATTCACCAGTCAGTTGTACAATTGTTGTGGTTGCTACTGATGATGTAGAATACCTTCCTTGTTAAGAGGGAGTGTTGAAAGAAATGTAACTTCGGAAGATATTCTATTGTACTTTTATTGTAGTCCTCCTTCGTATATGTTATTCCTTCGTTCAAAGATGTCCTTGATGTACATGGCCATGTAAAATTCATGAGGTACAACCTCAATTGTAAGTCGGGACAATAATACCCACAAAAGTAATTTATAAATGTTATTTTGAGTCTTTCTAGGTAGGTCGGCCCTAATTAGAGAACCTGGCCAACCTAGTTAGGTAATTGAGTCACTCACCTGATGACTAAAAATAGGTGAGGCGCCTCCCTCATTTGTACACACTTCTCACTCAAGCATTGCGCAAGAGAGAGAGAGAGGAGCAGCCTATTGCAGAAAGGTAACTTCTATTATTGTTCTTGGGGTCTTACACTGTACTTGATCGAATTCTATATCGAGGAAGTTTTGTTGGGTTTTCTCCCTCATGAAGTTTTCCCAAGATAAATCTCTGTGTTCTTTTGTGTGGTTGTGCTTGTCTTTCTTTCAATGATCCTTTGCATATGGTTATGATGTTATGATGCTAAATGTTTTAATATCTTGTATAACCATCAAAATTCTAAGAATAGAGAATAGGGTCACCATACTGAAAAAATGTCCAAATTCGTTCTGGATGCAAAAATGAAGGAATTTTACTGCTTGGTGACAGGGCTTAAGGTTTCCAGGGTCCTGAGGACAAGGGATTGTCGAGTGCTATAACTCTCTTATATACTTGTAGGTCCAAACAATATTAAGTGGTCCAATGTCTCAAGGTGCTAACTAAGAAGGCTCAATCGAGCCCTTAGTCATACTACCCAACTACCCAAGTATCAGAGAGTAATCTTCCCGAGTGTTGTGCCTAGTGCCACTAAAGCAACAAAACAGCCAATCGCAGTATATACAGTTGGTTTCAAGTTTCTGTTATCACATATATAGTAGCCAGACTACCATATTCTATTTTTCAGACATAGTACATTTTTCAGCCAGATCTCTTACATATGAGATGCTGAGATGAGCATTTCTGATGGATCATTTTTGTATTTCTGATAGATCATTTTTGTATTAGTGGACTATTGTGCTCTTCCATGCCAGGACTGAGTCTCAGGACACTCAGATTTGAGGACCGATATAGCCATTTATGTTATTTCAGAGCAGTAGTGGATGCCCAGTGTTATATCAGTA
>LPNX011233074.1:230891-248646 GCA_001517045.1 Pseudotsuga menziesii
TATCATCATATCATCATTGTTGTATAGTGTATGCAACATATCACCTCATCATTGTATGTATCATATCATCATCACAATCATCCCTAATAACTGGCACATCATATCATAGGTGTTCATCTATCTAACGACTGAAGGTTCATATGGTCATCACAAATATCAATGAATGTTGATGTGTATATAAAACATCACTGTGTATGTTACTATGTCATCACTTACTTGTTCATTCAATGTCTGTGGAAGATCACAACCATGTATATCATAAGGTATACTTGTCACTGTTTACTGCACAAAATGTATATTTGCCACTGTATGTTTCATTACTGTATATGTACTTCTCACACAGTTGACTGTACAGTAGTATCATGCAGTATGCATCAACCTCGTAGGTTTTGCATCATCATCACAGCATGTATTAACATCATACAACTTCACACTTCTTGTACATACAAATATACTACTGTAAAATGTACTTTCTCCACTCATACACCAATATATATACTGCTGTGTACTATGCTTACCTAATCATCATCATCACTGTTCATACTTTACTGTATGCATATATGTGCTCCACAGGACTTCAATCAAAAAGAGAATGGACTGAGAGTTTCACATAGAACTAGGGCTGTATATGTGCTTATCAAATCACATTCATACAGTACATCATCAAAGAGAATGTGTCATTAACATCATAGTTGGTAGGAGTCCATCTTCATCATCATAGGAAATGCATCATAGTGTGCATTGTATATATTTCACTGCTTATGTTACTGTAAAGATGTCATTACACATTTGACTGTCAAACATACCTTTATCTTAGTCAATCTGCTCATGCATACGTGTTAATCATAATTCTTGATCAGGTCTGTCATCATCATGCATTCATCAACATCTGACAAACTAGGACTTTGTATAATGCTGAGATAACCTTGTAGACTTCACAACCAAAATAAAAAGTCTACTTCCTTCATCCTAGAATTGGGACTGTGCAAGAGCTGTGGATAAGCCTCCTACAACAGTCATATTGCAGCCTTGGTTAAAACCTCAAAAAGGGGATAAACACACAGTCTTCAACCACTGATCCACTGAACCTTACTGCAGCAACTTTTGGGACTGTTCCTTCTTCTATGTTGCTGCTACAATTCACCACTGATAGCCTCCATATCTTAAACTGTATGCTGGTGCAAACCCTCAAACATTTGGGACCGTCACAACAACAAAAAGAAACTTTATCTGCTGCTGCAAAAACTAAGAAAAATTCAGGACTGTTTGTCAGACAAAACTTCACTTGTCAATGCATTATCAGTGTAGAAGACTGAAATACTGTAGATGACTATGGAACACTTCAACCACTCAGATAAGGCTGCTGCAATTCAGGACTGCTACCAAAACTCATGCTTCTTGACTGCTGCCACAAGATTTCCAAAAAAAAATGTCTTGACTGCTGCCCCGAAATTTCCAGAGATTAAAAAAAAACTAAAAAAAAATTCCTGTCTACTGTAGCTGCTACAGTACCCGAAATTCTCCTCAGTGAGGCTGCGGCTGCCTCAGTAAAAATCACAGAGCTCCTCCGAAATTTCCATATTTAAAATGAGAACACGAGAGGAGTATATATACTAGATTCTCCTCCATAATTTTAGGGCCGACATACATATTTAATTTATTTTTAATGGGGCCGACATACTATAAAAATATTTTATTATTTTTTTAATAAAACTTTGACTGAGCCGACTTTGTGTTTGACTGAGCCGACTTATAATTTTTGTTGGGTCGACTTCAAAAGTTAATATCTCATCAACCATGAGGAACCACGTGACGTGCCACCTACCGTTGGAAAGGGCATGACGAGGGCTATCATCTTATGAGGGTCTTGCTTGCATTGACAAGATCCTTTACTCATATTTTCTTCAATTTGTGCAGGCCATCATGAAATGACTTGAATTTTTCTTGATGGCTTCTTCACGAACTTTTATGGTATAAAGAGCTTCATGCAGGGTCATGGCCATCCATCATATAAGTGGGTGCAAGATATTCCTTATGCACTTAGGACCATCTTCAAGAATTATCATCTCCATCAAGGCTCATCATGCCATCTAACCATATCAATTGCCAGTAGTGGGCTCCATGACCTTTGCAAGGTCATCAGGGTCTTCATCAAGGGTTCCAAGACTTCACGGGCTTCTCCATTGTCTACCAAGGCTTTAGGATCATCTCTAGGGTCTTCAGCATCATCAGCAGGGCTTCTTCAAGAGCTTCAACAAAGTGGTGACATCGATGACATAAGACCATGTTGGAATCAATGACAATTTCATCAACACAGTCAAGGAGAGAGATCATCTTGGTGCTGAGGTCGAGTTCACTTGAGTACCATTTATTCACTGGGGCTGAGTTCTGGGCATCATTCATGAATACGAATAGTGCCAAACTAATTATACAACAATCATCAAGTTAAAGGGAGGTCATAGCACCTGAAAGTGGTGTCAAGAATCGATTTGTGCATAGAACAAAGTGGTCTCTACATCAGAGTTGTAGATTTTTTCGGATATATTAGGGCACACTGAAATTGATCTCAACACGGTCACAAATCTCTTTAATCCTAGATAATATACTAATATTTAATTCAATACCAGATAAGACATAAGCATATAATCACGAATCATAATAAGCAACACATGAGATCTCCACTTCTTAACACAATAGCAATCACACATAAATGACATAGTGTTTTCGGTCAAAACACCCTGGAAAAACCCTTTCAGGAAAACTAGTGAGAGAGATATAGAATCTTAATATCGTCTTTGAATAGTTTATAGTAAGAAGCATAAATGATTCCAACAACAAAATTATCAATGATCCTAAAGGCTCTAGTCCTCAAGTATGACCTCTGATGGATGTGCTCTCTCTGTTCATGCAAGCATTCACCCTTCTCCTTTGAAGCTGCTCTCTGACTAGGCCTCACACCCCTCTACCTCTCTAGATCACTATCTCGGTGATGCCCTCTCTCAACTCTGGAAGATTTCTATCTCAAGATTCACCCCTTTCCAGTGAACTGTGCCCCCACTGCTCTGGAATGTGCCCCGGTTGTCTAGTGAATCCACTATGTGCTCTAAGATGAATCAATTTGACTAAGAAGCAGTATCTGCCTTAGATCTGATCTCCCTCTGCCTCAAATAAGATATGCCTGATCTATCTCAGATCTAAGCTCTCTCTCTCTCTCTCTGCCAAATTGTGCCCTCTCCTCTCAAGACTGCACCCTCTTGCATGCAATGATTCGCCCTCCTTTTATGATCACCTAAGTCACACAAGCATTAGTGACTTTTGCCTCCTTGATGCCTTTTTCTAATCCGCCAGTGGGATTAGGGTTCTGAGACCCTAATTTGAGGTTCATGCACAAATCACACTAGTGCATTAAAAATGCATGCATGCATCATGCATCATGCAACCTCCATGCACATGCACACCTACTCATCATGCACCTCACCCAATAGCATCAAAAACTTGTGCATCACTGCACTCCTCACATTCAACCAGAAGAAGTCACTGCAACCTCTGCATGTCTCCATCATTGAATCCATGACTACAGGCACATTATATCTCACACTCCACACTCTTGCCTATACTGATAATGTACCTCCATGCTAGGCAGAACCACATGGAGGACATCCCAAGATACACATCTCTAACAAGAGTTTTGAAGGGAGTCTATATACCAATCTCCTATAGTAAGCAGACACACTCAAGCATTGAAAGGAGGTCACAGTTACTGTATAAACACAGTATTCATACTCAGACTTAGCTGTGGTCATCCAAGAAGGTTTCTTGTCGCTGCATATTGCATTTAAGGGATGTTTATTGTTGAAGAACACCTTGTCAAGGGCGCCATCACTTACAGGAGCTTATATATCAATTGTTGATTCATTTATTCTGTGTTACCGAATCCGTTGGGTTGGGTTACAGGATCCACGGATTCGATCCGGATCCGCAGTGGAAACGTGCAAGTACCGGATCCTATGAGTGAGGATCCGTATTGGTAGAAACAGATACAGATTCGGTCGATTTTGGACTGGAACGCGACTTTAACAACCGGATCCGCCAACTGGAAGTCCACCCACCCAAGTTTACGGATACTGCCAAAGTTTACCCACGCAGTTTATCCGCCAATTCACCCACCAGCTGGAAATCCGCCCTACCCCACTTCCATCGAACAACCCGCAAGACAAAGCGGCAGCGATACTCCACTTCCATCGCACAATCCGCAAGAGAAAAAGACGGAGCAGAGAAAACAACAGACCCAACCAGAGAAAACGACAGGGGAGCAGAGAAAACGACAGACCCGAGCACCGAGTCTTGAGACTTGGTCCCTTGGACAAACCCAAGCACCGAGCATGACGAGTATTGAGACAAACTCAAGTCTTGAGACAAACCCGAGCACGACACAAGAGCTGTCGAATTGGTCAAGGATTGGGCCACCAGAACACAAGCAGGGAGATTTTTGTGCAAAAGCGTGGATTAGGAGCGTGGGCCACCACAACACGACTAGCTAGAAGAGTTTGTGCAGGAGCGTAAGCCACTACAACACCACCAGCGAGAATCTGTGCTGGAACGTGGGCCACAACAGGGCAACAAGATCTCTACAGCAAACAAGTTACAAAAGGTTAGTCAGGGACATCATACATGTTATTAGATTTATTTAAAAAATCAAATAATTAATAAACTAAAGTCTATAAACATTGACAAATGTTCTGTTAATAAATTATTAATAAATATTTAAACGTCTTAAAAGTTAAAAACTTAAATGTTAGTCTTAGTATTTACTCTTTTTTTTAATTGTTTATAAATTTTGAATGGACAGTCCATTTTTTTCTTGGCTTGTTTGGAATGGACACTAATTTTTTTTTTGCTTGTTTTTAACTTTTTATTTTAGAATTCACTGTACATTTTTTTTGGCTTGTTGGGAATGCACAGTTAATTTTTTTATCAAGTTTTAAGTTTTATAAAGTATTATTTAAACACAAATTGATAATCACAGTTTCCATTCTTTTTTGCTTGTTTAGATTACAGTCCATTTAAAAAAAATAATAACTCTTATCTTTCATTGCATACAATCTACAAACTACAAAGTTGTCACGGTTTCCTATTTTTTTATTTGTTTTAACTTTTTGACATTTTGCTTGTTTATAAATTATAATTAATAATACACGGTCCATTTTTTTAATTTTAACTTTTATATCCTTCATTATGTACAGACTATAGAGTGTTGTAAACATGGCATCACAACAGCAAAGTGAAGGAGTAAATGTACCCGGAGAATCCATTCTCAAGGTAGACCTAAGATCCCCATTATGGCAATATGTAGAAATTATTGGCAAAAATCCTGGGGGTGGTTCATATAAATGGAAATGCAATGAATGCAACGGCATCTGAAATGGCTCATACACTAGGGTGAAGGGCCATCTACTTGGGCAAACTAACATAGGGGTGTTGATATGCAGTGGTCCAAATAGTCCAAATGGCCAACCGGGACCAGGTTTGCGTCCCGAAAAACTTGCGTTCTATGCATCTTTGCAAAATGCTACTGATAGGAGACATGCTAATAAAGGAAAACTCCCTATGCAAAATATTGCAACTAGAGCCCCATTGCCATCTAGACTTGTTGCAACAAGTAATAAAAGGCCTACTTTGGGACCTATTGAAACAACATTCAATAACCAGGGCAGAGAAGAAGTTGATGAGCATGTAGCTCGTTGCATCTATGCAAATAGGCTAGCATTCAATTTGGTGCGCTCCCCATATTGGTAACGAATGATTAAAGCAGTCAATGAAGCACCGAAAGGGTACAAGAGCCTCGGGTATGAAAAGGTTCGCACCACATTGCTGACATCAAAAAGACTATCTGTGGATAGACACTTGTAGTCAATCCAAGAAACATGGGCAGAAACAGGTGTGTCTATAGTTTTCGATGGATGGAGGGATCAAAGAAACCTCCCTTGAATCAATGTTATTGCAATATGCCCCCAAGGGGCAATGTTTTTGAAGGCTAATGATTGCAATGGAGTGGAGAAAGACGCAACGTTCATCTCCAATATTCTTATTGATGCAATAGAAAGTGTGGGGCCACAAAATGTTGTCCAAGTTATCACGGACAATGCATAGGTATGTAGAGCCACAGGGTTGATTGTGGAGGGTCAATATGATCACATCTTTTGGACTCCATGTGAAGTGCATTCATTGAACCTTATGCTTGCCAAGGTTGGTGAAATCGAGAAGATCAACAAAATATATGTAGCATCGAAGGAGATCCAAATGTTCATAACCAATCATTCGATGTCCCAAGCCATATATAGAGGTTTTGCAAAGTTGGAGCTATTGAAGGTGCTCCATTTTTAATTAGTGTTATTTGACAATTTCTATTATGTCTTATGAGTTTTAATCGTATATGGTTTATCATTTCTAATTTGAGATTTTACTTTTCAAAACTTATGTAGGTTGTTGAAGCTCGTTTTGCCTCCCACGCTCTAGTCATAAAGAGGCTTGTGGAAGTTAGAAAAGCATTACAAGCAATGGTCATTGACCCTCTTTGGGAATCATGGAGTACTTCCACTTTTGATAGGGGGCGAAAAATCAAGTCTATCATTCTTGATGATGCATGGTGGGACAAGGTCCAATACCTTTTGCGGTTTACAGAACCAATCTTGACCGTGATCAGAGCTTTTGACACAAATATGCCTTGCTTGGGGGAAGTCAATTAAAAAATAGATAGTATGCTAGAGAGAATAAGAGAAATTATCAAGGCAAGTCAAAGTGACCCTTTTAAAGTTTTTTACAATGAAATAAAGGACATAGTTACCAAAAGGTGGAACAAAATGACCACACCATTACACCTTTTGGCCTATGCAATCCACCCCAAATATTATCATTGCAAAATTTTGTCTTTACCTGGTAGGATAGCCCAAACAAGGATTCTGAAGTGATACAGGGATATAAGACAACTTTGAGGAAGATATATAGGGATGTGGGCATTGCATTGGAAGTACGTGAGGAATTTGGAGCATTTGTACAATCCACTGGTAACTTTTCAAATCCACTAGCCATGGATGATCGAGGGCATCTTGATCCTATTACTTGGTGGGGCTTCCATGGCGGGGATAGCATTCATCTCTCGACCTTAGCCACTAGGTTGTTATCGCAGGTTGCCAATTCCTCAGCAACTGAGAGGAATTGGAGTACATATGGCTTCATCCATTCAGTGAAGCGAAACAGATTGGGAGCAACAAAGGCCGAGGATCTTGTGTATGTTCATTCCAACCTCCGCCTTCTATCACATACTTGTCTAGAGTATAAGAAAGGTCCAAGCATGATGTGGGATGTGGAGCTCGAGATCGCTAATTTAAACGTGACATTGAATTCCATGACTCACCTCAACCTACTTGAGGAGATTACACCACCAATTCAGCCTTCTTCTACAACTTACAACATTTCCAACCCCCCACCGTCCATTCATGATGTGGAGATTCAATATGTAGATGAGGATATGGACCCATTTCTTGATTTGTAGTTAGATATACTTTACATTATCATATTAGCAATGTCACAAGGTTCGGGTTCGTTTTTGGGTTTGGTGACCATCAGGTTCGATTCAGGTTCGAATTTTCGGATGAAGTTTGGATGGGGTTCGACATAAGGTTCGTCTATATCATAGTTACATATATCGGCGATATATCGCCGACATTGTGATATATCGCGAGTCAATGGAGCCGGCGATATATCGCCGCTAAAATATCGCGATAAATTCCCGACACAATAAAATATCGCGACACATTCAAACATCGCAATAAATTCCGAAAATATCGCAAGTCGATGCAAAATATCGCCCTGCTCAATAAAAAATTAAAAAATTTCGCCATAAAGAGGCCGCGGACGGGTTTTTCCGGTTCATTTGGACATTGCGGCTTGGAGAAAGTGGAGCTCTGACGTCTTGGGCGATTTTCTACAAGAGAGGAAGGGGGCAAAGGCAAACCATCAAGTTTCCATTGCATTTTCCATCTAATCAGGTATGTATTCTTTGAAGTTTGAACTTTCATTCTTTTTTTTTTTTGCTTGAGATTTGTTGGTTAATGTAGATTTAATGTAGCGTTTAGGTTTAGATTTAGTGTAGGGTGTAGATTTGCCATTACAATCATATCCTATAGGGTTTTATCCTTTTAAGTAGGCCACCCTCCCATTTCTTTGAATGTTTTAAATTTTTAATAATTTCATTGTTTTCAAAATTATAAAGAAGAACATTTTAAAATTTATTCATTTTTGTTTGTTTGTTGTGGCATAGGTGACACAATGCCAAAGCCATTGGATCCAATGTGGGAGTATGGGCAGCCAATTGACCCTCATAATCGACAAAGGTTGAATTGCAAACTATGTGGGAAGGATATTTCTAGTGGAATTAGCCGCTTGAAATACCACCTTGCCAAAATTGTTGGGCATGAAGTGGATGTTTGTCCTGCTGTTACCCCAGAAGTGATGCGTATTGCAAACCAATCCATTCTTGACATGGCTAAGAAGAGGGACAAGAAGGAGGAATTCAAAAATGAACTTGCATCTAGAACACAGTCATGAACCATGGGCGGCACAAGTGACATGCATTTCTTCTCCTCATCTACATGACCCCCACATTCCACTGTGCCTTCTTCAACCTCACCTTATGTGGCATCGTATTCGAGGCAACCTTCTATTCGAACCATGCTCAAACAAAGGGAGAAGGAAGAGGCGGATAGAGTTGTGACAAAATGTTTTCTATGGGGTGATGTGCCTTTCAACATTGCCAAAAACAACCCCTACTATCATGCCATGTTTCAAGCTGCTGGTGCTGTTGGTCTAGATTATAGGAGGCCTTCCTATAATGATTTGAGAGGGAGACTCCTTGATGAGGAGAAGGTTGATTGCACCCGGAGATTAGATGAGCTCAGACAATCATGGACGGCCATCGGTTGCAGTATTATGTCAGATGGATGGACTGATGGGAAGGGCAGATCCATTATCAATTTCTTGGTCAATTGTCCCAGGGGGACAGTTTTTATCAAATCTGTCGATGCATCTCCCTATGTTAAAGATGCACACTTATTATGTGATTTGCTGGATAAGTTTATCCAAGAGATAGGGCCACAATATGTTGTCCAAGTCATTACGAACAACGCTGCCAGTTATGTTGCTGCGGGGAGGATGCTTATGGAGAGGTATGCAAGCTTGTATTGGACTCCTTGTGCTGCCCATTGCATTGATTTGATGCTAGAGGACATGGGAAAACTTCCTTGGATCAAAGAAGTCATTGATTCAGCTCGGAGTGTGACAAAATATATATACAATCATACATATGTTCTTTCACTCATGAGACACTTCACGGGAAACAAGGAGTTGATGCAGCCTGCAATCACACGATTCGCCACTTCCTTCATTTCTCTTGAGTCTATGCATAAGGTTATGATGGAGTTGCAGCAGATGTTTCTTTTTGATGAGTGGGCATCTTGTGTCTATAACACCAAACAAGATGGGCAAGCCATTGCTCGAATGGTGCAATTTGATTTGACTTTTTGGGCACGATTGGAGGAGGTATGTGCCATTAGTGAACCTTTGGTAAAGGTTCTTCGTTTGGTTGATGGTGAAAAGCCCGCAATGGGCTACTTGTATGAGGCCATGGATAGGGCCAAGGAAGCTATCCATCGCTACTATGAGGACAAGGGGGAGGTGGGACTCACAAGATGAGTTGAACTATGGAGTGTGATTGATGAACGATGGAATAATACTCTCCATCGTTCCATTCATGCAGCAGGGCTCTACCTCAACCCTGCTTTCTCTTATGCATGTGGCTTTCAGTTTGATGCTGAGGTCATGGATGGCTTTCTCCAGTGTGTTCAGAGGATGGTGTTAACTCCCTTTGAGCGCGCAGAGATTTCTAGACAGATGGAGATCTATAGGATGTCAGGTGGCACTTTTGGCTATGACATGGCTGTCCAGGATAGAACCACAAGGATGCCAGGTACAATTTGTTTAAAACTTTCAAATTTTGATCTCTTAGATTCTTAATTAATTACCCTTTCATTTCTATGTTTTTTACTTGGTAAAAATTTAATACATTGTGATTTGTAATTTGAATTTTGTCTTACCGTTTACCTTCCTTGTTTTCTTTGTAGATGTGTGGTGGACTAACTATGGTCACATAGTCCCAGAGTTGCAAAAACTTGCCATTAGAGTGCTAAGTCAAAGTTGCAGCTCATCAGGGTGTGAGCGCAATTGGAGTGTCTTTGAGAAGATACACTCCAGGAAGCGCAGAAGGTTAGAATTTTCAATTTAGAAATGTTAAAGTTTAAACTTAAATTTATAATCCTTGCTTCTTTATAATTTTATTAATTTTAAATATAATTTATTACAATTTTGAATTTGAATTTATTATCATTTATCACCCCCTAACTATGGATCTCATACTAATGCAAGTTACTTTCTCAACGCCTTAATGACATGGTTTATGTCTACTACAATCTAAGGTTGCAAGTGAAACAAATTGAGAAAGTGCCCAATTTAGATGCCATTTCATTGGATGACATTAACACTACCAGCAAATGGAGGGTGGAGACGGAGGATCCTGTGATGGACAAGGCACCTGAATGGTTGGAGGAAGAGGAGGAGGATGATGCAGATCCGCCGGAGGAGGGGGAAGAGGGGGATGCTGATGTTCCACTTCCAGAGGATGACTATGACTATGACTATGAGGACATTGAGGAGGAGGTTGATACTCATTTGCAGCGTCGACCAGCTCCAGGTGGCCCACCACCTCCACAAAGTCATACAGTTGGGACTGGGAGGAGACAGCTCACATTCACATCCCCCTCATCCACAACATCTACTCGAGCAGTTGGAGGTTCTAGTTCCACCCCAGGCTCATCTGGACCACCTCCACGACCACCTACTGCTTCTAGAGGAAGAGTGGTGCCAGTGCCCTTGACCCGTAAAAGGGGTAGATTGATTAGAGGATCATCCTCAAGGAGTCGATGACTTGATTCCTATTATTTATCATTGTACTAGCATACTATGTTGGTGTCCTATGTCTAGACTCTATACACTATCTACATGCCTCATGAGTCATGATGATTCATCTCTTGATAGACATTTATTTTGATCATTTGATGTGATTTTCTATCATTCCATCAAGAACACATTTCAGTATTTTCAGTATTTTGATACTTCATACTATATAGTCGAACTCGATATTTGATCATGATCCACCATTTGACATATTATGCATCTTATAAATGAGTTGTATTTTAATATTTATGTGGAAATGTGTTTATTTGATGTTGTTGTTGCTTTAGATGTTAAAAAAATTGAAAAAAAATGTTTATTTTTGTATTTTTTAATGCAAAACGACATTTGCCGATATTTTCGCCGTTGCTGCCGATAAGTTTCATTCCGGACCCCCGGCGATATATTCGCCGACACGATATATGTAACTTTGGTTTATATACATTTTTCAATATATATATATATATAAACTGTATTATAAATTATAATATAAAACATTAAAAAATAAACTATAATATACAACATTAAAAAATAAACTATATTTAAAAATTATAATATAAAACATTTAAAAATAAACTTTAATTAAAAATTATAATATAGAACATTTAAAAATAAACTATAATTAAAAATTATAATATAAACATTAAAAATAAACTACATTTAAAAATTATATTGTAAAACATTCAAAAATCAATGATCGATCATATGCGAACTCCTCGAACCTTCAACATTATGCCGTGGAAAATGGAACCTGCCGCCGTGGATTATGGAAACTGTCGCCTAGATCTGGAGAATCGTGGGCCGTAGCTGTCTGGCAGAGTCATGGAAGAGCCAACAAACTTCGCCTCATGCAGCCGGAGCAACCTTTGCCTCACACAGTCGCACAGCCGCCTCTATCTCTTGTCGAGTCACGACTACAGTAGCTCAAGTCGTGGACTCACAGGTTTGAAAATCACGGCTACACTAGCACAAACAACACGGAGGGAGTGCCAGAACATTTAATCTGTTAAAATCCTAGCCTGAAAGCGAAAAACAACTGCCCGAACCTAGACAAACCTAAACGAATTTCCCAAATTTTTTTAGGTTCGGCCAACCCTGTGACATTGCATATTAGTATAGTGATCATTGATCACTCATTTTTGTAACTATCATCCTTTTCAACTTTTTATGAGGCAAGTATCATTTCAGTTTTCACAGTTTTAGTGTTCATATTTATATATGATTTCAGTTCTAGTGGTGTGATTCATGAATGGTTTTGATTATACACTTTGAACATATTTTTTTAATTTTTTAAAGTTTTATTATAGTGTTTGTACTTGACGTATCCTAGCCGTATCCGGATCCTTTCTTTTCAAAAATCTGGTGGATCCGTATCCATATCCTAGTAACCTAGCATTTATTAAGCCTGGGCATATACTCCTCTTTCCCTTTGTATCTCACCACTTCACCGATGAGTATTTATATCATCTTTAAAATGGGTAAATATGCTCATCAAGAGAATAAATATCCTAGGCATGCTCTTGCTGTTATAAATCAGCTTACTGACAATTGTGATCTGATGTTCATTAGTCATTTTCCGTACTATTTTGTAGCCCTGATTTATTGTAACAGATCTATGATTTCATTATGGGTGAAGTTTCCTTGTATCATTTGGTGTGCGTACTATTACCTCACTGTTTTGTGGAAACTATAGTGATATTAATGCATTGATCCTTCCTATGAAACACTCAACTATTCCCCTAATTGTATCAATGTGGTAAACTTGCTCAAATTTTGTCAAATGAAACCATAAAGTGTCCAATCAGCATACCCAGGATATACACTGTGAAGAGTTGGCAGATTATCAAGGTCAAACCTCAACATACAGGACGTTCCAAGTTCAGTTGTCTCATAGTAAGCTACAGCAGTGAGCCAGTGGAGTGTTTGTTGAAGGTTCGCAACCAAGATCCATTTCTAGAAGCACTGAAGTCAGACTCACAAACTACAGCACTTTATTGTCAGTATTCACAAGTGTTTGATAAAACCAAAATACATAACCCAATTTCTAGACAGTTAAAAATTTCGGATCAGATTTGGTTGGGATCTTACATATCCATTACTAACTACTTGGCCTATTCAAAGGAAACGGCCATATACATTATTTGACTAAGTCCTATGTAATCTAAAGTAAGGTGGGTTAGGGTGGGACCCTAACAAGCCCCAAAGATTTAATAGCTATTGAGTAAGATTCTTTAATAACAGCTATTAGGGAAGGAGATAGGAGGTTAGCTTTGGTTTCATTACTTGCACTCCCTCAATTTGCTCCATTGTTCTTTTGCCATATATGTTCTACCACCAAGTCAAGGGAAAACTATAAGTGCAGGACCACATGTACATTTTATGATTATCTAATGGAACAACTTCCATCTTTATATCGATGCCTTGTTGATATTAAACGTAGACCTCCTCCATGGGACTATTCAGCAATCCCCTTTAGGGCATATGGTTTCATTGTACCATTTACTAGAGGTTATCTTTGTAGAATTATGTAATAGGCTACTCCTATCACACATTTTGCTTCATGAATTGGACATGAAAAAAGTAAGATCATGTTTTAAAAAGAAACAATAGAATTAACAAATTTTGCACCCTAGCAAGCAATGGGAGGAAAGGGCTTGAGTTCTCTTTGTTACTTACCAAATAGCAGTTAACACTTAATTTAATTATTTTAAACAGAATTATTTAAACATAAGTAGCCAAGTTTTGTGGGTACATGGTGTGTGCAGGTGCTGAGGAGGTGCATGCATGGATTATGTGGGTGGGTGTGTATACTAAAAAGACAACTAAATTTTTTTTTTTTTTTTCAAACCAGGAACCCTCACCAGAAGCACAGTAAACCTGGGCCGGGACCAGCCTCAATGTTGTATGGAAGAACGATCTGTCCAATGGGGAAGCTGTCACCAAGGTTGCACGAAGTATCGAGTTTTGAACCTGAGCTTCCCTTGGGACAGCAATGAAGCCCCACCGTTGGCTCCCACCCTAAACCACAAAAAGACAACTAAAATTTATGTGAACAATAAAAACATAACATAAAACCTGTACAAATCAAACTCTCTACCATTGAACAGCAGCACTCTACAATTTATATGTCTCTGCCAAATTTAAGAGGAAGGATACAAGTCCAAAGTTGTAGAAAGTCTGAATCTTGAGGAAAGTCTGTAGGTGTACATAGTCAATATTTTGGCGCTAGACATACAGGTTGGATCTCTAACAGGTTGCCTGGCAACAGCAAACGCAAATCCAACCTTTGAACCGCTACTAGACATAAAATGCAGACATTAAACCCCTATATCATCTATACGGGCATGAACCATTTAGGTCATAAATACAAATCAGGCCTTAAATCATTTTTGCGACGCCAATCAAAACTTAAAATGAGCATACTGGGAATGGGATTAGACCATACAAATCCGGATTTCATATTGTTGCCCAATGCCAGGTGATGTCTCTCTAGTTTCATCAGGGATGCTATCCCACACCCAGGACATGGAATACGTCTGCCTAGACAAGGAGAATCATCTGTGAATACAGGGGGAACGTGTCCATGGGACAAGGACACATGGGGGCACATCTCTCAAGGCAGGGATGCATCCCATAGCAACACAGATCCTGGTCAGCCACTGACTTGACTGTTGCTTTCCTAGTGTTTTCTTCCTTCTCATGCCTCGGTGAGAGGGAGAGCTCTGGCTCCCCTCAGTGTTGGAGTTAATGTTTATCTTGTTGTGAGTTGTTGATAGATGAGAGATTCTATAGTATGGTTGAGATGTTATCTCAACCTCTATCAGCTATATTAGCATCTGTTCGTCATATCTCAACTCTATATATTGGAGTCTCAATGTATTGTAAGATATAGTTTAATATAATAGATTTTGGTTTGTGTACATAATGTCTCCTCTCTCATTTCTAAGTTGGTGTCAGAGCTAGGCTGAGCATTATTCCCGTGAGGGAGTGCTGAGGACTATGTGAGAGAGGAACAATGTTGTGTTTGTTATTTGAGTGAGGATTTGCCAAGTATTAAAAATTGTGCCGTGCCATCCACGCTTAAGCTTGAAGGGGGTTATAACTGTTGATTTTCTGAGCAGCATCGAGAGCCTTTCTCTTCGGAGAATGGGACCACCTGGTCCGGGACCACGGTGAAGACTCAACCCAATGTTGAGTGACCATTCTGTTGAATGGTAGATATCTGGTCTGGGACCATGATATAAACCCAGATCTGCCCTAGGTGACTCAACCTTGTGTTGAGTAGACATCTGGTCCAGGACCACGATGTAGACCAGTCTGGGACTGGTAGACTCGGCTTAATTCTGAGTAGCCATTCTCTGGGAGAATGAAGACACTGTAAGCCCTAGACTGGGTCCGGGCATGTGTGTGGCACTTTGAGCCTTGATCTATGGGCTTGGTGTGCTTCTCTAAGGATTAGCTACCCTTGGTTAAGTTACCCTGGTACCAGATCTAGGTATCACACAGTGTGTGAGATAAAAGCATTAATAACTCTCTTGGTTTATGATGATGTACTTTTGAAATAAAATAAAATTAAAAGGTACCACAGGTAATGACCACAGGGGCACTTGGTAAAAGGCCAAAGTCAAAAGTCAAAGAAAAAAATAAAAGTACCTTTTTTGGTAATAGGGAAAGTGAAATTAGGAAAAAAATAAAAATATTATTATTTTTATCTTTCCTAATTTTGTCCACCTAAAAGGACTTTTTATAGAAGTCAAAGGAAAAAATAAAAGTACATTTTTTTGGTAAACGTGAAAGTGAAATTAGGAAAATAATAAAAATATTATTATTTTATTTTTCTTAATTAAAGAAGGACTTTTAATAAAAGTCAAAGGAAAAATAAAAGTACATTTTTTGGTAAAAGTGAAAGTGAAATTAGGGAAAGAATAAAAATATTATTATTTTTATTTTTCCTAATCTTGTCCACTTAGAGGTGAACAAAGGCTATAAAAGAAGATCAAGCCTTCTCATTTGTCACACACACTTTTGCTCTCACAGGAGAAGAAGACTATCTTATGTTCAAACCCTCAGCTAGGGTTTTATCAGCAAAGTCCATCTTCAACATTTTTGCACAGCTATCTTCAGCATTCCATTTTTTTTGGCAATTTTCAGCACGCTGATATTTTTGGGCAGTTTTCAGCACGCTGATATTTTTGGGCAGTTTTCAGCACGCTGATATTTTTGGGCAGTTTTCAGCGGTCTGATATTTTCAGGCAGTTTTCAACAGTCTGATATTTTCAGACAGTTTTCAAACAGTCTGATATTTTTGGGCAGTTTTCAGCACACTGACATTTTTGGGCAGTTTCCAGCACTCTGATATTTTCAGGCAGTTTTCAGCAGTCTGATATTTTTGGGAATTTTCAGCACGCTGATATTTTTGGGCAGTTTTCAGACAGGCTGATATTTTCAGGCAGTTTTCAGCATTCTGATATTTTCAGGCAGTTTTCAGCAGTCTGATATTTTCAGGCAGGAGAGAGAAAATCTCAGTTTTTCTGAGAAAGCCCTAAATTGGTAATTTTCTGTAATTCTGGAAATTGTGGGTAAAATTATCAGTTTAAGTTTTACTAATGAATTTTACAGTTACTATGGTCAAAATCCAGATCTAGATTTGAGGAACGTTTTTGAATAATTTCTTAAGCCATCTCATTTACGAGATGAGCTATTAATGCTTTTGGGGTTTTTGTCCTTTGAAGGTTTCCCCAGTGAAAAATATTGTGTCCATGTGTGCTAATGTGCTGAATGTGTTTCTACTACACTGCTGATCTATTTATTTTTATCTGCAAATTTTTAAAGTTTATGCTAATGCTGAAAATTCAACATGGAATCAGAGCTTAGCATGTGAAAACACAGTAAAAGGATACTGCTATTGTTTCTCACTAGATCTTGGACTAAGATTTGCAGATCTAACATTTGGATAAGTGACAGAGATGGCTACCGTTGGTTTCAAACCAGAAGAGAAGCTCTCTGCTTCAGCAAACTTCAATTCCTGGAAGGCCAGGTTGACAGCCATTCTTGATGAGAATGACTTGGATGACATTGTTCTTAATGTCACAGAAGAGCCAACTACAAATATTGGTAGGCTTGCCAACAAGAGAAAGCAAGGTAAGGCTAGAAGAGTTATTTATGATTCTATCAAAGAAGAATTGATGCCTGACATCACATCCTTGAAGACTGCTAAAGAATGACACATTGGTAAACCTCTATGAAAAGAAGGCTCCCAGTCAAAAGAGAGTCTTAAAGAAGAGGCTACGAACTTTGAAGCTGAACAAAGATGAAAGTGTTGGTTCCTTCTTCACCAAGATCAAACAGGTAAGGGATCAACTCCTTGCTATTGGTGTTACTGTTGATGATGATGATCTTGTACAAACAATGGTTGATGGTCTCCCAAGCTCTTGGGAAACCTTCATGGCATCCGTCTGTGGACGAGAAAATCAGCCAACCTTTGAAAGGCTTTGGCATGATTGCATACAAGAAGAAGCAAGGTAATCAAGCAGGATAACCTTGCACTTGCAGCAAAGACCAAGAAGTTCAAGAAGCCTTTCCCTCAGCGGAAGAAGGGTAAGAAACCTCAAGGTAAGTTTTCTGACATGTCCAAGATTGAATGTTATACTTGTCACAAGTTTGGACATTATGCTAGAGACTGCAGGCAGAA